>CAIGQW010053506.1:171293-194707 GCA_903798125.1 Danio choprae
TCAAGACATCATGCAGCCAACACAAGAAAACACTATTATGCTGCTTTCTAGCATACAGTACCATAAGATTAGTGCACTTTAGAGCAATTCCATGTAAATGTCAACCTTGCCATGAAAAAAAAATGTAAATTTCACTAGAGGTGTAATGGATCACGGTTGATCCGTGATTCGTACGGATCACAACCGACAGTTCGGAACGCACGTGACCCGCCGATTAATAACTTTTTTTGAACTTGTAGGTTAATCCATCATTTATAATCGCAGAGAGATCGCCTCCCGCGTCATTTAAATCACGTGTATGCAAGCATTTTGGCTTCCCTATAAAATATAATGATGATGGGAAAAGTTGTGGTGGGACCTAAATGCTTTATTGGCTATTAATTAAAGGTGTTTTCTGTCACTGTTTTTTTAGCCTGCATTAATGCATTCAGTGTAAAGCTGCACAATTAAACATGAAAAGATCGTGATCTCAATTCAAACCCGCGCAACACACGCATGTCAGTGTTCGTCCATGTCATGTGCTTTCTTTGTTCTCTTCCCGCCACTGTCAATGTCAATCTGTTCCACCTGTGTTCATCCCTTGTGTGTGATTAGTCTAATCATCCCCCATCTATTTATACCCTTTCGTCTGTGTCCATTGTTGTCCGGTATTCTGATTCGTATGGTTTGTTTGTTCCTGTGTCGTCCTGTCTTCCCGCATCCAGTATCTGTTCCCCGTAAGTGTTCAATAAATCCGTTTTGTATATATCATTCGTCATGTCATTATCTGCCATCCAGGCGTTACAACGTATGATTTGCATATGTTTATTAATCCTCCAAAGCGCTGCATTCAAATCTGCCTCTGATCGAGAGAGATTCAGTTTTTACACTTTTTCACAAGCAATTAAATAACACAGAAGTACTGGTAGAACAGTTTATAGTTCAGATATAAACACTGATGTTTACGGTAAAGATTAAAATCACCCTTTAATGGAACTTGATGCTGGTGAATGTTGTAGCAATTACATGGTGTAACCAATGGGTGGCGACAAACAACCATCAATATTATGTCACTGAATAGGTTAGTCAAAAATTATACAGCCAATTTAGTTCATCCAATTCACCTATAGTTCATGTGTTTGGACTGTGGGGGAAACCGGAGCACCCGGAGGAAACCCAACACGGGGAGAACATGCAAACTCCACACAGAAATGCCAACTGACCGTGCTAACCACTGAGCCACTGTGCAGCCCCTACATCAATATCACAACCAAAATCTTTATAATCCATATAGATGTATTTTTTATTATTATTTTCTTCTGGGCTTTCTTCAATCCACAAATTCTCACACAATACATTCTTAATTTCATGTTGAGCAACATAAATGAGTAACCCATCATTTTCTGGTATCTAAAATGAGAATAAGGCCTATCCCTTGGAATCGTAGCATTCTTTTAGCGTGCAATGTAACGAGTCATTATCAGCTTCAAATTACCTCAGGCTGTTGATGTCTGAGATGTCTAGTTTCCAGACTAACCATTGTTTAAAAAGCGTCTTAGGGAGTTGTCTCTTAAATCCACCCAAAACCTTACACTGGAAACTGTGCATTTGAAATGCTGGACTATTAATCATTCTGTATTGAGAAAACACCTCAAATGAAACCTTTCATCTGCAAAGTGGTCACTAAACCGAAACAACTACAAACAGCAAACAATCTCCTGCACTAATCCAGACGACTAGAAAAGGAAAGCCCAAGACAAATGTAACAGTGACTCAATGCAGCTTTATTTATTTATTTATTTATTTATTTTTATTAGGATTAACCCAAAACTGGTCGCGGGGTTCAGGACTTGTCATGAATCCATTCAGCCAATCTCCGGATCTGGCAGGAGCACTTTCAGCTTAGCTTAGCATTAATTATTGAATTGGATTAGACCATTAGCATCCCGCTCAAAAACAAAAACAAAGCAATGATGCCACAATGATTTTACTGGCGATCACTGGCGATCTGGCAGTTCCAGATCACTGAAGAATCACACACACACCACAGTAACGAACTACAACTCCCAGCATGCACCGCACACACACTGGCTCCTGATTCCGACTGATTACAGACACATAGCCAGAAGATCATGATGTATTGGGACTACAAACTCAGCACATCGGGGCTGAGTCTTGTTTTTTACGAACACTACAAAGCGTTTTCCATTGTCTAGTCTTCCCGTGTTTTGACCATTTGTTTGTGTACCGTTGTTTGATTCTTTGCTGCCTAGCCTGAACATTTGCCTGTGTATTTTGACAACGTTTATTGGATTACCTTTATGCTCCTGTTTGCTCCTGTGCTTACCATTGCCTGCACGACTTTTCTTTAAATAAACTGCACGTGGATCCTCAACTCCATTGTCCAGTGTCCTACGTTGCAAAAATAGTCCCCAGCTAGGTAATTAGACAACAGCACTATACATAATACCATCAGACTAACACTATCTATAGCTACTACATACATATAAAAACAAGAAGAGTATATTTTGGGCACTGTTTTATATACGTTGTTAAGCAACACGAACAGATGGCAGCACCGGTGTGTGTGACTAATCTATAGCGAAATCTTATACAAAATTATTCTGATCGTGGTGGAGCAGGCGTATGTTTAGTGTCATTGTGCAATGTGCTCAGATAAGAATATTGGGTCTTTATAGATGAAACTAGGGCTGCACGGATATTGGAAAAATCTAACATTGCGATATATTTTTTATATTCTGCGATATATGTGTATATGTGTATATATGTTACAGGCAATGTGTAAAATCCCAGTAATGTATAGAATGCCTGATGGTTTTAGGCAAAGCAGGAAATATCAGTTTTTTGTAAAGATTTTGCACACTTTTCCTAGGCATTCTATACAATTCTTAGACATTATATAGAATGACAAGTATCATTTAGACAAAGTCTCAGAAGAGCACAACAAAAGCCTTTACTGATCATCATGTATTTTAAAGTGGAAGGAATACGAAATAAAGCATATGATGTTCTTACGAGAAAAACAATGACAGCAGAACTGAGATTGAAGTATTTGTTACAGTATTGTCTGTGATGTGGTAGTGGAGCCTTGTATCGGCAATACAATAACTTACATTAGTACTTACAATAACGTTCAACACTAACGTGCTTCGATCGCCATCACCCAAGCGCCACCGCCAACATCAGTGGCTGGAAAAATGGTGGAGGTAGGCCAATTACATACTTTGCCGCACGGCAACTATGCATTCTATGTATAAAGTAGCAATCATTTCATACTTTGACGTTCAATTTTAGGCATTCTACACATTTCCTAGGCATTCTATACAATCCGGATCTCACAATCCGGATTTCCGGATTTCACACATTGACGGTAATATATATATATATATATATATATATATAGAGAGAGAGAGAGAGAGAGAGAGAGAGAGAGAGAGAGAGAGATAAGAGGATATTTACCTTTTTAACATCAAATTATAGAATCTAAATAACCTCAAGACTTTAAGCATTTTAAAGTCTTTATGGCTATTAGCATTATTATGCTGTTATATAATCATTATATAAGCAGTGGCATAAAATGATCTCAAAATAATATTACTTATCGCAACAAGTTTCTGTGACAATATATCACACAACAAAAATTCCTTATCATGACAGGCCTATCTGTAAGAGAGTGCATCTGGACTTTTTTTCAAAAGCCGAGCTAGAACTTTTGAAAGTTACAAACGGTACAATTTGTTATAGTAAGAGGCCTCAAAAAAACACTTGTGAAACGATAAATTATAATTCAGACTCAACATTGCATATTCTGCGATGTGAATGAATCACACTGCAATATCAATGCTGAAATTATATATTGTGCAGCCCTAGATGAAACGCACAATAAAGTGGAATTGCATATAAAGTAATTTAGCGTTCTTGTGGCCCGATAGCAACTCTTTCATGACACGGTACTGGGTTGAGGACCCCTCATTTAGGGCATTGTTTATAGAGCTGACCAATATATCGATTCAGCATTGATATTGCTCGAAGGATATGCAATGTTGAGTCTGGGTTATAATTGATGGGTTTTTGAGGCCTGTGACTGTATGAGCATTTTCAAAGCATTCAGGCCTAAGAAATTGTACCATTTTTTTAACAATAACAACTACTACTTTTATTGAATTATTTATAAAATGAAGACTATGGATGCATCCGAAATTGCATACTTCTATACTATATAGTACATTAAAAACAGTATGCGAGCTGAGTACTGTGCCCATATTCATAGTATTTGAAAAACAGTATGCCAGAATTACCTGGATGCCCAACTACTTCTGGCGAGAGCCTGAAGTGCACATCTGTAGGACGCTACGCTATCCCGTGACGCCATGCGAGAGAATTCATTAATGAGAGAGTAAAGCAACGCAACTGAGTAGGTCACAAGATAATGACAAATGGCTGATGTAGTATGTCCCAATTCCTATCATACTACTCACATTCTTACTATATAGAATGCATTCTAACAGTCCTGTAGTAAATTCAAATTCAAATTTAGTATCTACTCGAGTAGTAGGCAATTTAGGATGCAGCCTATGCAGTATTATTTTACATTTGATTACTTAATTACTGTATACCCGAATACTGTTCGACTCCTTGGAAAGCAAAACAAGACTGTTTATTGCATTTATGCCCTCACCGGCCACTTTATTAGGTACACCTGATCAACTGCTCGTTAATGCAAATTTCTAATCAGCCAATCACATGGCAGAATGGGGAAGAAAGGTGATTTAAGTGACTTTGAACGTGGCATGGTTGTTGGTGCCAGATGGGCTGGTCTGAGTATTTCAGAAACTGCTGATCTACTTGGATTTTCACGCACAACTAGGGTTTACAGAGAATGGTCCAAAAAATAGAAAATATCCAGTGAGCGGCAGTTCTGTGGGCACAAATGTTTTGTTGATGCCAGAGGTCAGAGGAGAATGTCCAGACTGGTTAGAGCTGATAGAAGGTAACAATAACTCAAATAACCACTCGTTACAACCGAGGTATGCAGAAGAGCATCTCTGAATGCACAACACGTCCAACCATGAGGCGGATGGACTACAGCAGCAGAAGACCACACCGGGTGCCACTCCTGTCAGCTAAAAACAGGAAACTGAGGCTATGATTCGCACAGGCTCACCAAAATTAGACAATAGAAGATTGGAAAAACGTTGCCGGGTCTGATGAGTCTCGATTTTTGCTGAGACATTCAGATGGTAGGGTCAGAATTTGGCATTACCAACATCTAAGCATGGACCCATCCTGCATTGTATTAATGGTTCAGGCTGGTGGTGGTGGTGGTGTAATGATGTGGGGGATATTTTCTTGGCACACTTTGGGCCCATTAGTACCAATTGAGTATCGTGTCAACGCCACAGCTTACCTGAATATTGTTGCTGACCATGTCCATCCCTTTATGACCACAGTGTACCAATCTTCTGATGGCTACTTCCAGCAGAAGCCTACCTATCCTAAAGTGGCCGGTGAGTGTGTATGCTTGTAGATTGTTTATTATATTTTATGCAGACACACTCCCAGTCACGTGTGCAAGCAAGTTGAGGGACAACAAAGGTAGGATCCAAGTGCAGGTTTAATAGGAATAGTCGTGCAAGCAGGCACTGGTCAATACAGGAGTTGCTGGTACATATGGACAATCAAACAAGGAACAAAGACTTAGCAAAGAGCTAGTGTGTGTGTGGTGTTTAAATAGTCCAAATGATCAACGATCTCAAGCTTCAGCTGCATGTGTCATCAGCGGTGATCGCCGACTGGTGTGTGTGAAACGGCATGATAGGATTTGTAGTTCATTAAGGTGACATATGTAGTTCATCAACTGGATCGCTGGTGATCGTGACACAGAACCATACCAATCAATCTAAAATGATAATTTCTCTCCAAATATAAATACAGTTATCTGGTGAAATTGTACTTATATTGCAGAAAAACAGAATACAGCAATGTCAGATTTTTCCAATATGGAGGAGCCCTATTGCTAGGTGATTTGTACTGTTTCTTTGTGGTTTCTAGACAGTCTTTGTCATGCCAGCATAATCACTGTTCTTTTACTGCTTTCAGCACTGGATTGAATACAACAGCTGCGCATGTGAGTAAGTGTGTGTGTATGTCTGTGTGTGTGTTCGTTTAAAAGTGTATGAAGAGGAAAAGATGGAGTGTGAGAAAGTATGGAAACATCTGCAACAGCACTTAAGTGCTCCCATACCCACGTCCCTGAGGTGACACTTTGTTGTCAGGGCAGTGAGGTAAAAGTGTGTGTGTGTGTTGATCATTTGGAAAGGACTGCAGATCACACAAGATGACATCATAAGCGAGTAAACATTCCGACAGTTATTCACACCAGCGTAGCCGTCCGTCCGTCCAGCGCTGAATTCCAAGAACAGATGTCAAGAGTAAAAGCAGCCAAAACTGCAGCAGCGTACAACAGAGTCCTGCCAACACCTGCAAACCTTCACATCTTGCTTTCATATTTGCAGAGATCAAGCTTAAATTCCCCTCATTTGTCAGTCTATTCTTTTCCCATTCGAAGCTTCCAGAGTATGAACGCATGCACTGAATGCGGGCACATCTGCATTTACTGTACGCTATTAGCAGCACATTGGAAATCTGTAAAACCGATTTAAATACTGTCAAATGCACATTTGAGGTTGAAACACTGGTATTGATAGAATGATTATAATCTAATTAGCCACAATATTTACTAAACCAACACACTAATACATGTGCATCACTGTGTGAATGCTGTGCATTTACTCTGATTCTGTAGGACTGGGAATTGATAAGTAGGAATGTATGATTTGTACTTGGGGTGTGACAAGATCTCGTATGGCGAGTTGTGATGTTATGATGGAGCCTGAGAATGAAAGTAGAGCTAAAGATTGGAGGCAGGATTGGATTTAAACTGCAAATCAAGTGCTTCACACGTCCTTTGCATGTCAGACTGACAAAATATTGCTGCAGCTCTGATACAAGTTTTATTTAAGGAAAAAAATTACAAAGCACTGGAGTGTTTGGGTGTTCTGTGTTTGTCTGAGATAATTAGTCTTACCGAAATGTGCTTATTCCATACAAAGTATGAAGCTGATTGGTCAGTTCTTGTCACGTGACTCACTGTGTGCTTACGGCATTCATTCAACTGTGTGCGTCTAGAAGGCGCGCAAACCGCATACCTCCATTGGAAATAACGAACTTGTGGGAACTCTAGAAAAGATGCGATATGCGAACGGCCCCTCAAAAGGCCACCGTCATTTTCGATCTCCAGCAGTTGATCTTCTTGCACAGACATGCTGGATTCACCTGATTTGCGGACAAATAGGTTGCGGATCCAATCCTTGGCAGTTCGCGGGTCCTTCAGTGGGCTTTTTCCAAAGACGTCTGTTTCTTACTCATTCTGCTGCTTGTGGGTTGAATTTGGGCGCCCAAGTGACCGAGATGTAAGAGCGAGAATACGGTCATTTTTCAAAATAAAAGATCGTTCAGACTCAGAAATTAATGATTTCTTGTGCAGCCCAGTACCAATTGATCCATGCACCGGTACCGGTCCACAGCCCGGTGGTTGAGGACCACTGCTTTTCTGCATATAGTTCATTAAATAGAAGTAAAATAACATTCATTACAAGTTGATTTAAAAAAGCACCTAAATAGTTTTGTAATTTGTGATTTTTTTTTGTAATTTGTAATTTTTTTTTTTTTAATCATTGAAGATTTCTTAAAATTGTCAGCGTAAGCGTCTTGTCGCACCCCTAATTAGTACTGTTGATGATAATATGCAATTATTGTTTTTATGTTGGGCAGCGGGGCAGCATGGTGGCGCAGTGGGTAGCACAATCGCCTCACAGCAAGAAGGTCGCTGGTTCGAGCCCCGGCTGGGTCAGTTGGCGTTTCTGTGTGGAGTTTGCATGTTCTCCCCGTGCTTGCGTGGGTTTCCTCCGGGTGCTCCGGTTTCCCCCACAGTCCAAAGACATGCGCTACAGGTGAATTGAGTGTGCAAGAATGTTTCCCAGTGATGGGTTGCAGCTGGAAGGGCATCCGCTGCATAAAACATATGCTGGATAAGTTGGCGGTTCATTTCGCTGTGGTGACCCCAGATTAATAAAGGGACTAAGCCGAAAAGAAAATGAATGAATGAATGTTTTCATGTTTTTATTCAAGTTGGCATTATCAAGTATAACACTCAATTTGCAAAAAGATTATGATATTATAATAGCAGTTAAAACAATTCTATAGTTCAAATAGAAAATATACTGTAATGTTAAGTATACTATTATGTGACTAAACTAAACTAAACATCTCAACTTTTGCTATATGTTTTCCCACATAGCACATGAGTTCAATTGCAATACTGATTTTGAAAAGATTTAATACCATTTTTTATTTGATTCTGAAACATTCAAAATTATTGGATTCAGTTCTCTGGGTAAATGGTTATGTCCATTTTATTTTCTATATTGATACTATATGATAATAATTAATTTCACTAAGCACAAATTAGACCACTTTAAAGCGGATTCGATCAATAACTCCTCTTATTCAATTAAATACATTGGTTGTTTTTTGTGGCTTTATGAACAAGAACAGTCAAATGCACACATTTAGTAGGCAAAAACCTCAATGCTCAGTGTGAGTGCAGTATAAAAAATATATATTATTAATTTAATATTAAATAAATAAATTTAATATTAAATATCTATAAGGGTGGTGTTAATGAATGCTGCAGCATACTATAGTATTAACTATAATAAACTGATAAACTGTAATAAATACTGTTGTACGCTTTAGTTTTTACTACAGTAAACGGTGGTGTATAGTTGCAGGAAACTACAGCATTAATTTCTTTATATTTCTATACTTGTTGTATTACCATAGCAACTGTAGAATTACCACAATAGAATAATTCAAGTACTTTTATAGTATGATTCAAAAACACTATAGTATTTACTATAGTATTTTTATATGGGATGTATGTGCACTTACTTAGATTTTTTCTTTATTTACATTCCTTCATTTTCCTTCGGCTTAGTCCCTTCAGGGGTCACCAAAGCGGAAGGAACCGCCAACTATTCCAGCATATGTTTTACACAGTGGATGCTCTTCCAGCCGCAACCCAGTACTGGGAAACACACATACACACTCATTCACACACACAAACACACACACACAATTTTACTCTACGGTCAACTTAGTTTATTCAATTCACCTATAGCGCATGTCTTTGGACTGTGGGGGAACCCGGAGCACCTGGAGGAAACCCATGCCAACGCAGGGAGACCATGCAAACTCCACACAGAAATGCCAACTGGCCCAGCTGGGTCTCAAACCTTCTTGCTGTGAGGCAACAGTGCTAACCACTGAGCCACCATGCCGGACTCATGTTCAGACCAAAGAATCAAACCAAAAGTAAAATAAAATGTGAAATGAATGAAAATTAATTAGGCAACTGGCTGTAAATTTAGAATTTTCACCACAGTAAGACATTTGATGGCCTGATGCCCCACTGTGCCAGAGACACCAGAATCCCACTCCAAATTACACAACGACTTCTGTGCGGTTACGAGTCGTGCCGTTTAGCACAACAAAACTTTCTCTCCGCAAAGCCCACAGGCCACACTAACCAAATGTCTCTGGGGTGGAATATCCGAGCGTCTGCGCAAGACTCAAAATACTCTCATAAAAAGCCTTCAAAATATCAGACTCGCCTCTAATTAAAATCACGATAAAGTGCTCAAAGCCAATGTGGGAGACGTAGTGTGTGTGTGTGTGTGTGTGTGTGTGTGTGTGTGTGTGTGTGTGTGAGAGACAGAGAAAAAATGCAGAAAAAAAGAGAGTTATAAGAACGTGCTGGAAAAAAATCTCTCACATTTCATAGAAAACGCTTCCAGCCACTGGAACGCTCTCAGCTGACATCATCCCCCGCTAGCAAAATCTGAACCCGTGGAGCATGAATTTCCAAAGTCTTAAAGTCCAAAACGTGTGTTAATAAAGATCATATTTGGCGCTACCTCACAGTGGCGCAGTGGGTAGCACGTTCGCCTCACAGCAAGAAGTCGCTGGTTCGAGCCTCGGCTGGGTCAGTTGGCGTTTCTGTGTGGAGTTTGCATGTTCTCCCTGTGTTGGCGTGGGTTTCCTCCGGGTGCTCCGGTTTCCCCCACAAGTCCAAAGACATGCGGTACAGGTGAATTGGGTAAGCTAAATTGTCCGTAGTGTATGAGTGTGAATGGGTGTGTATGGATGTTTCCCAGAGATGGGTTGCAGCTGGAAGGGCATCCGCTGTGTAAAACATATGCTGGATAAGTTGGCGGTTCATTCCGCTGTGGCGACCCCAGATTAATGAAGGGACTAAGCCGAAATGAAAATGAATGAATGAATGAATATTTGGCGCTAATGTGCATGGAGGATTCAGCACCCAGATCTCCTCGCTCGTGATATAGACAACTAATCGGCCTCATGTGGATTTCTGGTTTGTATATTTTAAATTTCCCAGTGTTCTGATTCTGTACACTCAAAAAAATGAATCAATTCAATCAATGCATCTCTGCAATAACTCAAATAACTTATTAATAAAGTCATCTGGAATGGCAAAGAAAGCGTTCTTGCAGGACTCCCAGAGTTCATTAAGATTAATCTTCAATGCCTTCTCCTACATCTTACCCCAGACATGCTCAATAATGTTCATGTCTGGTGACTGGGCTGGCTGATCCTGGAGCACCTTGACCTTCTTTGCTTTCAGGAACTTTGATGTGGAGGCTGAAGTATGAGAAGGAGCGCTATCCTGCTGAAGAATTTGCCCTCTCCTGTGGTTTATAATGTAATGGGCAGCACAAATGTCTTGATACCTCAGGCTGTTGATGTTGTCATCCACTCTGCAGATCTCTCGCACGCCCCCATACTGAATGTAACCCCAAACCATGATTTTCCTTCACCAAACTTGACTGATTTCTGTGAAAATCTTGGGTCCATGCGGGTTCAATAGGTCTTCTGCAGTATTTGTGATGATTGGGATGCAGTTTAACAGATGATTCATCAAAAAACTATACTTTCTGCTACTTTTCCAAATGATCAACTAGAAGTCAAGTTATTATTTGTTGCTCTTACAACTGGGATCAATGACAAGACCTTTGTCAGGTAGTGTACAGGTGATGTCTATGATGTTAAATGAAGTGTGTTAACATACATGTATTAACATGTATTATGTGTATGTGTTGTGAAGTTTATCAATAACTGTCATTAAATCACGGTGAAGTTTATCATTAACTGTTTATAACCTTTTGCTTTTATTTAATTTGTCAGTTTTTTTAAATGTTTGTTGTCAGATTAGCCAGAATCTAAATCTGTTAAAACCGATTACTATTAGATTTAATAAGGTAAAAGATATGGATATGGTATAAATATATCCAGCTGTAGAAAAAGCCAGATCCCAATTAGTTCAGTTCTATGAGATTGGTTTACTTAATAATCAGGGGCATAATTGCCGCAGCTCCATACTCCACACAAAAGATGAATTAATAAGAAGCATTTAAAGCACATTGTATTGCTCAATATTTATTGATTTTTGATTTTATTATTATGGCAGCATGGTGGCGGAGTGGGTAGCGCTCTCGCCTCACAGCAAGAAGGTTGCTGGTTCGAGCCTCGGCTGGGTCAGTTGGCATTTCTGTGTGGAGTTTGCATGTTCTCCCCGTGTTGGCGTGGGTTTCCTCCGGGTGCTCCAGTTTCCCCCACAAGTCCAAAGACATGCAGTACAGGTGAATTGGGTAAGCTAAAATTTTCCGTAGTGTATGTCTGTGATTGAGTGTGTATGGATGTTTCCCAGTGATGGGTTGCAGCTGGAAGGGCATCCGCTGCGTAAAACATATGCTGGATAAGTTGGCGGTTCATTCCGCTGTGGCGACCCCAGATTAATAAAGGGACTAAGCCGAAATGAAAATGAATGAATGAATGAATGTTTAACTAACAAATATCAATCACATAAAGTTTATTAGCTCAATTATGTTAAAAGTATGTAATCTAAATGAATGAAAAATATATATGCAATCAGAATACATTCATCTTATTGGCTCAGCTGGGACTCGAACCAGCAACCTTCTTGCTGTAAGGCAACAGTGCTAAACGCTAAGCCACTGTGCCGCATTAATAAAGTTGTTAAAAAATATGCAGCGGTTGGGGGTATTGAGGACCAGGATTGAGAACCACTGATATAGCCGAATAATCGGCCTCATGTGGTTTTTCGGGAACCAGTTCAGCGTCTGGTTTGTATATTTAAAATTTCCCAGTGTTCTAATACTATAGTCCTGCCCCACAGCTATGGCATTATTACACCAGATAACTACGATCGCCTCTGAGGTCAAATTAACAAACGCCAGCAGTCCTTTTCATGCAATCTCCAGTCATATCTAAGAGGGAAATGAAAGCCGTGGACCACTTTTGTACAGTAAAGTTACAAATGCAATTAAATCCTCATTTCCCCAGCAAATAAATTAATCAGGAGAAGTTTGCCAGAGATTCCCCCCGCCCACGTCTCCCTAAAGTTCATTTCCCATGACCTCCACATGTGTCCAAGAGCGTTTCTCAGCTCTGCTCCGAAAGCAGGAAATGCACCCGTGTCAAAGGTCAAGGCGATGCCTGCGACAACAGAGACTTTAATTACAGTCAGACTGTCTTGTAAACAAGCACACAACCAGAGACACAGCCAGACACACACTTCTAAACCTTCACTCATAAACAGGCCGGTTTTCAGAGCAAATGTTCACCAAAATAGCGAAACCCTTTCAAACCCTTTTTTGTGTGGGCTTATATTTTACAGTACTGCGAACATTCTCAAAAATGTCTCTGTAAATGTTTTCAAACAATTACATTTCAATTACCAAAGTCACGCAAGTGCTAATTTCACATCTGTTACATCCATAACCCAGAGGTGTCACATCCATAATGAAGCTTTATACATGCAAAAATGTAAAATAAAATAAAATGAATCATTTTTGTTCTATAGTGAGCCAACTCTTATCCTTTGATTAGCATTGTTTCTTTTGGGTTGTGTAGTTTAAATCACTAACATAGGCTTATTCTGAAAACGTAGCCCTATATACATTTCTGGAGATTGTGAATTATGTAGCCAGATTATGGCAGCATTTCGTCTTTAAAACGAACGCTACGGGGCGGTATGATGCCATTCCTTTTAGTGCTAGCAGCTGACAGATTACCTTAGTATGGATGGCTTTCACGCTGCTACCAGTTTGTCCAGTGGCTCGCAGCATACGCCGGCAGACTTGAGACGCAGATTAGAGCTGACTGCTACGACGGGGTTTGAGTATGGTATAGAACAGTTCCAGAAAGTGGGTAAGACAAAAACAGAAGCCAAAAAAACAAAATAATCAAGTAAATAACAGGGTGAGAATGTGGTAAAATCTGAAAACGTGGTAAAAATCAGGCGAGGACTTTTCTTTTTCTAGATTGCTTTTTAAAACACTGTCGTTTGGGTTTAGGGAAGGGGGTGGGTGCTGGTCAATCGGTGGTTTTTAAAACACTATTGGTTGGGTTTAGGAGAGGGGGTGGGTGTGGCGATCGGTTAATTGGTCAACAGTGGCCTCTGGTGGATTTACGCGAGAAGAGCAGGCGCGAATGGCACTCGCCAGAGAAATCTGAGATCTCAAAAAGCCTACACAGTGGCCTCTGGTGGATTTGTGAAAACAAAAACTGCAAAAAAATATAGCTCCTGGGACATATTTGGCACTCTCCAGAAATATATATAGAGGTACGTATTCAGAATGAGCCTGGGTTGATTTTTGTTCTTTAGTTTTAACTCTTATCCTTTCGATTAGCATTGTTTCTTTTGGGTTGTGCAGTTCACAGAATTTCTACAAAGTAAGTTGTTAGCTCACATACTTTTTTGGTCACATCCATATGCATGTTTATTTTCCTCCTTTAAAATCTAAAATATGTTTACAGATTGACATTTTTTGGATCTTATAACTGGTTAGTGGTTTTGGAAAATATAAACAGATGTTTCAATATAATGTTAATATATAGCTTCTCTGTGAATTTATGTTTCATGTTTTTACTGCAAACGTCACATCCATAACACAGGAATTGCTCTGCTTCATTCATTTACTTTCAGCTTTTTTCCAGAACTCACATTATTATAACCCAGGCTCATTCTGGAAACTTACCGCTATATACATTTCTGAAGAGCACGCTGTGTACGCTTTTTGAGAACTCAAATTTCTCTTATGAGTGTCCTTCGCACCTGCTGTTCTCTCGTAAATCTACAAGGCTGCTGTCGACTGACTGACTGACGGACTGATCGACTGACCCACCCTCCTCCTTCACTAACCCCAACCGATAGTGTTTTCAAAAGCACCGATTGACCTGCCCACCCACTTCCCTAAACCCAACCGGCAATTTTAAAAAGCAATCCAGAAAAAGAAAAGCCCTCGCCTGATTTTTACCACGTTTTCAGATTTTACCACATTCTCACCCTGTTATTAACTTGTATATTTTATTTTTTGGCTTCTGTTTTTGTCCTATCTGCTTTCTGGAACCGATCTTTGCCAGACTGGAACGTACGCGGCGAGCCACTGGTCAAACTGGTAAGAGCGGGAAAGCCGTCCATACGTAGGTAATCGGTCAGCTGGTAAGCGAGAAAAGGAACGGTGTCATACCGCCCCATAGCATTCCTTTTAAAGATGAAATGCAGCCATACGTACCTGTGGCTACATAATTCACAATCTCCAGAAATGTATTTAGGGCTATGTTTTCAGAATGAGCCTATGTCACATTATAAGGCATCACAATGCTTTTTCTTCATGCGAAATAAACTGCTTGCAGGATTAAAACTGGAAAAACCTGCAGGAAAATATTAGCCCTCATTCCCAATAATCTTTAAATCCACAATATGAAAGATCAAACACACATGCATTACGCATTACGCTATTATTTTATATTACCACCAGACTGAAATATCTACAGTACACCTATAACTCTGTCATTTCCACAATGCTTCAAACTAAAAGTCTTCGTGTAAATCTGAAAAACGAGTAATCCTGATTTCACTAGTAATATATTTATAGTTATTCGTGTGTCCTCGCTTTCCATCTGTTTGTTCTTTGCAAAATCCCTTTGCTAACAAAAGCCAGTTCCTTAACGACGTCACCCTCCAGGAAGTGACATGGTTTTGATGGGAAAACAACAGCACAAATGTCTGTATTGCAAATTTACAAACTAACTTAAAACATGCCATCCTTGTGTGATTAGATGAAAATAATGTATCATGATATCAAAACGTCAAGATGCTAAAAAATAGTACCAAATATGAAAAGCTCAGTTAGCCAAACTTTCTCATTCTTTAAACCTTTATATGAGAGACAAGTTGAAAAATGAGAAAAAAGCTGATTAAGACACATTTATTTAAGCTTGTGTTTAATTGATGTGTATTGGATTTATGTGCTTAGGCATACTTCATTCATTCATTCATTTTCTTTTCGGCTTAGTCCCTTTATTAATCTGGGGTCGCCACAGCGGAATGAACCGCCAACTTATCCAGCATATGTTTTACGCAGCGGATGCCCTTCCAGCTGCAACCCATCTCTGGGAAACATCCATACACACCCATTCACACTCATACACTACAGACAATTTAGCTTACTCAATTCACCTATACCGCATGTCTTTGGACTTGTGGGGGAAACCGGAGCACCCGGAGGAAACCCACGCCAACACAGGGAGAACATGCCACTGTGAGGCCTTAGGCATACTGTAGTGCTTTAAGTTTAAGAAATGTGAATTACAAATAAAATGCATGATTATTTCAATTATAATTATTATTATTTACACCCTCTTCATAGCATCCCATTGTAAAAATGACAGAAACACTTATTAAAGACATAGTTTATCCAAAAATAACATTTCTGTGATAATTAACTCACTCTTTACTTGATCAAAACATGTTTCTTTCTTCTGTTGAACACAAGTAGATACGTATTTTGAAGACCATTTGCTGTTAAACACCAAATAACAATAACGCTTCTGTTAAACACCAAAGAAAATATCCCAAAGAAATCTGGAAACCAGTAACCATTGACATTCATTCATTCATTCATTTTCCTTAGGCTTAGTTCCTTTATTCATCAGGGGTCGCCACAGAGGAATGAACCGCCAACTTATCCAGCATATGTTTTACACAGCGTATGACCTTTCAGCTTCAACCCAGTACTGGGAAACATCCATACACACTCATTCACACACACACACTACAGCCAGTTTAGTTTATTCAATTCACCTATAGCGCATGTCTTAGGACTGTGGGGGAAACCAGAGGAAACCCACGAGAACACAAGGAGAACATGCAAACTCCACAAAGAAATGCCAACTGACCCAGCCGGGTCACGCTGTGAGGCAACAGTGCTAACCACTGAGCCACCATGTCGCTGTAACCATTGACATCTATAGTAAAATACAGTATAGTTTACCCGAAAATAAAATTTCTGTCATAATCAACTCACTCTTTACTTGTTCGAAACATGTTTGAATTTCTTTCTTCTCTTGAACACAAAACAAAATATTCTGAAGAAATGTGGAAACTGGTAACCATTGACTTCCATAGTATTTGTATTGTCCTATGGAAGTCAATGGTTACAGGATATTAGCATTCTTCAAAATATCTTCTTTTGTGTCTTATAAACTCATAAAGGTTTATAACCACCTGAGGTTGAGTAAATAGTAAGTCAATTTTCATTTTTAGTGAACTATCCCTTTAAATCACAGTCATAAATATACTTCCTGAGTTTACAACAACCAGATAATGATGACTTAAAGACTCAACCGCATAACATAAATGACAACTACTGTAAAGAGATCAGACTAAAGAGCTAAGGAGTAAGTCTTTTAGTGGTTATGGGCGGCGTACCTTCGGTCAGGCGGTCGGCTGTGCGCGTTACCATCCATCCCTGCAGCGGCTCTGAAATCCCTGGCACTATAAGACAGAAAGCAAACAGTCGGTTCAACTCATGGCACAGCCTAAAGGAGTGCTGACAGATTGAGAGGTTAAACTAGAAGAGTCAGTTCTGCAGAAGGTGGTGCGTCCCTTCCCTTCACAGTGTCAATAATTGGCATGATTTGATTGTTGAAAAAAACAAACATCTTGATATCTTTATCTTTACACCAGCCTAAGCTGTTGTGGTGGATTTTTCTATTTGGTCACACTATGAAAAAATCCTGTATTTCGTGATTTATGTATTTATTTTTCATTTTTCGCTGTTTATTTATGGTTTAAATTGCATTATGGGACCTTGGTCTTGGTCTTGGTCTTTCTTTCTTGGTCTATAAACTTGAAAAGTTTGAAAAAGTGACTTTTATTAACATTTTTAATAGTTTAAAGTGATATATTGTCTGGGTTGGTGTTGTATATTACACTACAAAAACCTTGTAATAAACTGCCAGTACATTTTCTGTTATTTCAGCTGATTCGAATGTTATCACTCGGTTGAATGGGCATTATCAGTGGTTATCAGCTGATAGATATGGGCCAGTAGGGGCCTTCTGTGCCTACTAGTAGGCTCAGAAGACTGTAATCGTCCATCCACATGGTTAATCAGCTATAGTTCACATTTAAATTAATTACCCCTACCCCAACCCTAAACCCAACCGTCACAGTAATGTAAAAATAGACCTGGTTCTATAGTCTTCTCTATTAGTAAAGCTGATTAACCACTAGAATTATTTATATTATTTATTAAATTTCCCATTAATTGTATTTTATTAACGTCAACGTCAACCCCAACCCTAAACCCAACCGTCACAGTAATGTAAAAACAGACCTGGATCTAAGGTCTTCTCTAATAGTATAGCTGATTAACCATGACAATTATTTATATTATTTATCAAATGTCCCATTAATTGTATTTTCTTAAGGTCTAACCTTACCCCAACCCTAAACCCAACCGTCACAGTAATGTAAAAACAGATCTGGATCTGGAGTCTTCTCTATTAGTATAGCTGATTAACCATGTGGATGGATGATTACAACCTTCTGAGCCTATAGACACAAAAGGCCCCTACTGGCCCATATCTATCAGCTGATATCCACTGATAACGTCCATTCAATCGAATGATAACATTCGAATTGGGTGGTTATTTTACAGACCTATTTCTCTATATATACATTATATTATTTCAAACTACTAAAATCTCAATAAAAGTACATTTGTTAAACTGTAGAGTTGAATTTTTAACATCAAACGTCGACAGAGCAGAGATCAACATCCCATAATGCAATTCACAACCGTAAATAAACACTTGTGAATCACAAAACATGGAAACTGTTAAATGACAGATACTTTTTACAGTGCAGGTTGGTTTATTGGCCCCTTTTAAATGATCTGTATGGGAGATCAACTCAAACTAGCTAAGACCAACAAACCAGTTTTATTTATTTTTTTCAACAGGGCGTGTGGAGGTGTTTTCCCAGAAAGGGAGGATCTTTATTTATTTTTTTATAAGCCACACAAACTTGCATATGAACTTAAGACAGTGCTCACCCTGCAGCTTTTTGATACGGAAAATAAAACTGTTTGAAGGCAAAACTCATTTTTAGGCATGGGACGATCACCGGTTTCAAGGTTTAACGTGATTTGGAAAGGTCAAGGCTTTAAAACCGCAATTTTTTCATGTTATACCATATAGGGCTGCACAGTATATCGTTTCAGCATCGATATCGCAATGTGTGCATCCGCAATAGTCCCATCGCAGGTTCTTCAATGTTGAGATGGGATTATAGTTGATTATAATCAATGCAGAGTTCAGTTATAATGGAGTAAAAATCCTAGTTCACCCAAAAATTCTACTTAACTCACTATTTTCAAATGTTTATGAGTTTCTTTTTTATGTTGAATGCAAAAAGATGATATTTTAATAACTCATAAAGGTTTGAAACAAGTGAAGGGTGAGTAAATAGTGAATACATTTTTTGGGTGAACTATCCCTCTGTGACTGAACATTTCAACATGTCAGAGTTTAAAACGTTCGGACACAAGAAATTTTAGTGTTTCTAACTTTAATGAAGATTACATCAGACCTGGGCATTTTACGGCCCACGTGAAGTATTTATTTAATTTAGATTCAACCGCAAACAAGGCAAACAGGGACTTTAGCATACAGCGTCTTTTGCGTGCTCAGTTTCGTTATTTCAAATGAAGACGTGCCTGTTCAGCGTGCAAATAGGAAAGGATGCACATGCGGTATGTCACGCTCACGTTTCCAGGCGCCGTGAGTTGAAAAAATCTAAATATTTCAGAGTGCCGCGAGCCAACCAGGCAGCTTTACACTTTGTATGGAATTACAGCATAATAAAGGTAGACTAATTACCTCAGATTAATGATTTAACAAATCCAGATACAGATCCTCTCTCTGTGATGATCATGACATCACATATCCACCTCACATTGACCTGACTTCAGTGCACTTGTTCAGCCCAACACAGGCTAGAATTCTCTCACTGAATATAAAAAAAAAAGATAAATAAATAAATTAATGAATAAATAAATAGAAATTAACTAAGGTGAAGAATTCAAACAAACAACCCAGTGGCATTTATATGAAGTTGATATTGTGATGCTGGTCTTTAAAATACGTTTAGTGTAAAATTCACTCTTTTTTAAACGTTAGAGTTTTTATGAATGTTTATTGAATAGTTTTACAGAATTTTTTTAAACAAATTAACTGTATTGGTCTGGCCCTCTAAACCTGTCCCAGAGTCTAATGTGGCCACTTGGAAAAATGAATTGCCCACCCCTGGATTACATTATATACAATAAAGACTATGCAGTGTTGATTGCTCAATACCTGTACCTGAATACTGTTAGACTCTTCAGAAAACTATAATTCACTTTTGTCTTTGCTATATTTTATCTATCTATGCTTGTAAGTTATTTGTTATATATTATTCGAGATCCAATCCCCTACAAAATCACCCCAATCAATCTAAAATGAAGAATTATTTCCAAATAAAGCTGTATTCACATCGCAATATACTGTATATTGGAGAAATACAATATATCGCAATGTCAGATTTTTCCAATATGGTGCAGCCCTGATTCTTACGGTATATGTACGTTTATTTTATGCGTTTTTGTTTTTTTTTATTACAAATATTTCATTTCATTTTTTTAGGGCAACAGTATCTCTAGCAGAAATCGACCCTGCACATCAAAAGCTACTAGACAAAAATACCCTAACATCTTTACTGTTCCTCATTATTTTAAATGTTTCTTAAAATAAAATATATTGTGTTTTAATAAGGGTCTCACAGTGGCGCAGTGGGTAGCACGTTCGCCTCACAGCAAGAAGGTCGCTGATCGCTGGTTCGAGCCTCGGCTGGGTCAGTTGGCATTTCTGTGTGAAATTTGCATGTTCTCCCTGTGTTGGCGTGGGTTTCCCCCGGGTGCTCTGGTTTCCTCCACAAGTCCAAAGACATGTGGTATAGGCGAACTGGGTAAGCTAAATTGTCCGTAGTGCATGAGTGTGAATGGGTGTGTATGGATGTTTCCCAGAGATGGGTTGCAGCTGGAAGGGCATCTGCTGTGTAAAACATATGCTGGATAAGTTGGTGGTTCATTCCGCTGTGGCGACCCCAGATTAATAAAGGGACTAAGCTGAAATGAAAATGAATGAATGAATGAATGAATGAATGTGTTTTAATAAGGGAAAAAAAGTTGCTGTTTTTTACCCAGACATTTAAAAATAATATATTTTAGAGCATTAATCACAATACCGTGAAACTGTGATATATTTATTCGAGGTTATCATTCCATCAGAATCTTACACCGGCTCAAGCATACTCATTGTGTGCTCAACAGAGTAAAAAAAAGTTGTATTAGTTTAAATAAGCATCGCACTCAATCAAACACAAAGTTTTGGATTGCTGTCAGCTGTCAATGTCAGAACCATCATCTGAAGCCCTAGAACAGCTTGGGCACTTTCCTTCAATGAAATGATTGAAAAAACAAGAGACAAAGTTAAATTAGTCAGTATATGAAATGCACTGAAGCCAACTCATGTTCAAATCAAATCTTGGCACACCAAAATAGCAAATACAAAAGTCATTCATTGATCACTAGGAAGCAAATTTGACATTCTGTGATTAAAATCGTAATGGCTTAAACATGCATGCAGTCTGAACACACACGATGCTTTCATTGGTGCAGTCAGCTGACAAGAAAATGTTAAAATCGTCATTCAAGTCTTCTAAAGCAAGCCAATTCATTCATTCATTTTCCTTCGGCTTAGTCCCTTATTTATCAGGGGTCGCCACATCGGAATGAACTGTCAACTATTCCAGCATATGTTTTATGCACTGGATGCCCTTCCACCTGCAACCCAGTACCGGGAAACACCCATACACTCTTTCATTCACACATACACTCATACACTACGGACAATTTAGTTCCTCCAATTCACCTATAGCGCATGTGTTTGGACTGTGGGGGAAACCGGAGCACCCGGAGGAAACATGCAAACACCACACAGAAATGGCCCAGCCGGGACTCGAACCAGTGACCTTCTTGCTGTGAGGCAACAGTGCTAACCACTGAGCGACCGAGCCGCCCTAAGCAAGGCAATAACTGCCAACACGATCATGTTGACGTAAACTAAACTTTGCAAAATAACAGGCTACCTCTAAAATTATTAAGAAATAAAAATAATTACTTTAGTCAGTTTTCTTTAATTGTAATTAATGTTTCCTCTAGCTCAAATAGATAAGTGTGGAGCAATGGCAAGGTTGTGGGTTCAATTCCCAGGGAAAGAACTGATAAAGTGTGTTCATTTAATGGGTTAGTTCACCCAATACTAACCCTTTGGTGAATACCAATACAAGACCAATACCAATACAATACTTTGGAAAACAAATTAAGATATTTTAGATTAAATCTGATAGCTCCCTGATCCTCCATAGACAGCAACAGTCCCGATTCCTTCAAAATATGAACAAAACATCCTCAAAACAGACCATATGCCTTCAGAACACCTGCCCTACACTGATAATAAGGAGAAGAAACTGTTGAATATAGTTGTTCTTTTTAGCTTCATAATATTCTGACTGAACCACTAAAGACACATGGACTGCTATGATTATGTTTTTAGGTATCTTTGTGGACATTTCACAACTCAGTACTACCACTGGTGTCTATTGAGGATGAGAGAGCTCTCGGTTTCATCCAAAATATCTTAATTTGTGTTGATGAAAGGGGACAAGATGGTCAATAATGACAGAATAATCTCTTTAATGCAAGTTTGGATAAAAACATCCAGACTAAATGTAGCCAATATGCAAAGCCCTTGATCACTGAATCTGTCAGTGGTTAACTATGAAGCAAATATGACAACATAAAAAGGTTAGTTGAATATAGGCACTCGAACACACAATACTTTTTCACTGCTGTCAACAGTCAAATGTCAAAAACACCACCATCATCATCATCATCATCATCATCATCATCATCACCATCATCATCATCATCATCATCATCATCATCATCATCATGTCAAAGTCTAACGAAGCTCTATCTCAACTAAATATTCATTCATTGAATCATTTTCTTTTCGGCTTAGTCCCTTTATTAATCTGGAGTCGCCACAGTGGAATGAACCGCCAACTTATCCAGCATATGTTTTACACAGCGGATGCCCTTCCAGCCGCAACCCATCACAGGGAAACATCCATACACACTCACTCACACACATACACTACGGACAATTTAGCTTACCCAATTCACCTATACCGCATGTCTTTGGACTTGTGGGAGAAACCGGAGAACCTGGAGGAAACCCACGTGAACACGGGGAGAACATGCAAACTCCACACAGAAAATGCCAACTGACCCAGCCGAGGCTCGAACCAGCGACCATCTTGCTGTGAGGCAATTGTGATACTCACTGAGCCACCGTGCTTCCACTAAATATTCATTTGGTATTTAAATATTCATATAATCAAAATAACCGAATACAGATGGTGTTTATTGAGGATGAAAGCTCAAGTTTCATCCAACATATATTACTTTGTGTCGATGAAAGAAGGTCTCAGGGGATTGGAAAGACAAGATGGTCAATAATAACAGAATTTTCAACTCTTTAATGCAAGTTTGGATAAAAGCATACAGACTAAATGTAGCCAATATGCAAAGCTCTTGATCACTAAACCTGTCAGTGGTTAACTATGAAGCAAATATGACATTTTGGTCTCAATTCCATGTGTTTAACATAAGATAAAAAGGTTAGTTGAATATAGGCACTCGAACACACAATACGTTTTCACTGCAGTCAACAGTCAAATGTCAAAAACACCATCATCATCATCATCATCATCATCATCATCATCATCATCATCATCA
>CAIGQW010053506.1:214329-226665 GCA_903798125.1 Danio choprae
ATTATTATTATTATTATTATTATTATTATTATTATTATTATTATTATAATTTCCGTTTACATTTAAAGTAATAATAATAATACTAATAATAATAATAATAATAATAATAATAATAATAATAATACTCTGAAGATTCCTAAAGAACGTTTAGTTGCAGGAATGCCATAGATTAACTATTTTTGATTGCCCAAAGAACTAAATGTTTCTTAATTTAATACCATTTTAATAAGTACTGTAACCTTTTGTGCAATGTGAAGATTCTATAAAGTTTAAAGGTTGTTTATTGAACCATCAATGCATTTTTGAGAGTGTAATACAGGGTTCTTACACAATTTTAAAATCCGAATGCAAGCATTTTTAAGCACTTTCCAGATGCATTTTGAAATGGCATGTTGAAATACTCATGTATAAAATTACAAACTTGCATACATACACATACTACATCACATCAGACGCTGTGTTATAGTATTCTGTAGTATAGCATAATATTCCAAAGAAAAACAATGATGGCATGTTTGCCCCAAGCCCAACACTGATTTATTAAAATTATTAAAATTATTTAAATGTAGTTATTTAAATGAAATTTACTCACATTTTAAATGTAAAACAGACAACCAGTTTTCACTTTGCGCAGAAACAAAGATATTTATATTATTTCATTTAAATAGTTAGTCATTATGAAAGCAAATATATATATATGAAAGCAACACAAATACATTTTCAAAGACTTTATTCTAAATCTAAGCACTTTTTTTAACTTTAAAAGTAGTAGATTCAAGTACTAGGATTTCCATCACCCTTAAGAACCCTGTTAACAGTGAGCAATTGACAACAAAACATTACCTATAATTCCGCTTCCTATTATGGAGTTGATGAAATTGAATGAGGCAGAGGACACCGAACTACTTCCACCTTTCCCGGCATCGTGTGAGGACAACAAACAACTCCTTTCACTTTCCATCTGAGAATAAACAAAAGAAAAATAACACAACAACAATAGCATGCCTTCAGCATATCGGGATTTATGGAATAATGTGCACACTCACCTTTCGAGCTGTGCTGCTTTTCTGTGTTTTGTGGTTTTCCATTAAAAACAGCCCTTCAGAGATGTCCTGCTGCCTCAGATGGAGGATCTCCCATGTCCTGGATTTAAGTGGAAGTAAAAGTGTCCACCTGACTCCTCCAGTCCGCCCACTGAATAAAATAAACGCCCCTCGCTGCGTTTAGACATCGGCTGCTGGCTATTGGAAAAGCTGTTTCTACATGAATGACTTGATCTGTGTTTGACACACAAAGCCTGTTAAACCCTATTATAGCTGCTGGCAAAGCGTTTGCTCAACAGCCTCGCTTTCTTGGAAAAAGTTTCCGAGATTATGGGAAATAAACAGATATTGTAGACAGTCATATGTTACAGTACACTCAAAAAAATGACGTTTGCTGTTTGTTCAAACTACTTACATAAAATAAGCTGAACCAACACAATTCTTGATTTTTTTAGGTGGGGATCTTATTGTTTTATGTTCAATCCACTTACATTTATAAAAACTAATATTCATTCATTCATTCATTTTCAACCGCTTATCCGGGGCCAGGTTGCGGAGCGTGACCTGGGTCTTCCCCGAGGCCTCTTCCCGGTGGGACATGCCTGGAACACCTCCCTAGGTAGGTGTCCAGGAGGCATCCGAAACAGATGCCCGAGCCACCTCAGCTGACTTCTCTCGATGTGGAGGAGCAGCGGCTCTACTCCGAGCTCCTCCCGGGTGACAGAGCTCCTCACCCTATCTAAAAGGGTGCGCCCTGCCACCCTGCGAAGGAAACTCATTTCGGCCGCCTGTATCCGAGATCTTAAAAACTAATAAGTTACATCAGTTGCATCAGTACATTTTGAGGCAATTTATTAAAGGGATAGTTCATCCAAAAATGAATTATGCTGTCAATGTTTACTCATTCTCCGCTTGTTCCAAATCTGTTTTCGGTTTCTTTCTTCTGTTGAACACAAAGCAAGATACTCTGAAGAATGTTGGGGAAAATGCCATTGACTTCCATAGTGTTTTTTGTTCCTACTATGGATGTCAATGAATGCTTTTTTTTCTCAACATTCTTCAAAATGTCTTGTTTTGGGTTCAACAGAAAAAATAAGCTCATTAAAGTTTAGAATGACTTTTGAGGGGGCGACCCGGTGGCTCAGTGGTTAGCACTGTCGTCTCACAGCAAGAAGGTCGCTGGTTCGACTCCCGGCTGGGTCAGTTTGCATTTCTGTGTGGAGTTTGCATGTTCTCCCCGTGTTGGCGTGGGTTTCCTCCGGGTGCTCCGGTTTCCCCCACAGTCCAAACACATGCGCTATAGGTGAATTGGGTAGTGTATTAGTGGGTGACCCCTGATTGACCCCTGATGAATAAAGAGACTAAGCCAAAGGAAAATGAATGAATCAATGACTTTTTAGTG
Source organism: Danio choprae (assembly GCA_903798125.1). Taxonomy (NCBI): domain Eukaryota; kingdom Metazoa; phylum Chordata; class Actinopteri; order Cypriniformes; family Danionidae; genus Danio; species Danio choprae. Next base: position 216,775 of record CAIGQW010053506.1, read on the forward strand.
CAATTAAGTTGTCCCATAAAAACAAGAATTGCGTTATCTTGTTTTAAATTAGTTTGAACAAGCAGCAATAATAATAATAATAATAATAATAATAATAAATTACATAGATTTTTTGAGTGTATATGTATGTCAATATACTGTATGAAATTTGCATATCATACACAATCATATATGCAACATATATTGGAAAATATAGCAAAAAGTGCCACTTTTTTCAACCATTGGAATTACAAATATGTACAGATACGTTCAAATATATTAGCTATAGTTTTTTATGTGTTTATATACGGCTGTATATTAATCTAATATTAATACATAACACATATTTGTAATTTGCATATGATTGCATGCATCAGATTTATGGCTGCAATAGGTTTTCTTACTTTTCATGTAAACGTAAAGTCAAGAAGAAAAAAAAACAAGTTTCCGATGATAACTGATCCTCTTATATACCATAACAGTCTGGAAGAGGTCAGTAGGAAACTTTAGAGTATGGATTAAAGGCAGTCGTTGTTTCTCTGACAGATTAGTATGAATTAACTAGTTAATCTCCAGATTTTTTCCACTATACCCTGTAAAGGAGACGTCCCATTTATGCTTCAGAGGATATTTGTCATTTACTTTAACAGCAACAGGTTTACTAATCAGGTCAACTAATGTTTTTTAGCAGTATAAATTTTTATTATTGGATGAAAAAACCCTTTAAGTGACTATTTGCTGTATATATAGTTAATTATGGGCAGCACGGTGGCGCAGTGGGTAGCACAATCGCCTCACAGCAATAAGGTCGCTGGTTCGAGCCCCGGCTGGGTCAGTTTCTGGCATTTCTGTGTGGAGTTTGCATCTTCTCCCCATGTTTGCGTGGGTTTCCTCCGGGTGCTCCGGTTTCCCCCACAAGTCCAAAGACATGCAGTACAGGTGAATTGGGTAAGCTAAATTGTCCGTAGTGTATGAGTGAGAATGAGTGTGTATGGATGTTTCCCAGTGATGGGTTGCAACTGGAAGGGCATCCGCTGCGTAAAACATATGCTGGATAAGTTGGCGGTTCATTCCGTTGTGGCAACCCCAGATTAATAAAGGGACTAAGCCGAAAAGAAAATTAATGAATGAATAGTTATGTGTCTGAGTAAAACTTATTTTTGCATGAAGAGATGTCTTCCACATTCATTCATTCATTAATTTTCCTTCAGCTTAGTCCCTTTATTCATCAGGGGTCGCCACAGCGGAATGAACCGCCAACTTATCCAGCATATGTTTTACACAGCGGATGCCCTTCCAGCTGCAACCCAGTACTGGGAAACACCCATACACACTCATTCACAGTTGACCCCAGGTGTCTTCCACATATCAAGTACAAATGTTATCATTTAGAGCAGTGGTGCCCAAACTCGGTCCTGGAGGGCCGGTGTCCTACATATAGTTCCAACCCCAATCAGACACACCTGGGCTAGCTAATCAAGCTCTTACTAGATATACTAGAAACGTCCTGGCAGGTGTGTTGAGACAAGCTGGAGCTAAACTCTGCACGACACCGGCCCTCCAGGACCAAGTTTGGGCACCCCTGATATAGAGTATGTTTGCATAAAATGAAAATGGTTAAGAATCACACAATAATTACAATTTTGAAACATAATTACAATGTTTTAACTTCAGAAGAGTCAATATTTCAGTCATAACCAATATTTGGTCAAATAACCCTGATCACAACAAATGAAAACGTCCAGTTTGACCAGTTGTCACTTTTTTTGGACAAAACAAAAGTCTAAATAATCATAATTGTATTTAAAATTAGGAGGAAATGCTATTATAAACTAAAATAAATATTAATATTTTGCTCAAAGTTAAAAAAAAAAAAAAGATACTTTTCACAGAAATTATATATAGATATACATGTATGTATATGGGGCGTCACGGTGGCTCAGTGGTTAGCACTGTCGCCTCACAGCAAGAAGCTCACTGGTTCGAGTCCTGGCTGGGCCTGCATGTTCTCCCCGTGTTGGCGTGGTTTTCCTCCGGGTGCTCCGGTTTCCCCCACAGTCCAAACACATGCGCGATAGATTGAATAAACTAAATTGTCCATAGTGTATGTGTGGAATGAGTGTGTATGGATGTTTCCCAGTACTGGGTTGCAGTTGGAAGGGCATCTGCTGTGTAAAACATATGCTGGATAAGTTGGCGGTTCATTCCGCTGTGGCGACCCCAGATTAATAAAGGGACTAAGCTGAAGGAAATTGATTGAATGAATGAATGCATGCTGAAGGAAAATGATTGAATGAATGAATGCATGTATGTATATGGCATGGGAAAGGCTAGTTTTGATCATGTGACCTTCTGATTTGTATTCCTATTTGTAATTGTCAGTATTTTTTTACAAGTATTTAACTAGATTGAGGTTTGTAATTGAACACTAACAATATGTGCTAAGTAAAAAGGCCTATTGTTATGAAATGTGAATATACACTACACGAGACACAAACATAATTATGGTCAATTAAATGTCCATTGAAATTAATTTTAGATATACCTTGAAGATCATTATAATGTGTGCCTAAATATGCATTTCTTTACTAAACTGAAAAGTGTGAGGGACTTTTTAATAGAGGAACAAAATGTGAAAGGACTAAAAGAGTTTTTTCCAGCAAGCATTAATTTGTTGAGTCTAAAATAAATACAGTTGAAGTCAGAATTATTCGCCCTCCTGTGATTTTTTCCCCAAAATATTTCCCAAATGATGTTTAGCAGATTCAGGAATTTATCACAGTATTTCCTATAATATTTTTTCTTCTAGAGAAAGTCTTATTTGCTTTATTTCGGCTAGAATAAAAGCAGTTTTTTATTTTTTAAAAGCCATTTTAGGTCAATATTATCAGCCCCCTTAAGCAATATTTGTTTCAATTGTCTACAGAGCAAACCACTGTTATACAATGACTTGCCTAATTACCCTAATTAACCCAGTTAAGCCTTTAAATGTCACTTTAAGCTGAATACTAGTATCTTGAAAAATATGTATCAAAATATTATATACTGTCATCAAGGCAAAGATAAAAGAAATCAGTTATTAGAAATGAGTTATTAAAACTATTATGTTTAGAAATGTGCTGAAAAAATCTTTAAAAAAAATATACAGGTGGTCTAATAATTTAGGAGGGCTAACAATTCAGGAGGGCTAACAATTCAGGAGGGCTAATAATTCAGACTTCAACTGTATAAGTTCCCTATTTAAAAAAATCAAAAGGCAGAAGCAAATGTGAAGTTTAACCCACTAGGTGTCGCTATCAGACTTTGCTGGCCTCTTATGACCTGTGGGACTGATGTTTTGAACTGAACACGTGCAGTCAATAGGATATTTTCACTACCAAACTATTAAGTGTTTACAAACTCAACAAGCTGAAGTTAGCATTAAATAACCCCAAAAGTCTATTAAAATTAGCTTTTGCATCATTTTAAAACACAACAACAGCCAAATTACGTCAAAAATCCAGCATTTGTTATCGTGGTAACAATGGCAGGATTTTAAGATTGACATTTTACTCATGAAAACATATGAGTGATAAATTAATCTTTAAAATATTTCATTTTAGAAATAAAATACGCTGTGGTCATGCTATCCTTTATTTTCATTTTGTTTTTACCATTTTTTTGTCAACATTTGCGTACATCTTAATAACACATATATAAGTTTGAGATAACTGGCGGAGGGGGAAACAAAAATATGCAGCATACATTACAAAAAAACGTAAAATGTCACCTTTTTTAGCCTCAGAGTCAGTCTGACGCCAGTGTCCGTCAAGCTCTGAAAAATGTTCAACTCCTACTATGACAAAGGCCGAGTTCTTAACATTCATAAACAAACGTTCTCTATTGGATGCCCGAAAGCTAGCGTCAGCAAAACGTAGTTAATATTCATGAGGTAAGCCCTTTATAACAGCGCAATGTTGGCATGGCCTAATTAATATTCATGAGCTGACCCTCAAGCGTAGTAGGATTGGAGGTTTTCGCTTTTACGCTAATGAATAACCGGAAGCGCTCATCTCTGATATCAGGCACTTGCTCTTTTTGATCACACACAGTCTTGTGCAATTTATTTAAATCCTCGCTGAAAATCCCTTGGAGTTTACTTACTTGGGTAAAGTTGTCCACTTTGTGTGTTTTTCTACGCCTTGAATCACTGCATCAAGTTTTACTCCTGGACGCTGAGGATTAATTATAATTTGGAAGAGATTTCTCCATTTTTGCTGAAATATGGTGAGTAAATTAGACAATTAAGTAACGTAATCGGCATTTATGATAAAAAGAGTATCCTTCAGGGTTTAATTTAATGCATATATATATATATATATATATATATATATATAGAAAAACACGCCTAATGCATAAACATAGTCAAGTTTAAACAGGAGTTTTTAAACTAGGCATGTTGAGTTTAACTGTGATCATGCATAGCCTTGTTTTCAGATTAATTTCTCACTCGGTTGCTTAATAATAGTATATTTAACTACATTTAAAACTACTTTTTAACAGTAATTTGTAATTGCTTTTCTGTAGTAGCTGCATAAAGTGTGTCGTTGGTGTCGTAACAGCATTAGATGCACACGAAAAAGTTATTTATATATCTGTACATTGATTTGTTTGGTTTTCCGACATCCATTTATACATGTCAGCACTGGTCCAGACTGCGCCACAGGTTTTGGGATTTAATTCTTCGTAGACCATTTTATAATATATAGTTCAATGCAATGCTCAAAGCCAAATTATATTGAATCATCCAACCTTCCTTCACTTGATCTTTATTTTCGCGCCGTTGGGTTTTGTGAGAAAGACATGAACTGCCCTGGTTGACGCCCTGGAAATCACTTTTTCCAGTGATTGATCATTGAATCTGCGGTGGAAGAGAGGATGCCACTGGGTAAAAATAGTTCTTTCAGCTGGGAAGTTTTATTTTCGTAGCACACTGCTACGTCGTGTTTAAATCAACTGTAGTTAATGAACTATATGCAGTTCGATTCCCGGAATCGGTTCGTCCGAACAGCTTATATTCAATACGTATGGCTCACGTAATATCGTCATCACGTGGCATTTTATGTTGAATATTATGTCAATGAAGCTTATATGAAAGATATTTTACTCTGTAAGCTTACAAGAAATGTGTTCGTTAATAACAATCTACATTTTTGTATGGTTAGTGAAAATGTGTGTTCACGGAGACAAGTTCGATTCAACCGAGTCGTTGATTTGTTTAGTGTAGGTTTAGGGTTGGAGAAGGTCTAGACGTGAATAAAACACGAAGTAATGCGTGATTTTTAATAAATTATAAAAATATTTATCATTAACTGTCGAAAACTGGTTGAGAATCATTTCATCCCGATTTTCATTCAATCAGTTCAATAAATAGATTCGACTCAAAAGAACGAATCAAGCACAGAAAATCGCTTCTCTTCAGATTTACCGATAATTGTTTATTTTTTCTTTGACAAATATCATATCTATCCTATTGGACAAGAAGAGTTTATTCAGCCTTTGTTTCAAAGCTTTACTTGAGAGAAGAACAATGTATTGGTCAATGTATTGCAACTGTCAGAAAAATTTGATCTAAAAGCATAAGGTAATTCATCCACCTAGCACATGTAGATTGAGGTAGACCACCAAAATCTTCTCATCATAGGTCATTCCAGCTGTATTTAAATGAATAGTTCACCCCATAATTAAAATTCTGTCATCATTTACTCATCCTTTACTTGTTTCAAACCGTTATGAGTTTCATTATTCTGTTGAACACAAAAGAAGATATTTAGGAAAAATGCTGTAACCATTGACTTCCACAGTATTTGTTTTTCCCACTATGGAAGTCAATGGTTACAGGTTTACATCTTTCTCCAAAATATCTTCTTTAGTGTTCAACAGAATAAAGAAACTCCTATAGGTTTAAAACCACTTGAGGGAGAATAAATTGTGAGTAAATTTACACGTTTGCGTGAACTATCCCTTTAATAGAAGAAGTCTTCGTGGTCTTCAGTTCCTCCCACCTCAGATGAACACAACAGTCAAGGAGGCGCCAATTTAAATTAAATCAGGTACTTCTCCACAGGAAGTCAGTCAGTCATAATATGAGAGCTGTATGCACCGGTTACATAACATGAGAGAAATGCTCAGTCTATACTTTAGTGTTGTTCAGTGTTACATTGTTATTTATTAAGCAGAATTATCTATTATTTTACCAGGAAACTCTTTGCTCTGAAAACTAACTATCCAGCTGTCAATCATTGTGCATGTTTGGGTTTGGTGGTAGATTTGACCGAATAGGTCTAGTGAGCCAAACGGCTGAAATTCATTGCAATAAAATGTTATTTGCCGCTGTTTGCTTCTGTAATCTATAATGTATTCCAGAGTGAAGTGCTTTTAGATAAAAACTGTAATTATTTCTGTGGTTATTTTGGTGAAATTAACTTAAAAGCCATATTGTAACATGTTACATTGAAGAGACAATAATATTGTTATGTAACTTATTACATTCAATTGACAGCAATGTATAACATTTTTCATTTTGGAAGCAATTTGACCAGCTCTTCAGTATCTTCATGGGTAATATTAATTTTGTTTTATCTGTATGGCCTATAGACCTTTTTCTTCAACGCTGCATGGAGGGCGCCGTAGTGACCATCGCCTTCCGGTAGGGTGCTTAGAACTTCCGTTAAGTATTGTCATCAGCCAGAGCAGCGTTTCTCAACTGGGTGTCAATACTGTTTTGAGTGACTTACGGAGTATTTTTGTGATGCAAAATACCTCACGGCATTATAAAGAGCAAACCATATTACTGGCATGAAACTAACAGGTATGTAAGCCATGCAATTCCCAAAAATGACCACTAAAAGTACGTTACTGATACTGTTCTGGCTGATTTGCTGGTTGATTCTAATCAGGAGCCGTTTATGTTTCATTTAGTTAGTTTGTATTGTGTAGTATTTACCACGGTATGTGTTTTGTCATTTTTAAAATGGCACTTTATTTTCACTTTGTGCCAGTCTTTCAATGAATGTGTCAGTGTCATTTTGGTGAGTTACATTTGTTTGGGTTGGTTATATATTTGAAAGATAGAGAAAATGTTGACTTAAGCTATGACGATGCTCCATATAAACGGCCCAAGATGCCGTCTGGCAACGAGGGAAAAATACCTGGCAGCCAGTGGTCTAGAGGACAGCCTTAACCTAGAATGAAAAGCCAACTTATCCAGCATATGTTTTACACAGCGGATGCCCTTCCAGCTGCAACCCAGTACTGGGAAACACCCATACACTCTCACATTCACACAGGCATTCATACACTACGGCCAATTTTGTTTACCCAATTCATCTATAGCGCATGTGTTTGGACTGTGGGGGAAACCGGAGCACCCGGAGGAAACCTACGCCAACACTGGGAGAACATGCAGACTTCACACAGAAATGCCAACTGACCCAGCCGGGACTTGAACCAGCGACCTTCTTGCTGTGAGGCGACAGTGCTAACCACTGAGCCACCGTGTTGCCCCTGTATTCTATTCCATTCTCATATAGTGTCAGTATTAAAATCAAATGCATTATCTGACAGCGGGTGTCAATGAATATGGGCTGTTAGATCCATTACTGGTTTGTGATTCAGAGGCATTTTGCTAAGTGCACTTGGAGGTTTTTAGTTTCACTCCGGCATATATCCACACTTGGGGAAAACATAATGTTTTTTTACTCACAAGGCAATGAGGAACACTTGAAGTGGCTGTGCCTGACATGATGGCTTCTGATTGAAAGTGTTTGTGGTTGTGGCTTTTGCTTTCTGGAGGAAGAAAAATAAGGCTGATGTGGACATAGTGGAAGTAAAAGCATAATGATTGTTACAAAGGAGACTTTTTTCTATGTGATTTATATCCTTATTATTTTGTACGGTTTATTTCAATATGAACATGCATTCAGAGGTTTATTCATTTCATATCTATGACTCACGCTAGACTAGTGGGTTACATTTTGTTGCTTTAATTTGCATCGGGCTGCTGCATCTGTTAGGCACCTGAATTGTCACAGTAGTGATATTTACTGTACCGAAAAATGAACGGCTTTTTTTTTTCTTTGCGGCTTGGTCACGTAATTTATCTGGATTCATTTATTCATTCATTTTCCTTTCGGCTTAGTCCCTTTATTAATCTGGGGTCACCACAGCGGAATGAACCGCCAACTTATGCAGCACATGTATTACGCAGCAGATGCCCTTCCAGCTGCAATCCATCACTGGAAAACATCCATACAAACTCATTCACAATCATACACTACGGACAATTTAGCTTACCCAATTCACCTGTACCGCATGTCTTTGGAATTGTGGGGGAAACAGGAGCACCCGGAGGAAAACAAACTCCGCACAGAAATGCCAACTGATCCAGCCGGGGCTCGAACCAGCAACCTTCTTGCTGTGAGGCAATTGTGCTACCCACTGCTCCACCGTGCTGCCCTATCTGGATACAGCAACGTTGAATTCCAACATTAGATCGGCAACAGTTCCTTTTATATACGCGTCTTGTCCATTATTGTCTTATCCATTACTTCTCACCGTGAGAAGAACAGGGTGTGGCGCGCGGGTTCAAATGTGTGTGTCTGACAGTAAATGCGTGACTGAGAGCCCTGAATTATGACGCTTTTTTGGGGGGTGTTATTTTTTTATTTCACAGAGCGCAACATTTCCCCAAGTTCATCCCTGCTCGCTGCATGTTGTTTGTGTGTTTCTATGGAAAATGGGGGGGAACTATGAGAACCCAGAGGGGAGCGTCACGTGTTAGAGTGAAAAACGATTTTCATTCAAACAAATGGATGTAAACTTGACACTCGAGTTAATCTATAAAATTGATTTATCACCCAGCCCTACATAGTAGGGGTCGCAAATCACTAGCATTTGTAAGAAAAGTTTTGAACCCTTGCCCCAAGTAACATATTTCAGATTTGCAAAAATGTGGACAGCGCCCTCTAGTGTATTTGTCACCTGAAACGTGCAATAAAACCTAATATTTTATGTTTCGCGAAAATGTAGTCTGATGCGCATATTTTTAATGAGGCTGCTAGGCATTTGCTATGGCGACCTCATTCCCTGTCAGCTGTATTTGTCTTGCAGAGGAGTCAATATGTCACGAGAAGAGATTAGAGGCTTTGAGAGAGAGTCAGGTTGCTGTTGTCGATGCTAATCATGTGATGAATATGATGTTTAATTTGGAGTAACCTCAGCCATCGCTTACATGTTGACTCGTGCCTCTGTTTGAAGTTTATTTTAGCTCCTGTTTGGATATCCAGGCCTGTCAGTCTAATTAAAACGAATGCTGAATCTGCTGGGAGTACACATGCGGTCAACAACTTGTTAATCTCTCTGAGGACACAATGTACTACCTGCGGATAATAATCTGGCTTTATTACATCCTTGACACGCTACTAAAGATACTCTCTCTCTTGGTTCGACTTTTGAAAATGAATTTAGTTACAAAGTAAACGTGCAACGATTTTAAAAAGAAGAAAGATTTTATTTGGGGATTCACAATATATAGTTTTAGCATCAATATCGCAATGTGTGAATCCTCAATAGTCACAATAGTTAGGATTGTAGTTGACCAGGTGATAACACGTGATCATTTAGGAGTCATTTCAATTTGAAAGTTTACCAATTGTGATTTTTAAGGCCTCTGTAACCATTTTAAAGGAGTTTAAAGCATTTTTAAAACGAGAAACTATTACATTTGGAGCTTTAACAAAGATTAATTGTACTTAATAATTTACACAATCAAGAATATACAGCTTTATTTCACATTTGACTATTTTATTTCTGTACTTGTATCCTTCGTTTGTATATTCGCTCTACTTTGTCTCTGCTTGTAGTTTGTGTTTC
>CAIGQW010053506.1:237657-251231 GCA_903798125.1 Danio choprae
ACTGTGAAATATTTCCTTGCTTTGTTAAACATCACTTGAGAAATATTCGAAAAAGATTATAACAAGTTTTCACTGTGTGTAACATGCAGAAATAAATAAAATAAAATATATATATTATATACAAATTGTCTGCAAACTGTTACAAATTGTTTGCAAATAAGAATGAATTGCAAATGAAGAAAAAGAAATGAATACAATTATTTGTTGTGCATTTGGGACAAAGATGAAAAGGGGTTTATGAAACGATTATAGTGGAATACAGACTTTTTCATAAACAACATTCATTTTTAAATACAGTTTTTACCATGATTTGCTGAAGGAAACCACTAGAATGTCAATCCGTATAACAACAGTTTGTATAATCGCAAAACATGATGTCAGGCATATTTATAACACTGGTTGAAATATTGAAAAAATCGATTTAGGATCACCTCATACTGCTAATATTTTGTATTTTTTAATAGATGTATTATACTTTGATACTATCTTTTAATCTCTCATTTCTTATTTGTTAGGAAGACTTTGTATCATTGAAAAACAATACCATCTGTTATGATCATTTATTATTTTATTTATATATATATATATATATATATATATATATTACATAGTGCTCAGCATATATGAGTACACCCCATTTTGAAAATGAATATTTTATCCATTTCTCAGTGATTATAGGTCATATATATTGGTGCATTTAAACAAAACAGATTTATTAAACAGATATATTTATTAAAATAAAATTTTAGTCACAGAACACCTATAGAAATAGAAAGAAAATACATTTAAATCCATGCAAAATATTGCAAAAACAAATTACAAACCACATAAATTTCAGCAATTTTAGAGATTTTTAGTTTCTCTTGAATTGTGCCTTTTTTATTTTTATTTAATATTTTTCTCTAACATATACATTTGGGCTACACATTTTTGGACTGTTATCATAAGTTATTTAGTTAGATTAGCTCCAGATTTGGCTTCAGTACTGACTAAACTAATGAATATGCAAAAATATAATATTGTAAAACATCCTATAGAAAATATTAATTTAAATGAGAGATTTGTGGGGGGTGTACTCATATATTCTGAGCACTGTACATGTATATCTCACATTGAGTAGCAGTGCGATATGGATTTATACCGGCACTGGTGGGAGTAAGTGCCTTAGTGTCCCACCAGTGACGAGTGCTACGAATGTGATATTGCGTTTATACAACAGTTCGACGGCATAATCGTGTCTATAAAAAAGAAAATGAAACACAGAGAGTCTCAAAAATCCTTTTGTAAGAGGAACTACTTTCTTCCACCATTCATTCAGATCTGCAGCTGACGGTCGGAACAGCAGGAACCTTTGCTTATTCACCAACATCACTTTAGAGCTAGTGTTTGAATGATTCTATAGCGTAATGTCTAAAGTGATAACAAAACAGGTGATTTTGCTGACATTTTAAGATTATAAGGCTGAACAGCATGAAATGTCTACAGAGATTTCCCAGTATTTCTCTGTTGCAATCAGGATATAACAATAATTAACCCCGAAAAAGCCAAAGCAAAGCAAACACTACCTGATTCTGTGGTATAAATACAGCACTACAAAATACAATAGAGAGAGATCGACTTAGAATGTCACTTACCTTATTTATAATGATTTGTTTAGCTGTAGTTGGAAATTTACGTTGAGAAAACGCTGTTTTTCTCCCTCTAAGGACTTATGTGGTCTCTGTCGCCATCTTGTGGTGGAACGTCAACCGTCACTTTCGATGGTCTGCTCAGACAGGCCGATGGCGGCCGATACACTGAATCTCTGACAGTATGAATATTTAAAATAGGCACTGTCCTTATAAATAACCTGCATAGTTGCAATTTAAACAACTACATTCTTGCCTAAAAAGCCTCAAAAGTACATTATGTTGTCCAACAGCTGCAATATTTGTCAAACTGTAAAGTGTCCTCTGCTTGTCTCTGTATGTGGGCGGAGTAATATCACACGGCTATCAACCAAACAGATTCAAGAACCAGACAGAACTGTTGTATAAATACAAAAAAAAAAATTCAGACAGAGAAAAGTGATATGTTTCCTTTGACACACACACACACACACACACACACACACACACACACACACACACACACACACACACACACACACACACACACACACCTTTTTTGCCTGTTTTGTCCACTTACTATGCATTTATGTTCTTTCTCCCTTTTGTTTAGACTTTTATATTAGTGAGCAAAAAAAAGGAAATCTACCGCTTCAACGCCACTCCTGCCTTGTACATCTTCAGTCCCTTCAACCTTTTGAGGAGAATATCAATTCAGATTTTGATACATTTATATCCTTCTCAAGTGCTGCAACACGCTGATGGTGACTGTCTGTGTCGAGTGCTCTTTCTCTTTTGATCCTTTTAAAGCAGTGGCATTCAATTGGTGGTTTGGAACCCAAAATGAGCAAAGTCTTGTGTACTTGTTGATAAATGCCAATAATAAAGTACAAATAGTTATTCAGTCCCACATAGTTTGAGTAAATAAATATTCTGGCACAAATTCATCTATAATTGGTAGACACTAGTCAATTAGATGTCAACATTCATTCATTCATTCGTTTATTCATTCATTTTCCTTCGGCTTAGTCTCTATTTCAGAGGTCGCCACAGTGGAATGAACCGCTAACTATTTCGGCATATGTTTTACGCAGCGGATGCCCTTCCATCTGCAACCCAGTACTGGGAAACATCTATACACACTCATTCACACACACACTCATACACTACAGCCAATTTCGTTCATCCAATTGACCTATAGCGCATGTGTATGGACTGTGGGGGAAAACAGGAGCACCCAGTGGAAACCCACACCAACACGGGGAGAACATGCAAACTCGAACCAGCGACCTTCTTGCTATGAGGTGACAGTGCTAACCACTGAGCCACCTAGATGTAACAAAATTACACTAGATTAAAGGAAATTTAACCCAAATATCATTAAAGACACTCAAGACAAGCATGCTATAAAGAACTTGGCATGATAACCTAATGTTGAATGTAAAATCTGATCCTGAAGCAAAACCAAAAAGTAACTAAATGGTTGAGGATTTATGATGGGCGACGGGGTGGTGCAGTGGGTAGCACAATCGCCACACAGCAAGGTTCGAGCCCCGGCTGGTTCAGTTGGAGTTTCTGTGTGGAGTTTGCATGTTCTCCCCTTCTTTGCGTGGGTTTCCTCCGGGTGCTCCAGTTTTCCCCACAAGTTCAAAGACATGCGGTATAGGTGAATTGGGTAAGCTAAATTGCTCGTAGTGTATGTGTGTGAATGGGTGTGTATGGATATTTCCCAGAGATGGGTTCCAGCTGGAAGGGCATCCGCTGTGTGAAACATATGCTGGATAAGTTGGCGGTTCGTTCCGCTGTGGCGACCCCAGATTAATAAAGGGACTAAGGCGAAAAGTAAATGAATGATTTATGATTAAAACATAAAGCTTGTTTAAACTTCTTCAGTTTCACACTTCAGAATTTTTATTTTATGTGTTGATTTAAAAATACAGCAAAAATAGTAGAATTGCAATATACTCTTGCAGGCCGCTTTATTAGGTACCCTGTTCAACTGCTTGTTTATGCAAATATTTAATAAACCAATTGCATGGCAGGGATTTTAGGCATGTAGACAGTCCGGAATCATTGGAAATACGTGTCTTAGCCTACATTTTTGCAAAACGTAAAATGCGTTCCTCCTGGTACATTTCATTGCTTGTTTTATGACACATCCACTAGAGGGTGCTGTCTGCATGTTAGCTATCAACGTGTGCATGATACCAATAAATGATCGAATTATTCATTCATTCATTCATTCAAAAAATTAAAAATAAAAAAGATATCCTCTTAATGAGAATATTAGCCATGCCTTTTATCATACACTCTTAGAAATTGTACTAAACTGAAACGGTACCTTTTCAAAGTAAGCGTTTGAATCTAAAAGGTCCATCTTGATCTATATCTTAAAAGTATATCAGTATCTAAAGTGTTCATATTAGACACTAAAAAGTACAAAAAATGTTCTCTTTGAATCACTTGAAAAGGTACCACCCCTTCAGAAATCAGTCTAATATGTTGATTGGCTGCAAAAGAAATGTTTCATATTATCAGCTGCTTAATTTGTACACTGTAAAAAAAACCTTGCTATGTTTTTTGTTTAATCAAATTAACTCTTATAGTCATGTCAACTTGCATCAATCAAAGTGACTTAAAATATTGAGTTAAACTTTGTGTAACTTAATCTGTTGAAACCTGATTAACTTATTAAAATAAGTTAAAGCAACATAAAAATATTTGTTGTCTTGACTTTTTGTCATTACATTTTTTACAGTGTATAATAAAGTAGGGCGACACGGTGGCTCAGTGCCTCACAGCAAGAAGGTCACAAATTTTTTAAAAATAATTTGGAGTTCTGTTGCTAGATATTCAATAAGAAAATGTATCATGATAATGAACATGCATGATATTGTCAATGTGGGCACTTCAAAATAAGGTATAATATTCATTCATTCATTTCATTTTTTTGTTTTATGCAGTGCATGCTCTTCCAGCCACAACCCAGTACTGGGAAACACGCATACACACTCATTCACGCACGCTCACACACTACGGCCAATTTAGTTTATTCACCAATAGCACGTCTTTGGACTGGTGGGGGAAACCGGAGCACCTGGAGGAAACCCACGCCAACATGGGGAGAACATGCAAACTCCACACAGAAACGCCAGCTGGCCCAGCTGGGACTCGAACCAGCAACCTTCTTGCTGTGAAGCGACAGTGCTAACCATATATATATGCTAACCGCCCCAAGGTATAAAATAATCATTTATTTTAAAAAATATATTACAAATGTTGTATTACCAGTCACTGTACAGTACTGTACCATATGCTTGAAGACTTATTAGGTTATTTATATTCAAGCATAACCATTTTCATTAGATATTGACTGACAATGTTCAGATTTTCTTCTAGGCCTCTTGTTCATTGACACTTTACAATCAGTGTTGGGAAAAGTTACACATGTAGGTAAAAAAAGTGACTTAAGGTTGCACACTGTTTACAATAAGGATCCATTTGTTAAAATGAGTTAAAGGGGTCCTAGTATGCCCCTTTTAACAAGGTGTAAAATAATTCTCTGATGTCCCTAGAGTGTGTATGTGAAGTTTCAGCTCAAAATACCTCACAGATAATGTTTTATAACTCTTTTAAACTGCTTCTTTTAGGCTTTGATCCTAATTGAGCTGTTTAGGTGACTGTCACTTAAAATGAAAATGAGATTGTGCTCTTTTCAAAAGAGGGCGGAGCTACAAATGCCTGTGTGTCAGCATAGCGGCAGATTCAAAATCAAGACTAACGTCCTATGCTAATGAGGGAGAGATGGTCACTAATGGGTGGGGCTTTCCTCCTCTGATGTCACGTACAAAGGGAGAATGTCAATCAAAGAGCTTCTGCAGTTTTTATCAAGTGTGATTATAAAAAAAATCAAATGAATCAATGTTTACCATTAGAAGCTGATCATATTCACACACTACTCCCACACAACTGTGTTTAAACCCCTTATAAATGTGATTTTTGCATATTAGGTGGCCTTTAAAACTGACCTGTTGTTATACTTATTTTTGCAGTATCTACCATAGAAAGCTTTAGCAATTATCTATTATTAAGACTATTAGCAATCAACAAGACAATTTGCAACCACCATATGTCTGTCTGTCACTGAGTTTCCTTAACTGCAAGCCTCACTTTGTTCAATTGGATTATAATCTTCACTATTCTGGCGAACTGCGCTTTCATGGTCTACACACAAACCCCAGACTGGGCCAAGAGAGCCCAGTTAGAGTAAGTTGATCTATTTGTTGCTTTCTAACCATATTTCAGAAATCGTGCCTGTGTTTGCTGAACGCAGGAACTGACGCTCTTGTTTTGAACAGATATGTCTTCACTGGGATATACACTGTAGAAGCGCTCGTCAAGATCATCGCCAGGGGATTCTGTGTGGGACACTTTACTTTCCTCAGAGACCCGTGGAACTGGTTGGATTTCGTTGTTATAGTCATGGCGTAAGTACCACAAGTTTGTTATTTAGCCAAGCTGGTTGCTATCAATTATAAGAACTAAATTATATTTATTGGATAAATGGGAAGAGTGTAGTGTTTTTTTTTTTTTCTGTTTTTTTTTGTTTTTTTTGTTCAACTGACACCTTTGCTTTTTATTATTAATATTGTTATTATATACACTCACCGGCCACTTTATTAGGTACATATATTCTAGTCCTACATCTAGGACTATTCTCTGTAAACCATAGAGATGGTTGTGCATGAAAATCCCAGTAGATCAGCAATTTCTGAAATACTCAGGCCAGCCCGTCTGCTACCAACAGCCATGCCACGTTCAAAGTCACTTAAATCATCTTTCTTCCCCATTATGATGCTCGGTTTGAACTGCAGCAGATAGTCTTGACCATGTCTACATGCCTAAAGGCATTGAGTTGCTGCCATGTGATTGGCTGATTAGAAATTTGCGTTAATAAGCAGTTGGACAGGTGAACCTAATAAAGTGACCGGTGAGCGTATAGTTGAAGTCAAAATTGTTAGCCCTCTTTTGATTTTGATTTGATTTATTATTATTATTTTTTTTTTTTTATTTAAATGATTTAAAGATTAAATGGTGTTTAACAGAGAAAGGATTTTTTTTTTCACAGTATTTCTTATATATACTTTTTTCTTCTGGAGAAAGTCGTATTTGTTTTATATATAGTGCTCAGCACAAATGAGTACAATCCCTTTTGAAAATGAATATTTTTATCCATTTCACAGTGAATATAGGCAATAATATTTGGTGCATTTAAACAAAACAGTTTTTTATTAAACAGTTTTATCCATTAAACCACAACTTTGGTTAGATAGTTAATTAATTTAATACTTTATTTAATTGATTCATTTTATTATGTTTTTATAATTTTTTTCATCAAATACCCTAGATATATTTAATATACTATTATTTTCGATTATTATTTTATTCATAAAAATAAAACATATTTAATATAATATTAGTTTCAATTGTTGTTTTATTTATATTTATGTACTAATTTATTTTATTTTAGAATCTACATGCATACTATGATTTTAAACAGTAATTTAAGTATTTTATAATTTTTTTAAATATTTTTAAATGCCCATTGGCTTCATTTGTATGCTTTCCTTTGGTCAGTCAGATTTGTTACATACTTTATGAAGTATCAGCACTTCATATGTTTCATTCATTCATTTTCCTTCAGCTTAGTCCCTTATTTATCAGGGGTCGCCACAGCAGTATGAACCACCAGCTATTCTAGCTTATTTTTTTCGTGGCGGATGCCCTTCCAGCCGCAACCCAGTACTGGGAAACACCCATACACTCTCGCACTTATATACTAAGGCTTTAGTTCACCCAGTTCACCTATAGCGCATGTGTTTGGACTGTGGCGCCCCATCATTTGCATAGGCGTTTAGTTATTAAACAGTTATTTAATCCAAAAGATGACAGTGGCCAGGCTGGGACTTTTATTACAATACAGTGTAACAAACAGTGGAAGTAAGTGTGAAAGTGCAGTCCCTCATTTTGTTTAGTACAGTCTGTGGGATTGCAGTCACCATTGTATCATGTAAGCTCTGACAGTTTTTTTTTCTTCTCTTCATGTTTCAGATATGTCACAGAGTTTGTGGATTTGGGTAGTGTGTCCGCCCTGCGAGCATTCAGAGTTCTTCGAGCCCTGAAAACTATATCAGTCGTCCCAGGTGAGATTTCCTTTTTTTTCTAACTGCTTAGTCTTCTCCCCTTTTGAGTCTTGTCCCAAGACTCTTACAGTTTTCTAGGTAACACTTTATTATTAGGGACAATTTCTCAACGTTAAAGTCTGTGAGAACCACATTTGCTGCCCAAATTGAGCATGTTGTGCACTTAACGAGAGAATTGCGATCTTTAGCGGACAATCACGCCACGTTAACCAATCAGGAGCTTGCTCTTGTAGGGGCGTGATTATGACGTAGTGCCTGTTGTTGGTGTCCCGAGGGGAAATCCTCCTGCCGACACGGGACAACAGCTCATCAATCTGGGCTCGGCTCTGTCGGAAGCACCGCTGAAAGCTTCCTTCATCCAGGTACAGTTTTTGGAGGAGTTAATGAACTCACAGAGCTGGGTGCACCTCTGAAAGGATCTAGTGGACTCAGACACAGCGCCGAACGAATCTACGCTGTTTGATAGCCTTCCTAAAGCACATAAATCACAGCTACTATCTCAATAAAATCCATGTTAGCCATTTAGCAACAAAACTAGAGTCACCGGGCAGACAGAAGCCCCGCCCATGACGCGAATCCGCGTATGTTGTGCAGTGAATTTGACGCGTGATAGAAGCAAGTAAACTCAAAATGTTCACGTGTCTATTTACATGCGAATGGTGCAATTTATTAGTGCAACCTACGTCTGGTGTGAACAGAAGGATAGCCGGGAACGGCCACAAAAATGTCACTGCTGTTTGTGCCGTTGGGGGAACAACCTATTGGAATTAATGTACGGAGACCTTGTTTGGTGCTTTATCTTCACTTTTTGAAAAAACAAAAGGTTTATTTTTGCTTGATTTAATATTGAAAAGTTGCTGTGTAACGTTTTCACCTCTGATAAGTTTAAAAATAACGACCTTAAGTTTTATATACTGCCAAGTGAACATACAGAAACCGGTAGGTTGACCACCTGCTCCATTTTGCATTAAAAAGCACAGCATTTTCTTCCGCACGTCGCATATGGTGAAAATATCCCGCATTTTCATCAGTCTTTTGGTTTAATTGTTGTGTTAAGAAAATGAACATGCTTGCTTGCCTTTTATGTGAGCCTTTAATTCTTTTATGGCGTAGTTTGTTTCACCTGTTTGACCGGCAGCTGTCTAAAATGTGGAGAAAGTGATTCACTGAATTGAATTACATGTAAAGTAAAGACATTATTTTGCAATATGCTCCAATTGTGTTTTCTGGAAGGATCCATAAGACATATTTTTTACACAGATAATGTTAGTCTTGTTTTGAATCTGCAACTATGCTGACACACAGGCATTTCTAGCTCCGCCCTCTTTTGAAAAGGACAATCTCATTTGAATTTAAAGTGACAGTCACCAAATTGGCACAATTTGGATCAAAGCCTAAAAGGGGTCAGTTTCAAAGAGCTATAAAACATTGTGTGTGTTTGTGAAGTTTCAGCTCCAAATGCTCCACAAATACTCTAGGGACATCAGAGACTTATTTTACATCTTGTAAAAAGGGGCATAATAGGTCCCCTTTAAATAATGAAATGATAATAGTTTCTTCTGTCCTCCACAGGGCTGAAAACCATCGTTGGTGCTCTGATCCAGTCGGTGAAAAAGCTGTCAGATGTCATGATCTTGACCCTTTTTTTCCTGAGCGTTTTTGCTTTGGTCGGGCTCCAGCTCTTCATGGGAAGTTTAAAACAGAAATGTGTGTATTCTACATCTCTTACTGCAAACGAGACCGAATGTTACAAGAACAAGACATGCAGGGATTACATTAAAAATCGAGGTGAGTTTAATTTCATTCTTCTGAATCTGTATCAATAATTATCTGTATGTTGTGTTGTTACCCTGCCTAACTGGTTTAAATGGATAGTTCATCAAAATATTACATATTCCTCATCATTTCCTCATCAATCCCAATTCTACCCCTTAGCCCTTACCCCTACCCCTCGTTTTGCGCGCTCACGTGAAGGGGTCGGAGTGTCCCAATTCTCTTTAGCTTGAAGGTGTAGGGCTAAGGGAAAGGGCAAGATAGTCATTGAAACTCGAGATTTTCCAGGACCATACTCTAAACCAAGGGGTAATTTCCCAGAATACACCAGCTACAATGGCAACATGGCTGCAGACGTGAGTCAGGAGATGCACAAATAAGTATTTTTTGACATTATTAAGAATTTTTACAACAAACAAGCATGTTTTTTATTACATTCATAACGCCGTTCGTGTTTTACTGTCATGCTTAAAAAAACAGTTTAAAATAATCGCTAAATTTGACTATCTATACAGTGGTCCCTCGCTATAATGCGGTTCACCTTTCGCGGCCTCGCAGTTTCGCCGATTTTTATTTATTTATTTATTTTTTTGTGTGTGTGCAATTTGACATGCTTTTTAATTTTGTTTTCACATTGTGTTTTGCATCCTGATTGGCTGTAGACCATTTTCAATCAGTCTCCTCTGTGTCTCATGTACAGTACAGAATGCGTCAGCTTTCCAAATGAACATAAATCTTCGATCACTAGCAGTTTCAACAAGAGTTTCAACAAGGATGCAAAAAGGGTTGTAACTGTCCGCAGCAAGACCATCGTAAAGGGGGTCACACACCGGATGCACTGCGCCACGACGTGCCATGCAGCGCCACACCAGAGCCATGCATTTTAGAAATGTTAACATAGGTTTATATGAGGGTACGAATATCGGCGCCGCAAGTCGGCGACTGTCTGCAATACCCAGCTACGACTCAGGACACTGTCCATATTTCTGCTGCGCCACAGAGCACCATCTGAATAATTTCATTTTAAATAACATGCGAATGTGCGCGTCCGATGTGTGTTACTTCCAACTGTCATGTGCGCGGCTCATCCGCTGTATGACCCCCTTAAGGATGGAGTCTGCTTAAGTTTTGTGGATCAGTGACTGCAGGAAAAAGAACATTACGCTGCATGCCAACATTATCCACACAAAAGCTAAAAAGCTTAATGAACCTTTTGCTGACAGCAATGAATGTTTGCGCCCGACAACAGGTTTTGATCTTTGCTTTCATTCTATAACACTGGACTTATTTTCTACGAACGTTTGAACTTTGAGAGTGTTTAAACAAGAGAGAAAAGAGTGTGAAAATGTTAATGCCTGTCTGAGAAAAGTGTATAAAGTGTGTAGTGAGGGGTTTTACAGCCTTAAAACATCTACAATATAATAATTGTAAAAAATAAAGCAGACTACTTTGCAGATTTTGTCTATTGCGGGGTACTTTTAGAACGAAACTCCCGCGAATTATGAGGGACCACTGTAATCTATAATAATAGCTACTGTATAGTAGTCCCACAACATACTGTAAAATTTTCACTTGATGACACTCTGACAAATACCCTGTCAGAAAAGTGGTTGAGAATGACCTTGTTACAGTGTCTGGTATAATGTTAATGTTGATTTCCTGTGCATAGATGAATATGACCACGGTGTAAACACACAGTACAGTTACGAGCTATTAGCCACATTATATCATTATGATAGCATGATATTGTTGCCTTTGGTGATATCCTGAAGATAAATATCAAAAAATAATGCAACTGGAATAACTGCAACAGTCGCCATCGTTGATCTCATTTGAAAGTAAGACCTCGCAATGGCATATGATGATGTTGTAGTCCTGCCCCATTTCTTAGGGGTAAATTTGAAGGGGTAGGCGTTCAATAAGTTTCACAGGCGGTAGTAAGTTTCACAAACTAATTTCGAGAGGAGCACGTGATATGATCGACTACAGCTGATCCTTATCACTAATCATTAGCTAGCCTATCAGATCATTCCAAAACTACTATAAATATCCTGCCTAAATTTCATTCCCTATCTTCGTTTTTGGAAGACCCCCCCCCCCTTTATCCTTCCCTTCTCCCTCCTCCTCAATTGTATGATCGGGCGACACGGTGGCTCAGCAAGCTGGAAGGCCAAAGGTTCAATTGAACCAGTCGGCACTCTCTGCGCGGAGTTTGCATGCTCTCCCCGTGTTCGCGTGGGTTTTCCCCGGGTACTCCGGTTTCCTCTCAGTCTAAAAACATGTACATAAATATATCGTAATAACAGTCACAAGCACTTAAAGCATACATACTGAGTCAATTCTCAGTGTATTAAAAAAAGCAACAACAACAACTGGGGGCTCTCGAGAAATACCTGATCTCGTATCCCTCCTAATGCTCTTTGACCAGGCGGGAACATTGGGCTCATCTATCTCCGAGCTCAGGATTCTCTCCCGGGACAGCATGCCAAACCTGCTATCATAGTCGAGCATTATCTAAGTGTGAACTCTTGAAATAAAAGAATTGTGATGGTGCAAGTGCTTCTAAACTTTTATGGATTTCTTTCCTCTGTTGAACACAAAGGAAGATACTCTGAAGACTGTCGGAATAAAAACATTCAGTCTTTGACTACCATACTGTAGTAGAATCAAACAAAGTCAATGGCTGTTGTTTCCCATCATTCTTCAGTATATCTTCTTTTTTTCTTCAACAGAAGAAAGAAACTCAAACAGGTTTGGAGAAAGTGGAGGATGAGTAAGCAATGGCGAATACAATTTTTGGGGTGAACTACCCCTTTAAGTAGGGATAAGGCTAGTATAAAGCCAGGTCCAGTATAATACCTTGGAATATACCTTGTACAGTTGAAGTCAAAATGATTAGCCCTCCTGTGAATTTCCCAAATGATGTTTAACAGCAAGGAATTTTTCACAGTATTTCCTGTAATATTATAATATTTTATAATTAATTTGTTTTATTTCGGCTAGAATAAAAGCAGTTAAAAAAAAAAATCATATTAAGGTCAATATTGTTAGACCCCTTAAGCAATATT
The DNA here is from genome assembly GCA_903798125.1 of Danio choprae. NCBI lineage: Eukaryota > Metazoa > Chordata > Actinopteri > Cypriniformes > Danionidae > Danio > Danio choprae. The sequence continues at coordinate 250,309 of CAIGQW010053506.1, forward strand.
ATTTTTTCGATTGTCTACAGAACAAACCACTGTTATACAATGATTTGCCTAATTACCCAAACTTGCCTAATTAACCTAGTTAAGCATTTAAATGTCACTTTAAGCTGAATACTAGTGTCTTGAAAAATATCTAGTCAAATATTATGTGCTGTCATCATGGCAAAGATAAAAGAAATCAGTGATTAGAAATGAGCTATTAAAACTATTATGTTTAGAAATGTGTTGGAAAAAATATTTCTGTTAAACAGAAAAAATATACAGGGGGGCTAATAATTCAGGAGGGCTAATAATTCAGGAGGGCTAATAATTCTGACTTCAACTGTATGTGTACTTGTACAGTAAGTGATCTGTGCATCTGCCTGCTGTCATCATTCAGCATTATACACGTTTGCATTAGCACCAGCTCTGAAAAACCCGTTTGAGAGAAAGAGGTAAAGGAATTCCACCTTTCTCAGGAGGGCTGGAAATTTGATATCCGTTGAAAAGTACTTTAGCGGGATGGGGATGGCTATCATGAAGAGTGAGCTCATCTGACGGGCTGCTTGCTGAGGATGAAGCCTTTCACATAAACTATATTTCATTCTGATGTTCTGTCTACAACATCGCTGACATTTGACTTGTTTGCGTGTGGTTTGTTTATTTTATTATTATTTTTAAAAGACAAAGGATGGAAAATTGACATGGGGACAGAGGATATTAAAATTGGCCATAGGGTGGAAATTGATCAGGAATGAAAATGGTCATGTTAAGTCTTTTTGTAATATGGTTGCAGTCAAAATTATTTACCTCCTGTGAGATTTTAATTTCCCAAGTACTGCTTAACAGATTAAGGAAATTTTCACAGCATTTCCTATAATACTTTTTATTATTTATTTATTTCTAATATTCTTATTTCTTTTAAGTTGGCTGTAATAAAAACAGTA
>CAIGQW010053506.1:251631-263934 GCA_903798125.1 Danio choprae
ATTTATTTATTTATTTATTTATTTATTTATTTATTTATTTATTTATTTATTTATTTATTTATTTATTTATTTATTTATAATTATTATTATTTTTTTATTTATTTTTTTAAGTTAATATAATATGTCCCCTGAAGATTTTATTTGATTGTCTACAGAAACACTGTTGTCTAATGACTTGCTGTAAAAAAATAAAAACCCCAGTTCCACACAATCAATTTGTGTTAAGATTTGTGTTCAAAATGATTTAGTTTTTTTGATTGTCCACAAAAGACACTGTTGTCTAATGACTTGCTAATTGTTGTCTAATTAACTAGCCAAGTAAGAATAATATCCTAGTTAATCCTTTAAATTGCACTTTAAGCTGAATACTGTTCATTCATTCATTCATTCATTCATTCATTCATTTTCTTTTCGGCTTTGTCCCTTTATTAAACTGGGGTCATTTTATTAAACTGACCCAGCCAAGGCTCGAACCAGCGACCTTCTTGCTGTGAGGCAATCGTGTTACCCACTGCACCACCGTGTCGCCAGAAATTAATTATTAAACGTTGTGAAAAATGTTTAAAAGTGTGTTCAAAAACGTCTTCTCTCCATCAAACTACACTGGGGAAATAATTTTAAAAGTATTTAAAGTGCACAGGAGGGCTAATAATTGTAAACTCAATTGTGTATACATAGATGTATAACAAAATGCTATATAATATGTGTACATATAGCAAAATGCTATATACTGTCTATAAAAGACTGAATCAACTCGATTCATGAAATATAGCAAACTAATTAATATCCAGGGGTGACACGGTGGCTCAGTTGTTAGCACTGTCCCCTCATAGCAAGAAGGTCACTGGTTCGAGTCTCGGCTGGGCCAGTTAGCATTTCTGTGTGGAGTTTGCATGTTCTCCCCGTGTTGGAGTGGGTTTCCTCCAGGTGCTCTGGTTTTCCCCACAGTCCAAAGACATGCGCTATAGGTGAATTGGATGAACTAAATTGGTCGTAGTGTATACGTGTGTGTGGATGTGAGTGTGCATGGGTGTTTCCCGGTACTGGGTTGCTGCTGGAAGGGCATCTGCTGCGTAAAACATATGCTGGAATAGTGGCGACGCCTGATAATCAGGGACTAAGCCGAATGAACTTTTATCATGGATAATTCTCTCTCTTTTGTTTTGTAGATAACCAATATTTCCTACCAGGAAAAAAAGATGCACTGATCTGTGGCAAATCTACTGATGCTGGGTAAGCGCTGTGTACAAATGGAATTGGATTTCAAATGGTTTAAAGATTGTTTCACACAAAAATAAAAATACTGTTAATAATTACTCACCTGAAATCCCCTGAAACCTTCTGTCTGTGTTCATCTTCAGAACACAAATGAAGATATTTTAGATGAAATCTGAGAGCTCTCTCATCCTCCATAGAAAGCAGCGGTCTTGATGTTCAAAGTCTAGAAAAGGAACCAAAAACATTGTCAAAACAGCACTGTAAAAAAATAAAAACCCCAGTTCCACACAATCAATTTGTGTTAAGACAATGTAAAGGCATTCAATTTATTTATTAATTTTTACAAATTTAAGTGGATTGAACATAAAACGATTAAGTTCTCCCAAAAAACCCTCAAGAATTGTATTTTTTCAGCAACAAATAGTTAAACAAACAGTAAACCTCTTTTTTTAAGTGTGACTTCAGTTATATGAAGCTCCAGGAACACTTTTAAGCACCAAAAACTGTCAAAATGATTTTGTTTGCCAATGTTTTCTCTTCCCTGCCAGGTCATCAGAGTGCACATTTACTATGGGCAATTGCTTCCTATCAAACAACAGTTTTTACAGCTTTTTTGGTGCACAAATGTCTTTTGTGAGCTTCATTTGATCATAGTTGCACCGTTGGCGAAACATGAACTGTTTGTGAAGATGTTTTTTGGTTCCTTTTTCTGGATTTCTGCGTTCTATGGAGGGTCAGAGAGCTCCAATACCTCAAATTAAAACCTTTAATTTGTGTTCCTATCTCAGGGGTCTCAAGGGATTGGCACGACATAAGGGTACTTGATAACTGGATGAACTAAACCTTTAAAGGGATAGTTCACTCACAAATACGAATTTACTCACTATTTACTCACCCTTAAGTGGTTCCAAACTTTTATGATGTTAAACACAAAAGAAGATATTTTGAAAAATGTTGGAAACCTGTAACCAGTGACTTTCATAGTATACACTCACCGGCCACTTTATTAGGTACACCTTAATAGTACTGGGTTGGACCCCCTTTTGCCTTCAGAACTGCATTAATCCTTTGTGGCATAGATTCAACAAGGTACTGGAAATATTCCTCAGAGTGTTTGGTCTATATTGACATAAGAGCATCACACAGTTGCTGCAGATTTGTCAGCTGCACATCCATGATGCGAATCTCCCGTTCCCCCACATCCCCAAGATTGTGGAGGCCATTTGAGTACAGTGAACTCATTGTCATGTTCAAGAAACCAGTCTGAGATGATTTGCGCTTTATGACATAGCGCGTTATCCTGCTGGAGGTAGCCATCAGAAGATGGGTACACTGTGGCCATAAAGGGATAGATATGGTCAGCAACAATACTCAGGTAGGCTGTGGCGTTGACACGATGCTCAATTGGTACTAATGGGCCCGAAGTGTGCCAAGAAAATATCCCCCACACCATTACACCACCACCACCAGCCTGAACCGTTGATACAAGGCAGGATGGATCCCTGCTTTCATGTTGTTGACGCCAAATTCTGAGTCTACCATCCGAATGTCGCAGCAGAAATCAAGACTCATCAGACCAGGCAACGTTTTTCCAATGTTCTACTGTCCAATTTTGGTGAGCCTGTGCAAATTATATCCTCACTTTCCGGTTCTTAGCTGACAGGAGTGGCACCCAGTGTGGTCCTCTGCTGCTGTAGCCCATCCGCCTCAAGGTTGGACGTGTTGTGCGTTCAGAGATGCTCTTCTGCATACCTCGGTTGTAACAAGTGGTCATTTACTGTTACTTTTGCCTTTCTATCAGCTGGAACCAGTCTGGCCATTCTCCTCTGACCTCTGGCATCAGCAAGGTATTTGCGCTCACAGAACAGCCGCTCACTGGATATTTTTTCTTTTTTGGACCATTCTCTGTAAACCCTAGAGATGGTTGTGCGTGAAAATCCCAGTAGATCAGCAGTTTCTTAAATACTCAGACCAGCCCGTCTGGCACCAACAACCATGCCAGGTTCAAAGTCACCCTAAATCAACTTTCTTCCCCATTCTGATGCTCGGTTTGACCTATAGCAGATCGTCTTGACCATGTCTACGTGCCTAAATGCATTGAGTTGCTGCCATGTTATTGGGTGATTAGAAATGTGCGTTAACGAGCAGTTGGACAGGTGTACCTAATAAAGCGGCCGGTGAGTGTATATATATTTTCTACTGTGAAAGTCAGTGGTTACAGGATTTCAGCTTTCTTCAAAATATCTTATTTTGTGTTCAACATAAAAAGAGAATCTCATAAAGGTTTAAAACCACTTGAAGGAGAGTAAATAGTGAGTGAATAATTTTTTTTTAGGTGAACTGCCCCTTTAAAGCAATGTTCAGCAAGATCTTCAGTTGTACGTTTTACATGTTATTTAGTTGCATGGTGCACTTTTGACACTCACTCATTCTCACACGCATGTGCATTTCAGGCAATGTCCAGAAGGATATACGTGTTTAAAAGCAGGTGATAATCCAGATTATGGTTACACAAGCTTTGATTCTTTCGGCTGGGCTTTCCTTTCCCTGTTCAGATTGATGACTCAAGACTTCTGGGAGAATCTTTACCAACAGGTGTGTTTTGAGTTTAAGCAAACTTGGGTGAAAATTTGATAACTCTTTCTGTAATATTTTATATATACTTCTCTATAAACAAACACAACAAAAGCTATATTGTATCACAATGGCAGTTATATTTATAACAAAAAATTATAATAGTGTTATTAATATTTATTGTGATTGCAGCTACATTTACAATAGTGTTATTTATTATTATAATTAATTAATTCATTCATTCATTCATTTTCCTTTGGCTTTAGTCCCTTTATGCATTAGGAGTCGCCACAGCGGAATGAACCGCCAACTTATCCAGCATATGTTTTACACAGCGGTTGCTCTTCCAGCTGCAACCCAGTACTCGGAAGCAGCCAAACACACTCATTCACACTCATACAATACGGCCAATTTAGTTCATCCATTTCAACTATAGCGCATGTCTTTGGACTGTGGGGGAAACCGGAGCACCCGGAGGAAACCCACGCCAACACGGGGAGAACATGCAAACTCCACACAGTGCCAACTGACCACACAATGCCAACTGACCCAGCCAGGACTCAAATCAGCGACCTTCTTGCTGTAAGGCGACATTACTAACCACTGAGCCACCGTGTCGCCTATTATTATAATTATAATATAATTATGGTGGTTGCAGCTACATTCATAATAGGTTTATTCATATTTATTATTCTAATTATATTATATTTATTGTGACTGCAGCTACATTTATAATAGTGTTATTAATATGTATTATTATAATTATAATGTAATTATAGTGGATGCAGCTACATTTATACTAGTCTTATTAATATGCATTATTATAATTCATTCATTCATTCATTTTTTTTCGGCTTAGTCCCTTTATTAATCTGGGGTTGCCACAGCGGAATGAACCGCCAACTTATCCAGCATATGTTTTACGCAGCGGATGCCCTTCCAGCCGCAACCCATCACTGGGAAGCTTCCATACACACTCATTCACACACATACACTACGGCCAATTTAGTTCCTCCAATTCACCTATAGCGCATGTCTTTGGACTTGTGGGGGAAACCGGAGCACCCGGAGGAAACCCACGCCAACACGCGGAGAACATGCAAATGTTTAAATTGTTAAAATGTGATGATGAAAACGCACTCACTACGGAGCCTCTGAAGGTCCAAATGGGTAACGTTACATTGCTGCAAAGCTGAGAATGGTTCAGATCAGCGGATTAAAAGTTTTTAAACATTTAAGAATAATACTTATTTTTATTTACGCAGAGACTGTTGTTGCTTTGACACAATCTACAGTGTAGAAGTGCTATAGAAATAAATTTAATTTAATGAAAAAAAGGATAGGTTACATGATTTTTTCCTACACTAATTGTGGACTTTTCTTACAGACTCTTCGGGCCGCTGGAAAAACCTATATGATTTTTTTCGTGCTGGTCATTTTCTTGGGATCCTTCTACCTGATAAACCTCATCCTGGCTGTAGTCGCCATGGCATACGATGAACAGAATCAAGCCACTATTGATGAGGCTTTGAAGAAAGAGGAAGAGTTCAACGCCATGCTTGAGCAGGACAGAGCGAGACAGGAGCAGGAAGCTGAGGTCTGTTCAGTATTTCCATCACAGGAGCTACATGAGGAATTTAGAAACCTTTGTTATTAAAGGGATAGTTCACCCAAAAAATGAAAATTTACTCACTATTTACTCTCCCTCAGGTCGTTCCAAACCGGTATGAGTTTCTTTCCTCTGTTGAACACAAAAGAAGATATTTTGAAGAAAGCTGAAAACCTGTAACCATTGACTATCATAGTAGGAAATCAAATATTATGGAAGTCAATGGTTACAGGTTTCAGGCTTACTTCATAATATCTTCTTTGTGTGTGTTCAACAGAAGAAAGAATGTCAAATGGGTTTGGAACAAGTAAAGTGTGAGTAAATGATGACTGAATTTTTCTTTATGGGTGAACTATCCTTTATACAACATCATTGTTAATAAATATATTCGTAAAAAAGCAACAACTAAACCTACCTCAAATTCATACTTGCCTACCTACCTCAAATTTATACTTGCTTACTCCCAGGGCCATTTATATCGTAGTTGATATTTAGCCGCACCATATTGGTGTATTGTAACATCTAGTTTTTATGAGGTGGGTTGTTAGCCCAACGCTCAACCTGAAGGACCAGGACATACACTCATACACTATGTACAATTTAGCTCACCCAATTCACCTACAGCACATGTATTTTGACTTGTTGCCAACTGACCCAGCCGGGGCTCGAACCAGCTACCTTCTTGCTTTAAGGCGCTAACCACTGCGCCATCGGGTCGCCCCTCAAATCCAAATCCAACGTTTTTATTTGGTTTTCTAATCTTCACCTTGCATCAATTAGCTACTTAATAGTTTTGTGAAAACTTGGCAGGCAGACATTGAAGCAGCCAGAGATGAGCATCTTAACGCAGGACATTTTAGTAAAGAAAACCCAAGTAAGGACCACTACTGTAGCATGGTTTACAACAAACTAGTGATGGCTGCTTTCGAAACACTGCTTGGTGAAGCTTTGAAACTTTTATGAAGATTTTGTTTTGAATCAGTGGTTTGAAGTGCTTATCGAACTGCCAAGGTCATGTGATTTCAGTAAACGGGGCTTTGTTTCAAAACGTTTTTAAAAATTCAACGTTTCTCCATTGGGGCAATTTGAGTAACACTATAACATCCACACATCATGCAGGTTCATATACACTACCTAACAAATGTCTTGTCGCCTATCCAAGTTTTAGGAACTGCAAATAATAACTTGACTTCTAGTTGATCATTTGGTATCAGAAGTGGCTTATATGAAAGGCAAAGGCCTCTAGATTACGCTTATTTTACCAGAATAAAATATAATCATGCCTTGATTTTTAATTATTTAATGAGGACAGTAAGGTCTGACTTTGATTAGACAAAAGTCTTGTCACTTAACATAAATAATGTACAGTATAGAATATAAAGTCATGGTGCAGTGGAAGAAGATGAATATTGTGTTTGACTCCCATGAGCTTGGAGGACTGCATCCATACATCTCTGCAATGACTCCAGAGTTCCTCAATATTCTTTGGATTCATCTTCAATGCCTCCTCCTTCATCTTACCCCAGACATGCTCAATAATGTCCATGTCTAATGACTGGGCTGGCCAATCCTGGAGCATCTTGACCTTCTTTGCTTTCAGGAACTTTGATGTGGAGGCTGAAGTATGAGAAGGAGCGCTATCCTGCTGAAGAATTTGCCCTCTCCTGTGGTTTGTAATGTAATGGGCGGGACAAATGTCTTGATACCTTAGGCTGTTGATGTTGCCATCCACTCTGCAGATCTCTCGCACGCCCCCATACTGAATGTAACCCCAAACCATGATTTTTCCTTCACCAAACTTGACTGATTTCTGTGAGAATCTTGGCTCCATGCGGGTTCAATAGGTCTTCTGCAGTATTTGTGATGATTGGGATGCAGTTCAACAGATGATTCAACAGAAAAATCCACCTTTTGTCACTTTTTTCCATATAATCAACCAGAAGCCAAGTTATTATTTGTTGCTTTTAAAACTGGGTTTGATGACAAGACTTTTGTCAGGTAGTGTAAATTGTATATTCATGTCATGATTGAAAAGCTTAATTTCTTCCATGACAAACACTGAGAGAAACAAAGGGGCTGATATACATAGACAGGGCTAACAAGCAGACAAGGTAACTTGGGGGTGGAGAAAATTAAACACTGGGGCAACTAACAAGGGTAGCTAAGACAACAAATAAGGACTTGGCACAGGAATGAACACGGGAACAAAGGACAACACACAAACAATACAACATAACAGGGACTTTAATGCTGGGTTTACACCAAACACAAATCCCCACATCACTTGCTCTAGTTTACTCCCAGGATGTTTTTCATCTCACATAAATTTTACGCTTGAACCATTTAAAGTAGTGCGATAGCCCCGCCCTAAAGGAATTTCATGTGACTAGAAGTGAAGAAAGTAATTTAGGGAAGGTTGTAGTATTTGATTTAAAGTTTATGAGCGCAAATTAGAAAAATTATAAAGGAAAATAAGAAGATACATTTTAATTTCATGGCGACATTAAAGTCCACATGAACCGGAAGCTGCGACCTTTTAAAAAAAATTAAATTAGGAAAAGTGGGCGTGGCTTGTTTTTTTTTTTACTGAAAGCTGATTGGATGTTTTAAAGTAGGCATTTCATTCAGAAAGATCGGGAAGGGGTTTTGGGACAACCTAACAGACACCTTCTCCTCACCATTTCTGTTTGTTGTCATAGCAATGTCAAAACTGAGTTGGAGGGGTGTGGTTTAAGTATGTTAGCCACACCCAATATCTCAGACAGACGTAATCTGAAAATTTAACTGAAATCAAACAGGAAGTGTTTTTTTTTTCTTAATGACATGCACAGATGAATTTATCACCACAAAACTAGCAATGTGATCTAACAAAATCAAAAATTCAACAATAAAAAAAAAAAACCTAAATTTTGATTTCGTTTGTACTTTAATAGATATTATTATTTTTGTTGGTTGAAATTGTGAATTGCAATGAATCTCTCATTATCTTTTACTTCTTTTAATACTTTTTTTCTTCACACTTCTTCAACTGTTTTTTGACATTCTGTGATTTGATTGGTTTACAGGCTGCAGCCGAAGAGTTCAAGTTTGAGGGTCTCAGTGGAGAAAAGACAGACAGTTCCTCGGACGCCTCCAAACTCAGCTCCAAAAGTGCCAAAGAACGGCGCAACCGCAAGAAAAAGAGACGGCACCAGGGGGAAAGCGAGAAAGAGGAGGACTCAACAAAAGAGGGAAATGATAGAAAGCCCAACTTTACTTTTGCAGTGGATGGAAAGATCCGCAGATCACGGGACAGATCATACACATCTCCACGTCAGGTTAGAAAAATAGTTTTTAATCAGAAGCTTATAATGAAAATGTCATTAACTTATTGTTTACTTTAATTACAGCTTTAGTGAAGTCTTAGTTAATGTTTAGGATGGATGGATGGATGGATGGATGGATGGATGGATGGGTGGGTGGCTATGTGGATGGATGGATGGGTGGGCATGTGGATGGATGGATGGATGGATTGATGGATAGATGGGTATATAGATGAGTGGATGGGTATGTGAATAGATAGATGGATGGATGGATGGGTGGGTGCATGGGTTTTTGGATGGTTGGGTGGGTGGGTATGTGAATGGATGGGTGGGAGCGTGGGATTTTAGATGGATGGGTGGGTGGGTATGTGGATAGATGGGTATATGGATGGTTGGATGGGTGGGTGGGTATGTGGATGGATGGGTATATGGATGGTTGGGTGGATGGATGGATGGGTAGGTGGATGAATGGATGGATAGATGTGTGGGTGGGTATGTGGGATGGGTGTGTGAGTATTTAGTTCAATGGATGGATGGAAGGTTGAGTGGGTATGTAGATGGTTGGATGGATGGATGAATAGATGGGTGGGTGGGTATGTGGATGGTTGGATGGATGGATAGATAAATGTTAAATGCTATTTAATGTGTTTGTCTTAATTATATTTCTTTTTATTAACATATGAATGGATTACTTTTGGATAAATTAGTTTCTGCTATTGGGGAAAAAAAGGAAAATTCCATCTTTAATATTTAAGAGATCAATTTACCTTTATTTGGTTTTATCTACTTCTCAACATTCTTTTCCCCCATATTTTGCATTGTCAAATCTTAATCATAATTTCTGGCACATTTGATTTGGCCTCCAATAATTTGTGATTTTGCAATGATTTGCATTAACATGTTTAGATTTGAACTGATATTGTCTTATGTGAACTAAAATTGTCAGTTGCAAAATATCTTTATTTGTCATTTTGGTTTAAAGAAATTATGTAGTAAATCCTCAAAACAAACTTCTATCTTTAACAATGAAACTGACACATTAGTTTATTAGTATGGTGTAGGGCCTCCTTTTACGTCCATTACAGCATCAATTAGTTTTCAGAGTGACAGATACAAGTCCTGCACAGTGGCCAAAGGGATTTTGAGCCATTCTTCTTGCAGAGTAGTAGCCAGGTCACTACGAGATGCTGATGGAGGAAAACGTTTCCTGACTCGCTCCTCCAAAACACCCCAAAATGGCTTAATAATATTTACATCTGGTGACAGTTTAGGCCATGGGAGATGCTGAACTTCACTTTCATGTTCATGAAACGACTTTCTCACCAGTCTTGTCACATGTATTGGTGCAGTATCATCCTGATACACAGCACTACCTTCAGGATACACAGTTTGAACCATTGGGAACCATTCATGGTCCTCCAGAATGGTTCGGTAGTCCTTGGCAGTGACGCACCCATCTAGCACAAGTATTGGGCCTAGGGAATGCCATGATATTGTAGCTCAAACCGTCACTGGTCCACTCCTGTGATTCACTCTGGGCATGCAACAGTCTGGGTGGTACGCTTCCTTGGGGCTTCTCCACACCGTAACTCTCTTAGATGTGGGAAGACAGTGAAGGTGGACTTATCAGAGATCAATACATGTTTCACATTGTCCACAGCCCAAGATTTTCACTGCTGGCACCATTAAAACTGTCATTTGGCTTTGGTGCAAGTGACCAAAGGTCTGCATATAGCTGCCTGGCCATGCATATTAACCCTGTGGAGCTCCAAACCAAGAGTTTTGGTGGAAACAGGAAAGTTGGGCAGCTGTGGTTTTATGTTGTTTTGGATACTGTTCGGGTTAGCACCCAGACATCCCTTTCAGGCAGCTTCCCTTTAAGTCCACAGTTACTCCTGTTGGATGTGGTTCTTCTTCTTTGTGTTATGCTGGCATTACTCTGGATACTGTGGCACAGATGCACCAGCGAGACACGCACCAACAATTTGTCCTCGTTTAAACTCTGATATGTCACCCATAATGTTGTGTGCATTGCAATATCTTTTTTATTTTATTTTTAAAAGTGAAGTTGCATATTATCTGTTAGCAAGAGGTTATTTCACTTCACCCAGTTTTTGCTGTATTCTCAAATGCCTTGCTTTGTTTGTCATTGTGTCTGTAAGGCTTGTTTTTCTCTTCAGTCCCCCATAAGTTTTCAGGGTTTGCTCCTCACCCCGCGTCGGGACAGCAAAGCTAGCGTCTTCAGTTTCCGTGGCCGAATCCATTCAGAAAACAACTACGCCGACGACGAGCAGAGCATGTTTGAGGAGACCGGCAGCCGGAGAGACTCTCTGTTTCTTCCCACTCGACCCGAGCGTGTTTTCAGCAACGGTAGCAAAAGCAGTCTGACTCCACGCATACTGCTGCCGTCTAACGGGAAAGCGCGGTACGTGGATGACAGCAACGGCAAAGTGATGGTGACGGGTGGAGCATCTGCACCAAACTCCCCTGTCGGAGCCCTAAATACGCCAGAAGTGGCCCGAAAAAGAGCCATGTTTGACGACACTTGTGTAAGGACACGTCTGATCTCGCATGGCATGAGACGCATGTTTCCTTTGGTTGCCTATGATACTTTGTGTTTATTTTTACTTATAATTATCTTCTTTTAACATGAGTTTGTGTTGTTTTTCACTTTTTTTATTTTAAATATGCAAATTCTAGAATGCATTTTATCTGAAGTTCATGGATGTTCTTCGTGTACAATTTAATTATTATTATTTGTTATTATTATTTATTTTTACTTGCCATGAGTGTTTTGTTGTTGTTGTTGTTGTTGTTGTTGTTTTGACCTTTTTGCTGATTTTGAGTGTAAATATGCAAGTTCTGGAATGCTTTTTTTATTTATTTTTTTACAAGCCTGCATATTTCAATTATGCAAAAACATTTCATCCTCTAAACCAGTGGTCACCAAACTAGTTCCTGAAGGGCTGGTGTCCTGCAGATTTTAGCTCCAACCGTAATCAAACACATCTGAACAAGCTAAACAAGGTCTTACTAGGTATACTTGAAACACCCAGGCAGGTGTGTTGAGGCAAGTTGCAGCTAAACCCTGCAGGGACACCGACCCTCCGGGACCGAGATTGGTGACCCCTGCTCTAAACAATCTTGAAATACATGGGTGTTCTTGTGCACATCTTTATTTAATTTGTATTTTTCTATTTTGTATTTACTTAACAACCGTTTATGTTGTTTTTCACTTATTTTGGCAAATTTTGAGTGTAAATATGCAAATTCAGGAATGCATTTTGTTGATAATTAAGCCTGCATAGTAAAATTATGCAAAAATATTCATTATCTAAACAATCATGAAGTACTGAAGTGCGTGTGTGCGTGTGCGTGTGTGTGTGTGTGTGTTTTTATTTATATATGTATATATATTTATTTATTTTTACTTGACACTTGTCTGTGTTGTTTTTCACCCTTTTTTGCTGATTTTGAGTGTAAATATGCAAATTCTGGAATTAGCTTTGTTGCTAATTAAACCTGCATAATAAACTTCTGCAAAATATTTAGAATCTACACAATCATGAAGTGGATGGATGTTCTTTGTGCAGTTTTATT
>CAIGQW010053506.1:273934-291222 GCA_903798125.1 Danio choprae
TTTGAGGCTTCGCCACGAAACAGGAAGTTGTTATAACTCAGGCATACGATGTCTGATCTGACTCAAAATCCACATGTTTGATAACAGTCCTGACCTGAACACGTTTACATGCCAATAACCAGATACAGATATAGCGCCACCTGCTGGCAACAGGAAGTAACATGTTTTACAGTGTCACAAGCTCCTCCTACAAATTTCATCACATCGAGTCCATGTTCCATTAGTTTAGTCCAAAGGCCTTTGTGATGTTAAATTGTGAAGATCTAGAGTTTTCGGCGAGGGGCGTGTCCGTGGCGGACTGAGAAAGTGCAATGCTTCGCCATGGAGGAGGAAGCACTTATAACTCAACCAAACAATATCTGATCTGCCTGAAAATGCACAGGTTCGATGAGATTCCTCACCTGAACACATTTACATGCCAATATTGAGTCTCAGTCATAGCGCCACCTGCTGACAGAAGGAAGTTTGGCTTAAATCAGTGGGCCCCCGAGCTACGTTTCACGCACACGTACGAAAATTAGCACACACATCAAACATGCCAAAACCTACAAAAAAGTCTCTTGGAGCGAAATGTCAAACCCAACAGGAAGTCGGATATTTTTAACTTCCTCTGCCGAAAAAGTGCAGTTTTTGCCATTTCCAGGTGTGGTATTTGAACGAACTCCTCCTAGGGAATTCGTCAGATCAACACCAAAGTTGGGTATTGTGAACTAAAGGCCTTGGCGATGTTAAATTGCGAAGATCTAGAGTTTTCGTCGAAGGGCGTGTCCGTGGCGGCCTCACAAACTTTGACGCTTCGCCATGAAACAGGAAGTTGTTATAACTCAGGCATACATTGTCTGATCTGACTCAAAATCCATATGTTTGATAACAGTCCTGACCTGAAGACGTTTACATGCCAATAACCAGATACAGATATAGCGCCACCTGCTGGCAACAGGAAGAGACATGTTTTACATTGTAACAAACTCCTCCTACAAATTCTATCACATCAAATCCATGTTTTATTAGTTTAGTCCAAAGGCTGTTGTGATGTTAAATTGTGAAGATCTAGAGTTTTCGGCGAGGGGCGTGTCCGTGGCGGACTGAGAAAGTGCAATGCTTCGCCATGGAGGAGGAAGCACTTATAACTCAACCAAACAATATCTGATCTGTCTAAAAATGCACACGTTCGATGAGATTCCTCTCCTTAACACATCTACATGACAATATTGAGTCTCAGTCATAGCGCCACCTGCTGACAGAAGGAAGTTTGGCATAAATCTGTGATTTTCTGGGGTTTTTTAATATATATCGGCTTCAATTATTATTGTCCGCTGTTCTCTGTCATCCTGAGGCCACCGGATGGCGGTGAGCCCGGGTGCGAGGTCCCTTTCATCGCTGCTTGCAGCTTTAATTATTATTATTATTATTATTATTATTATATTTATAATAATTATAATAAAAAAAACTACTCGATTACAGGAATTTGAGTATTTATAATTCATTATTTTACACAACCATCAATTATTGTTTCACAGCTGAGGGTCTTCAAACTAGCGAAGTCATGGCCGACGCTAAACATGCTCATCAAGATCATCGGGAACTCTCTGGGCGCTCTGAGTAACCTGACGCTGGTTCTGGCTATCATCGTCTTCATCTTCGCTGTGGTGGGCATGCAGCTTTTCGGGAAGAGCTACGGCGAGTGTGTGTGCAAGATCTCGTCCGACTGCGTGCTGCCCCGCTGGCACATGAACGACTTCTTCCACTCGTTCCTGATCGTTTTCAGGGTGCTCTGCGGAGAGTGGATCGAGACCATGTGGGACTGCATGGAGGTGGCGGGACAGCCTTTGTGCTTAACTGTGTTCATGATGGTCATGGTGATTGGAAATCTGGTGGTACGTTACAGTTGAAGTCAAAATTATTAGCCCTCCTGTTTTTTTTTTTTTTAAATTTGTTTTTCCCGAATGATGTTTAACAGAGCAAGGGAATTTTCACATTATTTCCTATAATATTTTTTCTTCTGGAGAAAGTCTTATTAGTTTTATTTCGGCTAGAATAATGATTTATTTTATTAAATTTTTTTACCATTTTTAAAAGTGCAGTATGTAAGTTTGACACTTGAATGGCTGTATTTAAGTGGTTGAACTAGGTATTGCATGCCTGGTTCAAAACACAGGCAAGCGCAGGTTGCCAGATTGACAACATCAACAGGAGCAAGCCTGACTATTGAGCCTAAAGGCTGACTTAAGTCATGTTCTAAATAAAAGCAACGGCATGAGATATTTTCCATATTATAAGGTGTTTTTGTTCTAACCAACACCTGAAATTTATATTATAGAAACGGCTTCTATTTCTCACAGGTGAACAACGATCACCTCAGGTACACCTCATGTGCTTTATTCAGTGTTAAATGCTAATAATGTGAGTTTGAATGCCATTTTACCTTGCATTTATTGCCATACTACTGAAAGCAGCAGCAGATAGTTCAGCTCAGATCTTGAAAATAATATAAACCCTTTGAAATTTTACTTTAGAACTTTGAAATAACGCAAACCAACACATATCAGTGATTCAGCATCTACATTTAATAATGTTAAAGAGGTTTAATATGTATTATTTAGATTATAAACTTTACCATTTCGTGAGTGAGTGCACTATTCTGTGCTCCTGAATGGCTGTATTTAAATTTCTGTCGTGTTTCGTCTGGTGCAAACAGCCAAACTGCTTATTACTGCAAATCTGATCGCGTAGCGTGTTGTTAGGACATGGGGTTACAATGTAACCTGCTCTCCTAATGTTAACGTTTGTAATATTTATATTATTTGCTAATTAATAACCTCATGTGGAACTCTGAATCTGCGTCTCATTTCGGAGGCTGCTACTGTCCACCGGAGGTTGCATTTCGGTCACGGACGCATGCTTTGAGAGCCTTCATGACTGAATGAATCAAATATGCTGTTTTCCACCAAGGCAACTTGGGGTGCTGAAATATAATTGGCTAAACTGGCAGTGGGCGGGTTAAAAAGACCAACACAAAGACAGAGGTTCAGGCACGTAATGCACATTTTCAAAGCAGAAGAAACAAGAATGTTCACTGAGCATGTTTCTTAAATATCTGCAAACATATTATGGTATTTTTATGCTTTAGATGTGTCAAAAACTTACATACAGCACCTTTAGGTCAATATTATTAACCCCCTTAGGCAATATTTTTTTTAGGTTGTCTACAGATCAAACCACTGTTATGCAATGATTTGCCTAATTACCCTACTTGCCTAATTAACTTAACCTAGTTAAGCCTTTAAATTTAAATTTTAGCTGAATACTAGTATCTTATAGTATTCTATAGTTATTCTGAACATTAATTGATTTATTTCCTTCAGGTTCTGAATCTGTTCCTGGCTCTGCTGCTTAGCTCCTTCAGTGCTGACAACCTGGCAGTCAGCGATGAAGAGGGAGAAAACAACCTGCAGATTGCTATCGGTCGAATCAAGAAAGGCTTCGCTTTCATCAAAACCTGCCTTCAAAGTTTTTTCAGGAGCGGCTGTTTACGGAAGAAGAAGCAGAAACAGAAATCTGTAGATGGGAACATGATCGTGAACTGCAAGGAAAGGAAAGATAGCACAAACCACACTACAATAGAGCTGGTTAAAAGCACTGGAGGAACCGATCTGGATAGCGATACTGAGAATTTTGTCAGCAACCCGAGCTTGACCGTCAGCGTCCCGATTGCTGCTGAGGAGTCTGATTTTGAGTGTCTGAACACCGAGGATTTCAGCAGTCTTTCTTCAGACCTAGAGGAAGATAAAGAGGTACGTTTGAGTTATTAAATAACCTAGACATTTACATTTAGTCATTTAGCAGACGCTTTTGTCCAAAGCGGCTTACAGTTGAGGAGGCATTCAGCGATTCAACAAGAAAATTGTTAAAAGTGTAATTATACAAAGGAACTTGTTTGTGCTCAGAGATGTTAATGCTAGAGTAAAAGTCTTTGCACACTGAAGTCCGAAATTTTCGTATGCGTTTTTTTCGTATTCATATGCGAAAATTTTGTCACGTAAACAAACCTTGCACACTGAGTCCGATGCGTATTAATTAATCCAATATTTAAAAACACAAAACATTTCAGAGTCAGTTCAAGAGGTGATACTTTGTTCTCCTCTTTTCTCTTCTCCATAGTAGTGCATAGCTCATCCAATACTGCATAGAGAGGAAGGAGAGTTGGATTATCCCCAAAGACAAAGTTTTATTTTAGGAAATCAGTGTAATTTTGATACATTGCTTGTGATACTTCACACACTCACGTACATAAACAAATCCTGAACAGACACTGGCAGATATTATAATAGCTGGCGGCCGCGTTGACGTGTCGAAGCAACGATCCGAAAGCGGACCATGCTTTCTATTATAATGTCTATGGGTAGTACGTCAAATGTATGGACTCACACACTCACACTCACACACTCACACTCACACTCACACACACACACACACACACACACACAAACACACACACCCAAGCAACAGCAGAGCAGTGATGCGCCGGTCCCTGAATCCAACATATTGGGGTTCTCAACTGTCTGCCACATTCTGCACTGTGTTTGTCATAAAGTTATCTGTAGCTCAAGTGGCGGCATTCTGTATTTATTCGATTTGCTTGTACGGTGGCTCTGAACTGTCAAAACACCCCTCAAAGTGCTTTTTTGGATGCGAAAAGCGGAAAAAAATTATACCTGGTTTTAATGACGGACGAAAGTTTCAGAGGCAGTGTGTCAATACGACTGACGCAACATGAGGTCAAAGAAATGTTTGAACGTGCAAACATTACGGTCAACAAAAGTGTGCAATAACCTTAGGAGGAATAGGGAGGGAGAGGGAGGGAGGGATGCGTGCATGCACCACCTTTTTTTATTTATTTATTTATTTTTTTTAACTGAACTAAAACAGAGGTAGTCCTTCTGGGCACACTAGCAGCCACTCCCAATGATAGCAAGTTTAAATTGAATTTGGATGATACTGTCATCTGTCCATCTACCCAAGCACGTAACCTCCCCAAGCAGATCACACTCTTCACCCCAGATAAATAAGATCTAGCCCCGGACGCCAGATCCTGTCAGAAAATGTCTGTTTCTCTGGGTATTCAGACAAGCCAGCGGAGCCGCCCAATACCCAAACCTGTTAACCAGTATTTAACTGAATAACAGTCTCCTGTCAATATAGGAGTTGACTGAGAAAGCTAGAGAGGAGCAGAAGCAGGAGACGAAGTAATGATGATAAAGAAAGAGCAGAGTTTATTGAATAATCTTAATTGCTCAGACTTCGCTCAGGATAAATCCAACAAGTGTTATTATACCACAAGCAACAGCAATGGAAAATTACTGCTTCACAACATTGTCCAGAGACAGTGGAGACGTTCTCTTATCTCTTCCTCGTGAAAACAAGTGTCACTTGAATCCACACATAAGATTATAACAATATGGAAAAAGTCGCAATTCATCAGCGGATCGCTTGAATGTTAGCTTATAGACAAACCAGCTGATCGACGTGACTTTAAAACGCTCCAGTGTCCCTGTATCTGTGGTTACACTCAGTAAACAGCGGTAAGTTTGGTGAACTGATGACCTTCATGGCCAATCACAGTCATTTCTGTTGAGCACGTGAACACAATGGCAAATCAGCGCTGTTTAAGAACGCGCTCAAATGTTAGCGGGAAATGGACGTTTTAAAAATTTCAGTATCGATTGGGATCGAATTCCAGTATCGTGACAACCCTATATCAAGGTCATTGAAGATGCTTTCCATACACAATTTTATATTTTACTTCACAACACAAGAATGTATAAAAATGTATCATTTATAAATATATTTACTTGTATATTATTTGTAATACTATTTTATCCTTTAATACAAGCAGTCAGATATACAGTTGAAGTCAGAATTATTACCCCCCTGTATATTTCTACTGATTAAACTGATTTTTTTATCTTTGCATTGATGACAGTACATAATATTTGACTAGATATTTTTCAAGGTACTAGTATTCAGCTTAGAGTGACATTTTAGAGAGTTAACTAGACAGTTAAAACAATATATTGGGGGCTAATAATAGTGACCTTAAAATGGTTTAAAAAAAAATTAAAAACTGCTTTTATTCTAGCCGAAATAAAACAAATAAAACTTTCTCCAGAAGAAAAAATATTATAGGAAATACTGTGAAAAATTCCCTGCTCTATTAATTATCATTTGGAAAATATATGAAAAAGAAAAAAAAATTGACATTAGGGCTAATAGTTTTGACATCAACTGTATGTGCTCGATAGCTGTACTAGTAAACCCTACTCACGCTCAAGTATTTCAGATTTTTGACAGTAACGTAATAAAGCTGCTTTGTAATTGTAATTATTGTGAAAAGCGCTATACAAATAAGCTGTAACTGAATCGAATCGAGCAGAACACGCACTTCAATAACAGTCCAAATGATGTCTTTTCCTCCAGAGTGGAACCAATCCTGTTTTAGTGTAGCTAGCGTCTCCTAAAATGAAAGCTTTCCAATTTGCCTGAATTTGTCGCTGTCGTAATCGTGGTCAGGTTTCTCTCCGCCGGGGTTAATTGCAATAAGTGCATTGTGGATTACGTCAACATGTAGCCTGACCCATTATGGAGGAGAGGTCAGGGAATATCAGTCTTCAGATTGCATTATCTGCCATTTAAGTGCCGAGGATGAACGTTCGTCTCATGATAACATGCTCATTTGCTTTCTGCTAGGAAACGAGGTGGTCTGTGGCTTTTGCAGCACAATTGTCTATATACTGAACATTTGTACACCGTCTCCTTCGCAGTGCTATTAAAATGGCTACCACTTTAGTTTTGTGAAGGGTGGTGCACTGCCAGGTCAAAAAAAAAACAACAACTTTGATTTATGCATGCAGATACAGTACTTAAGAGTCTGTGATTGGATCTTTATTGCTTGCGATTAATATTGTTATATGATTGACAACAGTTCTTTTAACCCTGACCACCTTTAGTGGTTAGTTAGCTTTTATTTCTTTTCTTTTTTTAATACAAAATGTATGGTGGCTGAGAGAGCTTATCCGCTTGTTAAGGGTGACGTCACGCCAAGCGGCTTCTGGGTCCAAGTGCTATATTAAACTGTATGGGGAGACTCATTCATTCATTTTCATTTCGGCTTAGTCCCTTTATTAATCTGGGGTCGCCACAGCGGAATGAACCGCTTACTTATCCAGCATATGTTTTACGCAGCGGATGCCCTTCCATCTGCAACCCATCACTGGGAAACATCCACACACTCTCATCCACACACATACACTACGGACAATTTAGCTTACCCAATTCACCTGTACCGCATGTCTTTGGACTTGTGGGGGAAACCGGAGCACCCGGAGGAAACCCACGCCAACACGGGGAGAACATGCAAACTCCACACAGAAACGCCAACTGACCCAGCTGAAACTCGAACCAGCAACCTTCTTGCTGTGAAGCGAACGTGCTATCCACTGCGCCACCGTGAGGCCATGGGGAGACTCATCAAATGGTAATAATAAACGTTTACAAAGCAATGTAATACTTTTGAAAATCACGATCACAATGTATATATTCATGCCTTATATCTGATGGCCAGAAAGTGATTTAATTTTTTATAAATTGTTAATTTTGGTATTTGTGACGCAGCAAGTCCAGAGACCGATGTGTACACCATGATTTTATATAAAATTTCTTTAATGTGTGATAGGACTAAAAAATGGTCATAAACGAATATTTTCTCAATTCATATCAGTAGCGGCTTGGGCCCGGAAACAGTATTCCCCAAGTCACCGATACGTCATGACTTAACAAGCGGATAACGTGCTGTAATTTAAGAAAACACATGCAATTACAAAAAAACACCAGCAAGTGAAGAAAAGATCTTCATCGGTTTGACAGCATACGTGTTACAAATTCTCACCTTGCAAACCCATAAAGAAAAGGAGCTGCTTTTTCTCACAACACATGCAAATAACACGAAACAACTGAAATGTTTCAAGGGGACCCAAAAATGTTAATCAAAATTGAAATACTTGTTTATTTAAACACAAAAAAACCCCAATAAAAATCACGAGGAACACGTTAACTAATGTTTGTTGTGAATGAAATACAAGTTAAGTGAAGTTTATTTCTAAACTAATTTCGAGAGGATCACATGCTTATGATTGCTCACAGCTGGTCCCACATTAGCTCACGATTGATTAACCAATCAGATGATTCCCAACTCACTATAAATAACCAGTTTTCTTATCTCAATATCTTCGTCTCGAAACCCCCCCCCAACCCACGCCTACTCCCCTCCTTTCCAGATGTCCAGATGGGCGACACGGTGGCCCAGTGATTAGCACATTTGCCTCACAGCAATAATGTCTCTGGTTAAAGTCCCTACTAAACCAGTTGACATTTCTGTGCGGAGTTTGCTCGTTCTCCCCATGCTTGCGTGGGTTTTCCCCGGGTGTTCCGGGTTTCCTCCCACAGTCCAAAAACACGCAACCTACGTAAATTGAACATACCAATCGATCCCTTCTCAGCCATTCTGTTAGCCAGAAATAAGTCAGGGGAGTTCATCGAGATCAATCATGAGCTAAGTGTGAACTCTTGAAAGTAAATTTAGTGTTTTTGTGTCAGTGTAAATTTGTGTTTTTCATACTGTCCCAACTTTTCTGATTTGGGGTTGTAGTTAAAAAAAAATAATAATTCCAATATTGATGGAAAAATATTTTTGAACACATCATTGAATACATTTCAGAAGAAGATATCATGTGAGAATTACGGTATTAATCACTGAATTAATTCAATTGAATTAAATTCCTTTAAATGTCTTGCTTAGTGTGATATGTGAAGGACGTCAAAACAACATGTATGGGGGAGGTCAGCCTTCTAAATAGTGAGAAATAGTTTGCTCTGATCTGTATCTTAAATACTAATATTACTAATTAAAATGATAGATAATATAAATGTACATTTGATCTCCCTTATAATGGATTTTACCATTGTGAATTCATAATTGCGTCATTCAGTCTACGTTGGTAGGCATGGTAAGCATTCACAAGACACTTTTCCTGTAAAATAAGTGTATGTTTCAGCATATAGCCTAAAAGTAAAGTCAAATTAGATGCGTTGTTTGTATTATTTGACCTAAAGTAACCTCTGAAAGAGCTAATCAGAGGATATTGTAGGTCAGAATGCACAAAAATATCCCACAAAACACTGAAAACTTAAATATGTTTTAGTTTTATTAATAAAACAGATGTCATTTAAATAAAACATACATTTAATTCACTGAAGGATGTACAGTATTAGACAAAATAACATTACCGAAAAAGTTGCCCCCCCCCCCCCCCCCCCCAATCAGCAGGGTATAATTTGCACCCTGTTTAAAACTAGTTCATAATACTAGACTTTCCCAATATTCATGGTAAATCATTTTTGAATATATCATTACATACAATTTATAAGAACATATGTTAGAATTAGGCGACACGGTGGCTCAGTGGTTAGCACTGTCGCCTCACAGCAAGAAGGTCGCTGGTTCAAATCCCGGCTGGGTCAGTTGGCATTTCTGTGTGGAGTTTGCATGTTCTCCCCGTGTTGGTGTGGATTTCCTCCGGGTGCTCCAGTTTCCCCCACAGTCCAAACACATGCGCTATAGGTGAATTGAATAAACTAAATTGCCCATACAGCACGGCGGCGGAGTGGATAGCACATTCGCCTCACAGCAAGAAGGTCGCTGGTTCGCGCCCCGGCCGGGTCAGTTGGCATTTCTGTGTGGAGTTTGCATGTTCTCCCCGTGTTTGCGTGGGTTTCCTCCGGGTGCTCCGGTTTCCCCCACAGTTCCAAAGACATGCGCTATAGGTGAATTGGGTAAGCTAAATTGTTCGTAGTGTATGTATGTAAATGAGTGTGTATGGATGTTTCCCAGTGATGGGTTGCAGCTGGAAGGGCATCCGCCGCGTAAAATATATGCTGGATAAGTTGGCGGTTCATTCCGCTGTGGCGACCCCAGATTAATAAAGGGACTAAGCCGAAATGAAAATGAATGAATGAAGCCGAAAAGAAAATGAATGAATGAAATTGCCCATACTGTATGAGTGTGAATGAGTGTGTACGGGTGTTTCCCAGTGCTGGGTTGCAGCTGAAAGGGCATCCGCTGTGTAAAACATATGCTGGATAAGTTGGAGGTTCATTCCGCTGTGGCGACCCCTGATGAATAAAGAGACTAAGCTGACGGAAAATGAATGTTAGAATTACTGAATGATTCCCTGAATTAATTCATTCATTCTATTCAAATTAATTTGATTGTCTTGCTTGGTGTGATGATTTTGAAATGCACAAACAATCCGTCAAGAACAAATGTGTTTTTGATGAATGCTAAAAGCTGTTTTTATTGTTAGTTGCGATACTTTATAATATCTTACGGGTCTCATCTCACTGAAAACCTTGAAAACATCTCAGAAATGCTGCAAAGATTGTAAAGTTGTGAGACAGACAGACAGCCAGGAAAACACTCTCCATTTTGCCTGGAGGTAAAGAGATTTGTCGCAGTAGTAGAATGGCAGATAAATCAATAGAAGCAATAAAAGCGAATCATCTCTTGATGTCTAAGAGACAATCAATCAGCGATTATGGCTCCGCTCCAAAATACAGAGAGCTGAGTGTACCGGGCCATGTACTGCCTACATTATTATGCTGAAATGCAACCTCCTCTACTGTATACATAACAATCCTAGTTTACAAAAAA
This sequence comes from Danio choprae, assembly GCA_903798125.1. Lineage (NCBI taxonomy): Eukaryota > Metazoa > Chordata > Actinopteri > Cypriniformes > Danionidae > Danio > Danio choprae. Next base: position 284,700 of record CAIGQW010053506.1, read on the forward strand.
ACACATTCTTCTACACTGTAAGTAGTAAGCATTACAAACCATGTGTCAAAATATGAACCCCCAAGCCATTCATTCATTCATTCATTTATTTTCCTTTTTCTTAGTCCCTTGATTCATCAGAGGTCGCCACAGCGGAATGAACCGCCAACTTATCCAGCATATGTTTTACACAGCGGATGCCCTTTCAGCTGCAACCCAGTACTGGGAAACACCCATACACTCACATTCACACACTATGGCCAATTTAGTTTATTCAATTCACCTATAGCGCATGTGTTTGGATTGTGGGGGAAACCGGAGCACCCGGAGGAAACCCACGCAAACACGGGGAGAACATGCAAACTCCACACAGAAACGCCAACTGACCCAGCCGGCACTTGAACCAGTGACTTTCTTGCTGTGAGGCAACAGTGCTAACCACTAAGCCACTGTCCCGCCCCAAGACATTTAAAGAAATTGTATAACATTGAATTAATTCAGTGATTGATTAAATATTTTCACATGATATATTCTTAGAAAACTTGTCCAATGACAGATTCAAAAATGATTTCCCATCAAGATTGGGGAAAAAATGTATTATGAACTAGTTTTAAACATCATATTAAGCAAACCATTCAAACCAATTGGATTTAATTTACTGTTTAATTCAATAATTCTTGTGATATAGTATGTTATTATAAAACTTTCCCAATTGTATATTCAAAAATGATTTCTCATCAATATCAGAGGGTAAAAAGTTTTGTTATTAATAATTTGGTAATTCTCATGATGCAGTATATTCTTATAAAATTCATCCAGTGATATATTCAAAAATAATCATGTTCATCATTTTTATCATTTACTTAATTCAATTAAGTAAATGTAATTAATTACATGTAATTCAATTCCTTTGAATTCAATTAAATGTAATTAATTCAGTGATTAATTCATAATTTCTCACATCATGTATTCTTATCAAATTTATCAATCCAATCATTCATTCATTCATTTTCATTTCGGCTTAGTCCCTTTATTAATCTGGGGTCGCCACAGCGGAATGAACCGCCAACTTATCCAGCATATGTTTTACGCAGCGGATGCCCTTCCAGCTGCAACCCATCACTGGGCAATCAATCCAATCATATACTCAAAAAAGATTTCTCAACAATATTGGAAAATAAATGTTGTATTATACTAAATGTTGTATAACTAGTGTTTAACAACACACTAAACAAACCATTCAAATCATTTTTATTCATTCATTCGTTCATTTTCCTTCGGCTTAGTCCCTTTATTCATCAGGGGTCGCCACAGCAGAATGAACCGCCAATTTATGCAGCATATGTTTTACACAGTGGCTGCCCTTTTAGGTGCAACCCAATACTGAGAAGCATCTATACACACTCATCCACAAACACTCATACACTACAGCCAATTTAGTCCATCCAATTCACCTATACCGCATGTCTTTGGAATGTGGGAGAAACCGGAGCACCCAGAGGAAACCCACGCCAACACGAGGAGAACATGCAAACTCCACGCAGAAATGCCAACTGACCCAGCCGAGGCTTGAACCAGCGACCTTCTTGCTGTGGGGCGACAGTGCTAACCACTGAGCCACCGTGTCGCCCCTCAAATCATTTTCTTTTTATTTAATTTATTCAGTGATAATTCAGTAATTTTCATTGTGTATAGTATGTTAATTAATAATTCAATAATTCTCACATGATAGAACATATCACTTATAAAGTCCATCCAATGATATATTCAAAAAGGATTTCTCATTAATATCGGAAAAGAAATGTTGTATTATAAGCTATTTTCAAACAACACACTAAGCAAACCATTTAAATCATTTTCTTTTTATTTAATTAATTCAGTGATCTAGTATAGTCACGATCACCCGCGATCTAGGCTTTGCAGATTGCTGGAAAGCATGCCTTATCTCCTGGACTACAATTCTGCCACTATATGAACTACAAATCCCAGAAGTCATTGCTCCAATCACTTCTGCCACAACTGACAGTCACAGACACTGACACACACACAGCTGGTAACTCATCATGGACTGATTATCTGGACTATATATTCACCTCTCAAACACACACATACACTTTGCTGAGTCTTGTTTTTCGTTGTGAAGCATTACAAAGTGTTTTTTAGCCGTGATTTTGATCTTTGCATTGTTTATTGTTCCTGTTGATTCCTTGCCCCCTGTCTTGAACTTTTGCCTGTTTTTTTGACCTCGCTCTTTGGATTATCTGTATGCACCCGTTTGCTCCTGTTATTGACCATTGCCTGCCTGACTACTCTTGTCAATAAAGACGCTGCATTTGGATCCTCAACGCAGTTGCTAGTATCATACGTTACAAGTATGTTAATTAGTAATGCAGTAATTCTGACATATGTTCTTATAAAATTAATCCAATGATATTGACCTTATTCTTCACGTACAAGCGGACACAGCCATTGTAATCTTTTTGGCTCAAGACTTCTAGTCTCATTCACTTCCATTGACTTTTAGATGTTAAAAACGTCTCGTTCTGCTGCTTGATGTTTCGAACTGACATTTTCTAATTAAATTATACTCCTATTTATGTTTAGTCATGAACACACTTGTTTGTAGAGCAAGTAGTTTGACCGTTCTCTGACATTTATTATCCTTAGTCATTTTTCCCATAGGCAACTGAACCAGAAGTTCTAAACAATACAAAAAAACAAACAAAACGAGTGCACTTCCATGTTGCAGAATAAAGTCAATACACTTATTTCACGCGGCCACCATTTTAAAAAAAAATGAAAGCGAGGTTGCGGTGGGAAGAAACCCAGAAGTCACAGTCATTTCTGTTGAGCACTGGTGAACACAATGGCAAATCAGCGGTGTTTTAAGAACGCGCTCAGCGGCACTTAAATGTTAGCGGGAAATTGGCGGGGGTTTTTTTTTTTTCAGTACCGAAATTAAGTATCGAGATAAGTCTAATATAGTGAAAGAATCAGTTCATTAACTTTAGTTTGATAATCAGCATCTAAAACGTGTGTTTGGGAAAGAAAATGTTAGCTAACTAGAGCCATTTCCCTTAACTTAGCTGAAAATGAGGTCTGATATCCCTTTTTATTTTCACTATCCATTCAGAACGGACCTTCGGGTCACTCGGAAGATGGTGAAATTTATACTAATGATTATTGTTGATTATAATGATGATACTGATAATTATTTTTCACTTTCTCTTCGCTGATAAGATATACAGCCAGGTACACAACGTTCCTGTGTGACTCCAGGCGATACTTCCAGGTTTCCCCCCACCGTAGCCTTGATTTCGCTTTTCAAATGGCGGCCGCGTGAATTCAGTCTATATTCAAAAGTAGGGATGTAGCGATTCACAGTGAGCCAGTTGAATATCGATTCAAATATGTGCCTATTCAAACCGGTAGAAATGTTGAACGAATCACGCTACATATTTTAAACAGAGGGGGCGCTGTGTTTACAAGCACAAACTCGCTTTACCTGCACATCAGCCATAGATATATACACTAGATATCGCATACGAACCCTGAGCATGGGTCAATAGCGCCGCCACATTTGTACAGTGCTCCCAGGACAAACTTAGTTAAGACTAAAGCCAATGTGAAGATGCTGGACTTTAGCGCAGTGTACGGGTGTAGTAACGAGCAAACAAAGAAAACAAAGCATAAAGGCATTACATTTCATTCGTAAGATTTCATTTTTTATGTTTTTGTATGTTACGAACTTTTGTGCTAAACATGTATTGATGATAATACAGTCTCTTACTACACTGACCATAAGGCAAAGTAGCACCAACTCGCACTAAAAACTAGGCTTATGCTAGTTTTGTTGAATAAAATAAGCAAACAATATAAAACAAATATGAAAACAAGATGCTGCGGTGCTAGAAACTTGTATTATTGTCGACTAAGTGAACGAGTCGTTCATAACGGGGATTCATTCACAAACGAATCGCTCCCTCCATTAGAATGAGAAGTGAAAGCAGGAGAGCGGGGGTGTTTCAGGACACGGATTAGATCAAATTTAACTTTGTCGGCAATGCCCGTGCTGTCACTTATCCATCGATGTAGAAAAAGTGATGTCAAATGTATTATGAGCTAGTTTTAAACAACACACTAAGCAAACCATTCAAATCATTTTCTTTTTATTGAATTAATTCAGTGATATAGTATAGTCACGATCACCAGCGATCTAGGCTTTGCAGATTGCTGGAAAGCATGCATTATCACCTGGACTACAATTCTGCCACTAGATGAACTACAAATCCCAGAACTCATTGCTCCAATCACTTCTGCCACAACGGACAGTCACAGACACTGACACACACACAGCTGGTAACTCATCATTGACTGATTATCTGGACTATATATTCACCTCTCAAACACACACACACACACACACACACACACACTTATGTCACTTATCCATCGATGTAGAAAACTGATGTCAAATTATAATTTTCGTAATTTAAAAAAATCTTTGCATACTGACCACCGGGAAAACTCCCAATCATAGATATATGTATATATGTGTATATATCTCTGGCTCTGGATGGACAGTCCGCCACTGCACCTTGGTCTTACATTCATTTCAAAGGAGCGCTACCCTGTAGTAAAATGGCAGCTCTATTGACACATTCCTTCCAATAGACAACAATAGCATAGGCGACATCTAATGTAAATATCTATGCACATTAGCGGCGAGCAAGAGGTGGGGCGACAGACTAAAATGACAGCGGTGAAGTGCGCCAGACAAAGCACAAGCTGTGTGCAAATACTGCTAAAGACGTTTACTTACACTAACAGAGCAACGAATATAATGCAGCACAGTGAAAAACTACTGTCACAGACGTCTGTACGCAAAAATTATATAACTATTAATAAGCCAAACCACGCAGACCGGAGGATTGGCATCTCTGCTTGCTCCGACGAATGCTACTGAGAGCACACGGTGCATCAGTGTTTTCATAGCAAAAGCGTGAAGATGTTTTTCATACTGCAAGACAAAGCTGTGTTGTTACAGAACCAGGTATTAGATTGTTCTTTTTTTACCCTCTCTTTTTTTAATTTACTTTATGCAGCTTTTTAATATTTTGCTTATTATATCGTATATTATATATTATAATCAGTATTTTATGCCAGTGGCCAGTCCCCTTGAGCAGAGGGCCTATTGACCACCTCTCTACACACTGCTCTCTGGCTTTCCTCTCCACCCCAGCCATCTCAGTCCCCAGTGAAAGAGTTTTATCATCAGCAGGGGACATTGTAAATGTGCAAAGATCTCAGCTTATGCCAGAAAACAGAGATATTCTGATATTTCTTTTAAAAAATATGTCAAATCCCAGCACAGTCACAGTTTTAGTTTGCTTGTGAGCCTTCTTTAGTTTATTGTTCATTTTTGATTTGGAATTCGTTTTAAATTTGTAATGTAGCTGCACAGTCAACGTTTTAGATATTAGATATAGTTTATATTAAGTGAAGTTTATTTATAAACTAATTTCGATGAGGATCACGTGCTTATGATTGGTTGCGGCTGGTCCCGCATTATCCAATTCATGATTCACCAATCAGACGATTCCTAAGCCACTATAAATACCCTAAGTTCCATATCACAGTCATCTTTGTTTTGAAGAATCCCCCTTTCCACCCCTACTACTCCTCCTTTCCTGGATAGGTGGCACGGTGGCCCCAATGGTTAGCACTGTTCCCTCACAGCAAGAACGTCACTGGTTCTAGTCCTTACCAAGCCAGTCGACGTTTCTGTGTGGAGTTTACACGTTCTCCCTGTTCACGTGGGTTTCCTCCGGGTTCCCCGGTTTCCTCCCACCGTCCAAAAACATGCAACTTAATTGACTAATCCAAATTGACACCATAGACATGCTCCTAGTAAGTAGTTGTCTCAAGAGCAATCACTATCGTTCATTAGCTACTACAGCAGGGGAGTTCTCGAGATCTACCTGAGCTCAAACTCCCCTCCCGTCTTGTAAACGGGAGGGAGCCCCGGGCTCGAGGATCTATGAGCTCAGGGCTCTCTCCCGGGACAGCATGCCAGAAAAGCTTTTTAACCAATCATCAGCTAAGTGTGATCTCTTGAAAGAGTCTTTATTAGTTTGTATTGTTCACTTTTGTATTTGGAATTTGTTTTAAAATTGCAATTTAGTTATTGCGGATGAGATTTTTATTTAAAAATGAAAGGGCTCTTGTTCACCTTAAATTTGTCTCAAATAATTTTGTTAAAAAATTGTGGCTGAATCGTGAGATTAGTATCGTGAATCGTTTCGAATCGTGAGTCAGTTGAATCACTACATCCCTATTCGAAAGTGATGTCTCATCAATATTGGGGCAAAACAACGAACTAGTTTGAATTGCACTATAATCGCTTTTCAGAGGGTTTGCTCAGTGACTCAGCTCAAATGCCTGTTCTTCAGAAAGCAGAAGCACATGTATCATCTGCTCTCCTCGATGTGGAGGTGTTGCTATAGTAATGTGTGTGTGTGTGTGTGTGTGTGTGTGTGTGTGT
>CAIGQW010053506.1:401599-417687 GCA_903798125.1 Danio choprae
TCACATGAGTTGCTCAGGTGTGAGTTTTTCACAGACTTCAACAGAGTATAAAAATCTTGATGGTTCTGTGTGTCACACCCTCTGCACGTTCCATCAGCCCCAATCACCATTCTCACTCTCCATCCACCACACACCGTACACAGTCACCAGATTACTGATCACACACACCTGTGCACTAACCACACTCATCTGCTCCAGCCATCACCACCACACTACTTATACTCACCCTTCCTGTTCACTCATCGGCTGGAATCAACTTTGCATGGTCGTACTCTCCTTGTGCTCATCCTGATCTTCTGCCACGTCATCCAGGAACTTTCCTATCATCGACGCTAACACCTGATACCTGTTTGCTCGCCTTCAAGGGAAGTGACTTTTCATACAGTGACTGTTGACTGTGATATACCTGCTAGCACTACGGTGCGAAGACCCGCTTTGTGTTTTAATAAACACCTTGTATATTTACTCTGTCGTCTCTGCCTTCTGTGACCGTGACACTGTGGGTCTCGTCTATCAAATCTGAGCTTTAATTTGTATTTTCTCTTGGGTTGAAGTCCGGTGATTGGCCGGGCCATTCTACAGCTTTATTTTCTTTCTCTGACATCATTTGAGAGTTTTCTTGGCTGTGTTTTGGATCCATTGTCTTGCTGAAATGTCCACCCTGGTTTCATCTCCATTCTCCTGCTAATGTAGATGTTGGACTGAAGCAGCTAATATTCATTTATAATGATGAAGGGCAGAGGGTTCCTGAAGAATCACTGAGAGATTTCAGCTGTTGTCTGGGCTTTCACTGCCTTTCTACACAACCCTTTCTTTATGTGTTCAATACTTTTTCCCTGCTTCATTTCATTTTATTGTGCATAACTTAATTTGTAAACTAATTAGATTAGTTTTCTTTGCATATATGGATTTCCTTGGTTGTTACCAAAATCCGGGGAAAATTTCAAGTCAACGGCAACGGTTTTCTGAGAAAAATGGTGATGTGTTCAATACTTATTTTGCCCTATTATTAAAAACTATTATGTTAACTTAATTGATTTGTGTTGTGACAACATTAAGAAATTGTGTGGAACCCAGCATTTTTTACAGTGTAAATTGGACTGTTCAAAATGACAAGATTACTGTACAAGAATCACTGAGTGCATCTTTAAGGATTGCGTAACTTGTGTGTTTTAGGAGCTGTTGTATCTGCGTGCTCTGTTGGCTGTAAAAAAACGTCGGCCCCCAGACGAGGTGACCAACCTGTTAAACGACACAGTGGACACACACTTTTCTGGCCTGCAGGGTCTGCCTCTCAGCATCGAGTACTTTGAGAAGCTTAACCCAGACTTCCTGATAGAGATTGCCAAGGAATACCTCGCACTGTCTCCTGCCAAGGTCTTCTCTTCTATACCTAGAAAACAATTAGAAAACATTTATAACTTCCCAATAACCAATCAGAACTCTCTAATAACTGCCTAGTAACCAATCTGAACACTATACCAACTGCCTAACAACCAATCAGAACACTCTAGTAAATGCCTAAAAACACCTTGACTGTTCTAGCAACTGCCTAACAACCAATCAGAACACTCTAGTAAATGCTTAGAAAAACCCTGAGCATTCTAGTAACTTCCTAACAACCAAAGAGAACACTCTAGTAAATGCCTAAGAACCAATTAGGACACAAGTAGGACCCTCAAGTTTTTTAGTTACTGCCTATCAAACAATCAGAACACTAGTAAATTCCTAGAAACACCCTAAGCACTCTAGCAACTTCCAAACAACCAATCAGAATACTCAAGTAACTGCCCAGTAACCAATCAGAAGACTAGTAAATTCCTAGAAACACCCAAGCATTCTAGTTACAGCTTAACAACCAACCAGAACACTCTAGAAAATGCTTAAAAACACCTTGACCATACTAGTAACATTCTAGCAAACTCCAGTAACTTCTAGGGAGTTACTAATGTTCATATTGCTTTAAGGCAGTAACTAGCCTAGTACTCTAGCCACTTCCTATTAACCAATAAAAACACTCATCCACCCATCAGAACTACTGCCTAACAACTAATGAAAACTCTCTATTTGTTGACTATCAACCAATCACAACACTCTTGCGCTTTCTTAGAAACACCCTAAGCATTCTAGTAACTTCCTATTAACCAATTAGAACACTCTAGTAACTGCCTTGTAGCCACTCATAACTTCCTAGAGACACCCTGATAATTCTAGTTACTGCCTATCAACCAATCAGAGCACTCTAGTTACTGCCTTAAAAAATATGAACATTAGTAAATGCCTAGTAACCAATCAAAATACTCTAGTCATTTGTTAGTAACTAATCAAAACACAGTAATTCCTTTTCAACCGATCAGAACATTACAGTAATTTACTAGAAACACTGTGAGCTAAATTGTAACTGCACATCAGCCAGTCTGAACACTCTAGTAACTGCATATCAACCAGTCATAACATTGTAGTAACTGCCTGTCAACCAATTAGAACTCTCCAGTAACTACTTAGGATGTTACTTTAATGCAGTAGTTACTAGTGTTCTAATTGGTTGATAAGACGTTACCTTAATGTTACTTTAATACTTTAAGGTATTTTTTAACAACCAATCAGAACACTGTAGTAACTCCCTAACAACTAATGCAAACGGACTATGTCAACCAATAAGAATGCTAGTAACTGCATATCAGAACACTCTAATAAACACTTATAAACAAACATTTTATTAACTCCATATCAACCAATCTGAACACTCTAGTAACTGCCTAACAACCAATCAAAACGCTCTTGTTACTGCCACCTACCTTCCAGAACAACTGACTTGCAAGGCAATAGCAAACTAGTAACTCTCAAGCGACCAATTCAATTCAATTCAAGTTTATTTATATAGCGCTTTTTACCAATCAGAACACTGTTGTAGCTGCCTTGGATGGGAATAGTAAGCCCATTTAACATGCTTGTAAAAACCTTGCAACACCCTAGTTATCATATAGGATACCTTAGCAACCATCTAGCCTCAGGCTGCTTTGTATGCTTCATTTATAATAGGTGTTGATGCACTGTCCTCATGTGGTTTATTGACTGGTGTTGTTCTCTGCAGTCTCCAGCTCTCAGTCAGCCTCCTTCACCTCAGCTGCAGCATGCTGCGTCTGTGCTGGATACCGTGGTGAAAGTAGTGCCTGGATTGCTGCAGGCTGTCTTTCTGATGGCCAGAGTCCGTTTTCAGTCAGGTAATATGGTAATAATAATGTTCATATATAGTAACTTGCCTGCACCCAAGGTGTGAACTACGGGGGAGCTAAGAGAGCTCGGCTCACCTAAATAAGGCATGGGGTCCCCTGAAAACTTGATTTGTGAAGTTTTGGGAGGGGTCTCAAAAAATATTGACAATGTGTTATTTTGACATGTGGTTTCAGTATTGTGTAATGTGATCATGGGTTATTATGTGTAAAAGGGCAAAAATATAATTTATTCATGCATGAAGGCGGTTTACACCTCACTTTACTGCACACGCTATTCTTGTCATGAGCATCAAGGTATGGGGGTGCTGAGGAGCAAAGTCCAGTCATGTCAAAGCCAGATGCTTTCATATGGACGTTGAGACACTGCTTATTCATTTTCCCAAACAAATGATGTTTTATTTGCTTCATACAGTAGGCCAATACAATGTTCTTTTTTTTTCAACACCGTGGCATTGCTGTAAACATGTTGGACAATTAAGCTGAAAGCAGAGTAAACTTGACAAAACAGAACCCCTTTCAATGGTGTTTCTTTCATTTTCCAATTCGCGATTATGTTTTACCGGAGTAAAAAGAAAGATCCCATGACATTCTATAGCCCTATGTAGGAGAACCGACGAATCTTTATAAAAGATATTTATTAATAAAAGGGACGGCAGCTCCTCACGGAGACTGCTGTCTAAACCAAAACAAACAAAACATAACTGTCCAGGCCTGGACCTCTCTCCTCTTCCTCTGCCTTCGTTCCTCCTCTTATAGTCCAGAGCTCCTTCCGTGGGATTCGAGGCCGGTGTGCGCTGCACCTGTAAGCACTTACGCCTCGGCCTCATTCAATTCCCATGGCTCTTGGCTCCGCCCCCTCACCACAACGAGGTTATTAATTTTGTTGTTAAGTGAAACATATTCGTGTTTGTTGATTTTATATAAATGAATGTATTCCTCTTACAGAAGCACTGCAGGAGAAATTAGACAAGGATGTTCTGTTGTTTAGGCTGCTGTTGTTTGTGCATGTAAAAATAAATTCCTCAAAAGATATTTTCATGGGTCAAAGAAAGTTATTGGTGGGAAAGCAAGCGCTTTTTAGCGAGAAAGCAAACCGAAACGATCGTGGTGTTTTGTTCATTTAGCTTACTTTGTAATATTAGTTACAATTATATAAATGTTTGTTTTATGTTTATAGATTTTTTGTTTTTACATTGCTGTCTAAGGACACAGCTTCACAATTAAACACAACTAAACCACAGCATTAATCCTACTGTTGGCTGGCTTATGTCACTTCCTAATAATGGTAGAAAATGGAAAAGGAAAATAACCCTTGGGGAAATTTAGTTCTAGGGGCATTTGCCTGGAGGCTATTTCCTATAATTAAGCTGCAATAACTACCTGTTGTGATAACCCCTATCATTTTCTTTTTTAAATGATTGAATTTTTTGGCCTCAGAAATAATCGACTGATCTAAGTTTGTCCTCTCTTCATGTGTTGTACAGGTGATATCGATGCGGCCCAGAGCAGCCTGCAGCACTGTTTGGATCAGAACCCGGCTCACGCTGATGCCCATCTCCTCATGGCTCAGATTCATCTCATTCAGGGCAACTACAAACTCTCCTCCCAGTCTCTGGAGCTCTGCCTCAGCCACAACTTTGAGGTGAAACAACATAGCACAGGCTTAAACCAGACTGGGGTTGGGGTTGGGGGGGCAACGTAATTGTTTTGTGTTCAATCCACTTAAATTTGTAAAAATAATGTGTGTTGTGACAACATGAAGGAACTGTGTGGAACCCAGCAGTCTTTACAGTGAATATTCCCTATCACTGTAAACATTTTGCATTATATTATAGTAATAATGGATTCAGTTTACTGCAAATTATACATTTGTTGTATATTATCCACACTGTGAAAAATGCTTGGTTTCATGCTATTCCTTCATGTTGTGGCAACACAAATTGATTAAGGTAACTTAATTTCCTTAATTTTCCTTTGGCTTAGTCCCTTTATTTATCAGGGGTTGCCACAGTGGAACGAACCGCCTACTTATCCAGCATATGTTTTACACAGCAAATGCCCTTCCAGCTGCAACCCAGTACTGGGAAACATCCATACACACTCACTCATTCACACACATACACTACAGACAATTTAGTTTATTCAATTCACCTATAGCGCATGTCTTTGGATTGTGGGGGAAACCGGAGCACCCAGAGGAAACCCACGCCAACACGGGGAGAACATGCAAACTCCACACAGAAATGCCAACTGGCCCAGCCAGGACTCGAACAGCGGCCTTCTTGCTGCGAGGCGACAGTGCTAACCACTGAGCCACCGTGTCGCCCATTAACTTAATAGTTTGAACATAAAACAATTCAGTTGTCCCAAAAAAACCTCAAGAATTGTTTTGATTCAGCTCATTTTAAATAAGTAGATTAACTGCACTCAAAAAATATTTTGCTGCATGTTTAAAGGAAAATAATTGGAAAATGCTTGAAATGTACCCGCAATTCTGGAATGAGTCCGCGAATAAACCATGATAATCTTTAATTTGATTGTGTTTTTCCTCAGGTCCGCGAGCATCCTCTGTATCACCTGATAAAGGCTCAGGCTCAGAGGAAGATGGGGCAGCTTCAGGAGGCCATTCAGACTCTGCAGATGGCCATGAGTCTGTGTGTTGTTAAGAGGACGGGCTCCTCAGCCAAACGACAGAGCAAGAGAGTTGAGCTCAGCTCTGCCGACTGCGTGTCTGTGTTCCTGGAGCTGGCCGAGGCTCTGTGGCTCAATGGAGAACAGGTTAGTGATTTTACAATTTTTATTCTATTATGACAAATATCAGCGAGAAACAGCTTCCGATAATTTTTTTGATTAGGGTTAACAAAATTGTCGGTTTGGTTTGTATCATGGTTTAATTTGGTTTAAATTGTAAAGCAAATCCACTATTGTAACACTTAAACACCATTTGGAAATACAATACATCAGCATTACATGCATAGCACTATAATCTACCATTTACAGTATTTAAAAAAAGTTATTCTCAAGGCCGTGTATTCAAATTTCAGATCTTTGACAAAAGAAAAGAGTTTTGATTGAGCCTTTTGTTGTTGAATAATGATGATGATTACACCGTATTCATTTTGACAGCTGTTATTTAAGAAATTCAGACTGTTTGTGGTGAACAATTCATTTGTGCATGTCATTGAGAAACAATTTTTTTTTTCCTTGTGATCTTTAATTAAAATCTGAAAATGTACTTCCTGTTTGTTTTTAGTTAAATTCTAAGATTACGTCTTGCTGAGTTACTGGGCGGGGCTAACATACTTAACCACACCCCTCCAACTGTCAGTTTTGATAGCGCTATGACAACAAACAGAAAGTGAGGAGGAGCTGTCTGTTTGGTCGTAATAACTCTCCCAAAACCCTTTCCTGATCTTTCTGAATGAAATGCCTACTTTACTACATCCAATCAGCTCGCAGTAGAAAAAAACAAGTCACGCCCACTGTTTTCTCATTTAATATTCTGTTTCTCTAGGAACTGCATCACAATGCAAAAAATCAAATAAAATACAACGGTCACAGTTCATGCTGACTATGAGAATGAACGGAAAATAATAATAATCTAGAAGTTAATTTGATTAAAGTTTATGAGGACCTTGAAAAATAAATAATAATAATGTAAACTTTAGTTTAAGTAGCAATTCTCACTATTATCTGCCTATTATTAAGATGTTGTCTGTTTTTTTTTTACTTAAAAAGTACATATTCTGCATGATTGAATTCTACATTCTTAATCCTACTCAATACCTAAACCTAACTTCTACCTTAATAACTATTAATAAGCAGTAAATTTGACGTTTATTGAGGCAAAAGTCATAATTAATAGTGAGAACTGTACCCTAATATAAGGTGTGACCATAATAATAAATGCTGCAGCAATCCAAACGAAAGAAAAAAAAGAATTGTCATTTTAATGACTTTAGAAATGAATATTATTTTACTAGTGTCAAGTTTTTGGAGTTAAATGTGTTTTTACTTCCAGCATGAGGCAAAATAAATAAATAAGAATTGTCATTTCAAGAAGAATGGATTTCATAGTGACTTAAAAAAAATTAATGTTATTTTACTAGTGTCAAGTTTTTGGAGTTAAATGTGGTTTTGACTTCCAGCATGAGGCAGCTAAAGTGATGCAAGATGCCATAAATGAGTTTACGGGCACACCAGAGGAGCTGCGGGTCACTATCGCCAACTCTGACCTGGCACTAATGCGAGGAGATACGGAGCTGGCACTGAGCATGCTCAGAAACATCACGCCTGAGCAGCCGTACTATATACAGGCCAAAGAAAAAATGGCAGATGTTTACCTGAACCACAGGAAAGAGAAACGACTTTACGTCAGCTGCTTTAGGTAATGCATGTTTATTTATCTGTCATATTTACTCCTCAAATTCACCATGTTCTGAGTATATCAGTAAATTTCATAAAATCATGTCTAAGTCACATGATGTGCATTATACACACTCAAAAAATGACTTTTGCTGCTTGTTCAAACTACTTGTTTAAAATGAGTTGGAACAACACAATTCTTAAGGGTTTTTCGGGGGACAACAATTATTTTATGTTCAATCCACTTCAATTTGTAAAAACGATAAAGTTAACTTAATAGATTTGTGTTGGGACAACATGAAGGAATTGTGTTGAACCCAGCATTTTTTACAGTGCACGTGCACACACACACACACACACACACACACACACACACACACACACACACACAGACACACACACAATTCTCAGTTTCTAAGGATATACTTATGGAAGAGGATTAGGGCCAAGCATTAATAAAAACAAGCAAACAAATAAATAAATAAAATCTTGAAAGGAAAGTAATTATAATGCGAAATAATCGTTTAAATGTTTAGAATAAACTCCTAAATTTTTAAGAGTAAAGTCTTGTTTCGAACAAAAACCACTTAAATTTCTTTGTACAAAATGAAAAAATACTTAAACTTACATTTCAAGAAAAATGTTTAAATAAAATGTCGAGAATAAACTCATTAAATTCAAGAAAAAAATCTTTACACTTCAAGAATACATGTTAAACTTTTTTTAAATTTAACTTTTTAAAAAAATTTACTTTAATTTGAAATTTTTGTTTATTCATTGATGCTTGGCCCTATTTTACCCTGTAAAGTTGTGAAAAGATTTCATCTAAATTTCAAATAATATTGTCTTTAAATATTTTCTGAGATTTATTTTTATTAGATTTATTAGCTCTTCTGTTAAAACCTTGATATTGTATTGTGTTGTCTAAAATGAATGTATGTCTTTACATTTACATATAAGTCATATAAGTCGCATATTTTGTATTTTATGCAGAACATGTTTACATTGTGTTTACATGACATTATTATTTGTATTTTTTTTTAAATATATCTAGTTTACACAAATAAAATGTTCTTAAATGATTCAGTAAAACATTTTAAAGCTCGGTTCCTGTGTTTATATGGCCTATATGATCTTTTTTGAGTTTGTTAAGCAATTACCATTCTGTAGCAATTGAGCTATATACACAGCTGAAGTAAAGAATTATTAACCCTCCTGAATTATTGTATCTGTATTTTTCCCCCCAGTTTCTTATAACTGATTTCTTTTATCTTTGCCATGATGACAGTGGATAATACTTTACTAGATATTTTCAAGATACAAGTATTTAGCTTAAAGTGCAATTTAAAGGCTTAACTAGGTAAATTGGGTTAATTATGCAAGTTAGGCTAATTTGGTAAGTCATTGTATAATGATGGTTTGTTTTGTAGACAATCAAAAAATCAAATAAAAATCAAATTTAAAAAAATCCTTATATAATATAATAATATTGACCTTAAAATGGTTTTAAAATAATATAATATTTAATAAAATAATATTTTATTCTACTTGTAATGAAACGAATAAGACTTTCTCCAGAAGAAAAAATATTAAAGAAAATACTGTGAAACATTCTTTGCTCTATTAAACATTGTTTGGGAAATATTTTAAAAAGAAAAAATAATTCACAGCAGAGCTAATACTTTTTACTTCAACTTTATGTAGGAGGCCTGGAGCTCTTGGATGTTATTCATATGTGCTGACAGATTTCAACACAAGCGCAGTTACAGCTGTGCAAACAGTCATCAAAAATGTATGTACACGCTCTAGTTTTGCCCAAGAGTTGCATTAATATATCTGTATGTCATCAGGGAACTGGTGGACAAAATGCCGAATCCTCACAGCTTCCTCTTACTCGGCGATGCCTACATGAACATTCAGGAGGTGGGAGATTACAGCTTCCTGCAGTTCATGCCAGTGTTTACATTTGTGTTTCAATGTCGCAGTTAAACAAGATCATTGTTTAGAAGCTCAAACATGTATTTCCTTTTTTTTTTTTTTAAAGCTTGCTCTTGCTTGATGACCACACAAATATTTACTGCATAATGTAAACAGCGATCCCTTATCCTTACAGTGATCACAAATTACTGGAACGGGATATTTCTCAGCCCTGTTTTAGGAACATCATGCATTCTTTTTAACCTTCATGACAATTTTTGACAAATTTCACAATTATGATTGCATTTACATTTAGTCATTTGACAGACGCTTTTGTCCAATGCAACTTATAATTGAGGAGGCATTCAGCGATTCAACAAGAAGAGGCAATACACACAAAAAGTGATAATTATACAAAGGAACCGTTTGTGCTCAGAGTATAAATTGCTAGAATAAGGAGGGGGAGGGGGTGTTTTTTTTTTTTTTTTTTTTTTTTTAATTATAGAAAGAGAAGCGTGTTTCTACATGTGGTTTGTCAAACCCACTCACCTGTGTGAGGCAGACTTCATAAATGTACAATGTTTTTTTTTTTTGATGTGGAGTGATTATAAGAAACTATGCCACAGCCATATCACCCTGCAGCCCAGGACCGGTTACTCACTGAAGCTAAGCAGGGCTGAGCCTGGTCAGTACCTGGATGGGAGACTACTATGGAAGAACTAGGTTGCTGTTGGAAGTGATGTTAATGAGGCCAGGAGAGGGCCCTCAACCTGTCGTCTGTGTGAGTCCTAATGCCCCAGTAAAGTGAAGGGGACACTATACTGTCAGTGAGCTCCGTTTTTCCGATAAGACGTTAAACCGAGGTCCTGACTCTCTATTGTCATTAAAAATCTATTGCACTTCTCGTAAAGCATAGGGGTGTAACCAATAGCTGGTGTGTAGTGAGCGCTCTGGCGCCATTGTCATGAGGCTGCCATCGCAACATCCAAATGGATGCTGCATACTGGTGGAAGAGTAGGGAGACCCCCTGCCCTCTCAGGATTGTGAAGCGCTTTGGGTGTATGGCAATACACGATAAATGCGCTATATAAATACACATTACTTACTTACATTACAAGTGTCTGGTGCAAAAACTGGTTAAAGTGGTCGGTTAAAATGTCAGAAAGAAAGAGTGTGTTTCTACAGGTGGTTTGTCAAGTCCACTCACCTGTGTGAGGCATACTCAGAATTGCATAATTACATTTGCATGATTACAATTAAGCATGTTTTTCTGATTAGCAAATTAAATTAAATGTTTTTTGATTGGGTGACACGGTGGCGCAGTGCGTAGTAGCAGTCTCACAGCAAGAAGGCCGCTGGTTCGAGCCCCGGCTGGGTCAGTTGGCATTTCTGTGTGGCGTTTGAATGTTCTCCCGTGTTGGCGTGGGTTTCCTCTGGGTGATCTGGTTTCTCCCACAGTCCAAAGACATGTACTGTAGGTGAATTGGGTAAGCTAAATTGTCCGTAGTGTATGTGTGTATGTCCTGGTCCTCCAGATTGGGTGTTGAACGTCGGGTTAACAACTCACCTCATAAAAACTACGAAACACTAATATGGTGTGGCTAAATCAACTTCGACATAAATGACCCTGGGAGTAAGCAAGTATGTTTTTTTTTATGTTAATGAGATCTGAGAAAGAAAATGTGTTTAATTGTAATAACAATATTTACACAATTTATTATATTACAGTATGTTATATTATTACATGGCTCTCTGGAATACTTGATTCTGATTAGTCAATCACATAATTTCAATGTATGTTATTGCCTGATAGCAACTAATAGCACAGACTCAGGTACTTTAAATCATCTTAATTGTTAGTGTATGTTTTCAATTACATATATCCATATCTGTCACAGCACTGCTTTTGACTGTTTGACTGAACAGATAATACAAGTAGGCCAGTGCTGCCCTCATCCTGCCATTTAATTATTTAGCCTTTGTTATTTAGCCTTTGTTGTTTTATTCCACTACACTGACTGCGATTTGCTAGATTCACTGTTTGATTAGATAGATTACACGAGCTGGATTCACTGGTCAGATGCGCTGGTAGCACACTGAGGACATCTGCTGGTTACAAAAGTGAAATGCAGAAAGAAAAGCATAATCTCAAAATAAACAGATCATGATCATTTGCTGTTGTGGTCGTTCGGCTGTTCACTTCCACCTAAATGATTTTTTGACATCATATTATACTTCAATTTCTGACCAATCAAATGCTCTCTAGTATCTGACATGCTCCGCCCCTTCAATACGCTTCTCATTTGCTTTTCATTTGATGCTCTTGATCTCAACCACCATTATGTCAAACATTGAATAAAATATTGCACATTTCAAAGCATTACATAGGAACTTTAAATTGTACATTGAATCTGCTGTATCTACTAAACCGTTCACTGTCAGAGATTCAGGAATTTTTTTTTTTATCATTACACTGATGTTTATGTGTAAAAAAAACATTGTTTTCTGCTGACAGCCGGAGTTGGCCATTGAAGTGTATGAACAAGCCCTGAAGAAAAATCCTAAAGACGGAGCTCTGGCCAGCAAGATTGGAAAAGCACTGGTCAAAACCCACAACTATGTAAAGGTAAGTGCAGAAAAGCCTTTGCAAAAACTAGGCCTGTCACAATAATCAGTACATCGACTTACTGCACAACACATGGACATGACCTCAATAATTTTTGATGATGCAATATATATCGCCCATACACAAAAACCAATTCTAGCAACATTTTAGCTGATTGTGCAAAATCTCTATCTCTGTTGGAGGTTTCAGCGTCAGTATGGTTAAAAAAACACTATAGTGTTTACTATAAATTACTATAGTGTATTTTCATGTGGGTGTCTGGCAACTGAACATAGATCTGGTAGCAGATATCGCAGCCTCTGTTACTTTTTACCTTGAACTTTTTTGTTAACATTTACTGTTATTTATTTATTTATGATATGCGCTTTCACATTCTGATTCCAATGCCTCATTAGTAAATTGTTAAAATGTCTATAATTAAATGAAATATTCTTAAGAATACAATATGATGTGTTCTTTGGAAGAGTTTACTTGCATTATGATGATATTATATTGTCATTCTGGCATTATATAATGAGGGCATTAAATGGTCTTAAAATATAAGACAATTATATTATATTATTTGTATTACAGTATGTTATATTATTACACGGCTCTCTGGAATACCTGATTCTGATTAGTCAATCACATAATTTCAATGTATGTTATTGCCTGATAGCAACTAACTTATTTAGCCTTTGTTGTTTTATTCCACTACACTGACTGCGATTTGCTAGATTCACTGTTTTCACTGCATTATATAATGAGGGCATTAAATGGTCTTAAAATGACAATAATATAGTTTATCACAATGTTTTTTGGTGCAATATATCGTACAACAAAAAATAGATATCATGACAGGCTTGGCAAAAACCGACCAAAACAGAGAGTTTATTACACATCTGATCAATTCAGAAGAGTATGGACCCTTTTCATAAGACTGTTATGACGCAGTTAATGGTCATCAGCGTCTTAAATCCTTGAACGTTTTTAATGTTTTGATTTTTGTTTTTAAATGTATGTACATTTATATGTATTTATGTATGTATTATACCATCTTTGAATCAAATGACTGCTTATGCGACAGTAAATTTGACGTTCTTCTCTCTTCTGGCTGCCGTTATCAGTCTCACACTGTTTTGTTCCTTTTTCTGAAAGTCACCATCATGGAATTATTCTTTTTTTATTTCAGCAAGTAGGCTTGTAAAAAAACAAAAACAAAAATTATTTGTTGTACTCTCCCATTCACTGTGCTCTAAGTTAAACCAACTATGACGACTTCCGCTACTGATAAACCCAGAAATGTGAAAATGGATCTGTTTCAAAATGCAAAACATCTATTATAAATTCTCTGAATGTTTTTTTTTCTTTTCTTTTTTCTCTCTCAGGCGATTAACTATTACGAGACGGCACTGAAGAGCGGACAGCAGAATTTCCTGCGTTATGATCTGGCTGATCTGCTCATGAAGCTCAGACAGTACGAACGCTGTGAGAACGTTCTTCAGGAGGCTCTGGCACATGATCCTGGTGAGAAAATAGTGAAGATATAGTGACTGAATATGATTAAAACATGGCATTTCCCAACAGATTCAGGTGATTTGATTGTCAGTCATCCAATCTGGGATGAAATGTGCATTTAGGCAAGAAAGTGGAAGATGTTTTCCTTTGTACACTGAAAAAAATGATTCATTGCATTCACTTAATTTTTTTTAAGGTAAGTGTTTACAACAAAGTTATATGGGCTGAATTTAAACATTCTAAACAACTGTGGGGGAAACCGGAGACCCCGGAGGAAAAGCACGCCTACACGGGGAAAACCTGCAAACTCCACACAGAAATGCCAACTGTCCACCCGGGACTCGAACCAGTGACCTTCTTGCTGTGAGGCTGAATTTAAACAAACAAATTAAATTTAGTAATGTTCATCTTAATTTGTTTGTTTAAATTCAGCCCATATAAATTGTTTGCAACCACTTACCTTAAAACAAAATGTAGTAAATCCAATGAATCATTTTTCTCAGTGTACTAGTGATTGCTACAAATTGCCACCGTTGTTTGTCATCTATATTAACCATCAATTAGTCGTTTAATTGTTACAGTTAATGTAAGATGAGTTTTCTTAAGTGGCACAATGTCATCATCATGACAAGATATGCAAATAACACAATGATGTAAGCGTCCTCACACAAAGGAAAATGTTTTCACTGGATACGTGATATAAAATCATACTGTATGTGTTTGCTTCATCTGCTCATCATGCTCTCATCTGCTTTGTGTGTAAACCAGATGCACTTCTTTAAATAGATATAAAAACACATTTGTTTTTCTGATGAGCATAAAGCTCTTAATAGTGGTGGCTTGGAGTTTTAGCCTGGTGTTTTTTTTTCTTTGTTTGTTTTTTTGTGTGTTTGTATTGTATATTGTGGTGAAAGGCAGCAGTGGTTGAGCCCCAAGACACATTTCCCTCACCTGGGACAATAAAGCTTTCCCTTACCTTTAGGACCATCGATAAGATTTAAAGGATTATCGACAGTTTGTCAATTGTTGATTAGCTACTTTTTGCAGACCTTAGAAATGCTGAATTATGTGTTTAAAGTGTGTGTGTGTGTGTATTCAACAAGGTTGTTGCATGACTGATACATTATATATGGGTGTGTATTGGTAAAACATGGGTGTGTGCTTTTGTAGGTGATCAGTTTGAAATATAATAGCATTGTAAATACAGTTTTGTGTTGTGCACAGTGCAGTTGCTTCTTCTATATTGGATGCATCTTTCTGTCTTTATTTTTTAGCGATTGAGCTGCCGCTGCTCACTGAAGATTGTCGGTATCTTGTGCTTCTTGCCAAAGTCCAGAGCAAAGTGAATAAAAATGACGAAGCATTGCTGTCCTTGCAGAGAGTGAGTTGAATAACTTTTTGTTTGAAGTAGTGTTCTTACTGTTAATTAAACAGAATTTTCTGTCATTTACATCAAGCTGAAATAATATATATATATATATCTTTTTCCTGGTCCTATTTTATATACTTGTTAAAGATTAAACACCCAAATACCCAAACTAGATGCTAGAACAGCTATGCTCTTTTGTATTTATTTCTACATTTAAAAAAAATAAAATAAAAAATACAATTAAGCTGAAATAAAATATAAATATTAGATGGAGGGCGCTATGGTGGTGCAGTGGGTAGCACGATCGCCTCACAGCAAGAAGGTCGCTGGTTCGAGCCTCGGCTGGGTCAGTTGGCATGTCTGTGTGTAGTTTGCATGTTCTCCCCGTGTTGCCGTGGGTTTCCTCTGGGTGCTCCGGTTTCCCCCACAAGTCCAAAGACAAAGGGCATCCGCTGTGCAAAACATGCTGGATAAGTTGGCGGTTCATTCCGCTGTGGGACCCCAGATTAATAAAAGGACTAAGCCGAAAAGAAAATGAATGAATGAATGAATATTATATGGAAAAATATACTTAAATCACAGAAATGTTTTCTAATTGAAATACTTTTTAAAACTGAAGATAAAATCTGCATATTTAAGTTAAAAGCCGCATATTTATTTTTTTATAGTTTTAATAATTTTTATTTTTTAATCAAAAGCGCAAAAACTAATTAAAGCTGAAATAAACAAAAAAACTGAAATTGTTCTAACTGAGAGCAGTTATAGTAAGTGAAATAAGTTATATTAAAATTAAATGTTTTATTAAGTATTCATAAATTACTGACACTAAAACGTACATAAAACAAAATTGAAGCTTTATTGAATTTATTATGAAAACCCTAAAAGCTAATAAATGTCAAAAGCACTTCACAAGATTATTAAAGTTAAAACAAAAATTGCTATGAAAAGTTAAATATGAAAATAAAACCTTTATTCATTCATTCATTTTCCTTTGGCTTAGTCCCTTTATTAATCAGGGGTCGCCACAGCGGAATGAACCGCCAACTTATCCAGCATATGTTTTACACAGCGGATGCCC
>CAIGQW010053506.1:422687-437554 GCA_903798125.1 Danio choprae
GTGTGTGTGTGTGTGTGTGTGTGTGTGTGTGTGTGTGCGCACACTGGAAACCAATCCGCACCTAAAGGCTGATTTTTACTTTTACTTGTACTGCGTCAAGCACACACGTATAGTCTGGTGCAGCCTTCGAGCAGTCACATAGCCCTCGCTATGTAAAAGTGTATTCTATATAGTATAGTGCACGACTGTTAGAAAAGTATATTCTATATAGTATGAATGTGAGTAGTATGAATGGAATTGGGATGTACTACATCCATCATTTGTCATTATCACTTACCTATTCACTCCCATTCATGAATTATCTTGTGTGGCATCATGGGATAGCGTAGCGTCCGTTGGATGCACACTACATATCTCGCCGGAAGTAGTAGGTCATTCGGGTACTTCTCGTATACTATTTTTCAAATACTATGAATACGTACATACTACTCGACTCGCATACTGATTTTAACCTACTATCTAATATGGAAGTTTGCGATTTCGGATGCAGCCTTAGTGTAACAATTGTTAGGATCTTTTCAGGCATATTTATATCAACATACAAAACAAGACGCACAACAAAAAAACATTTTTTAAACGATGGTAAACTTCTTACCGACTAAATGGGTAAAACCTAGTGAATTGAAAGGATAGTGGCAAGTTTGCTGATCTTCATTCATTCTTTCATTTCCTTTGGCTTAATTCCTTAATTAATCAGGAGTCGCCACAGTGGAATGAATGTTTTATGCAGCAGATGTTCTTCCAGCCGCAACCCAGCACTGGGAAACACCCATACACTATCGCATTAACACACATACACTACAGCCAATTTAGCTTATTCAATTCACCTATAGCGCATGTGTTTGGACTGTGGGGGAAACCGGAGCACCCGGAGGAGACCAACACGGGGAGAACATGCAAACTCCACACAGAAATGCCAACTGACCCAGCCAGGGCTCAAACCAGCGACCTTCTTGCTGTGAGGCAACAGTGCTAAACACTGCCCACCGTGTCGCCCTGGTTTGCTGATCTTTAAATGAGTCATTTAATATGTCATCAAATGATTCTTGATCTAAATGTGCCTGAAAATATCATTTGACATGTAAACAATTGCTACGCTAAATGACATTTTAGCTTGTATATGTAAATATAATTCTGACTCTAATGAATAATATTGACCTTAAAATGGTTTTTAAAAATTAAAACTGCTTTTATTCTAGCCTAACAAATAAGACTTTCTCTAGATAAAAAATATTATAGGAAATACTATGAATTTTTTTTGCTCTGTTAATCATCATTTGGGAAATATTTGAATATTTTATTATATATTATATATTTGAAATAATATATTTGAAAATAAGAGGGCAAATAATTTTGACTTGAACTGTACACATAGTGCATGCTTTACTGCATAAAATACAAATGTAAAAGAAAGTTTTAGAGTGTGTATTCAGCACATGTGTCCGTGTTACCGTGAAAGTAACTGTGTGTGTGTTTGATCAGGTGATGCTGGAACTGGCTCAGCTTTACCTCACTCTGGATGATGTGGAGGCCTGTCAGCAGCAGTGCAGTACCATCCTGAAGAACGACCCGGTTAACGAGTCCGCCACGTTGGTCAGTCCAGCTAGACACAATCTCTATCTTAATTAACCTCACATCTGTGGACCAATCAGATGGAGTGAACGTCTGGGTGTGTGTAGAGTTCAGGAAGGAAAATACATTTTTACATTCTTCGTTGTGTGCTGTTGGGGATGTTTTCATCCACTCTGGGGGGATTTTGAGTTTTAATTTGGCCACAACCCTCTCTGTGTTTCAGCAAATGTAATGATTTTTGGTGACAAATCTTATTTTGACACATATTTTGGTAAAATGCTTTGAAAAAAAATAAAAATAAAATTCAACAATACACTCCGGGCAAATTGACCCTTCGTTATTAGACATTATAAAGACATTTTGATTGCAAAGCCATGACACCATATAATCTTGCATTCTTGATTTTTTTCCCTGTTGGAATGAGTTAAAATTTTTAATTTTACATTTTTACTGTTGACTATTAGTTGCAGTGCAAAGAAAAGCTTAGTTTCTGGTTTAAAATGATATGGTTATATTGAGTATAGTGCATGTGTGTGTGTAGATGTGTTTGAGTGTGAGAGAAACCTTTGCCTACTTACCTTGATGTGTTTGAGAAAATAAAAAAATAAGCAGCTCAGTTCTCAGAACATAGTAAACATAGTAAGTGTTTTTATGCCCGCACCCTGTAATCTGCTGTTTTACTCCATAGAACTCCATATAAAAGTTGGAAACTTTTTTTCACGGGCCTATCTAAAGGGTTAATGCTGCCAACTGAGGATCAACAGTAAAAATTTCAAGTTTTACCTCGTCCCAACAGGGAAAAACACCAACAATCAAGAATGCATGATTATATGCTGTCATGGCTTTGCAATAAAAAATGTCTTTATAATAAAAGTCAATGGGGCGAAAACAGCCACGAACATAACAAGAGGGTAGTCCATTCGAACAGTACACAAAGGTTAATGTCTAAATCTAATCATAAAATAGTTTCTATTAAAATCTAAATAAATATATTAATAAGTGCTGGGCAACATTGCAATTTTGCAATAAAATAAAAAATGTTCATGATTCTTTAGTAGAAAATATTCACTGTAAATATTTGTTGCTGCTTTCAATTTTTCAGTTGAATCAAATTCACTTTTCTAGTCATCTCAACTTACATCAGTCAAACTGACAAAAATGTTTGTATAACGATTATATTAAAGACATTTATTAAAATAAGTTTAAGCAGCATTTGTGGTCTTGACTTTGTCATAAAATGTTTTACAGTGTTATTTTTTACAGTGTCGTGTGTGTGGGGGTTACATGTACTGTAGGCCATTTTGTGTTTTATGTCAGATTGTTGTTTCTAACATTTATATTAAATTGCTTTAATATTTAAAGGTGCCAACTAAAAATAATTTATAACTATTTTTAATAATCAAAAGCATCACAGACCCTCATAGGAAAATCAAATATATGGTAATATATGCAAATCACGGGGCAGCACGGTAGCACAATCGCCTCACAGCAAGAAGGTTGCTGGTTTGAGCCTCGGCTGGGTCAGTTGGCATTTCTGTGTAGAGTTTGCATGTTCCCCCCGTGTTCGCGTGGGTTTGCTCAGGGTTCTCCGGTTTCCCCTACAAGTCCAAAGACATGCGGTACAGGTGAATTGGGTAAGCTAAAATTGGCCATAGTGTATGAGTGTGTGTGTGAATGAGTGAGTGTGTATGGATTTTTCCCAGAGATGGGTTGTGGCAAGAAGGGCATCCACTGCGTAAAAAATATGCTGGATAAGTTGGCGGTTCATTCCGCTGTGGCGACCCCAGATCAATAAAGGGACTAAGCCGAAAAGAAAATGAATGAATGAATGAATATGCAAATCACAGTACAAGTTCAATACAAGTTAATGTTGGCTTTTACAGATATTAAAACAATGTGGTTGTGCTCAAACATTTCATTGATGAAAGATCATCAGGAAACCACATACAGTATTGAAAACCAAGCGTATGTAAACTTTTGCAGGGGGTTATTTTAATAATTTCAGCTAGACTTTTGTCTAGTGAACTATGTAAACATATTTTATGTAAAATATCTTACTCAGAACTGTACCAAACAAAAGATAACATGCATTTTGTATAATCTCTCTGATTTTGTTAAAATTATTCACATTTTAACAAATTCTTCAAGGGGTACGTTAACTTTCGAGCACAACTGTGCATTTCAAAATATTGCCAAAAATTGCTCAATTTAAATATGAATTTTTAATCATTAGAATTACAATCATGTAAGTCATCTTTATTATTACTATATATCTTCAGATATATTAACTATAATTTTATATACAGTATATGTTCATATGTGGCCATATATTAGATTTCTGTATGAGCCCCAAATTAATCGTCAAAGCGTTTAATCGCGAGACAATTAATCTTCAGTCAAATGTCATGACCTTGACAGCCCCATAGCATACTTTTACTCATGCATTAACTGACAAAGCAAAGACTGATAGTTTGATCTTGGGTTTTAACAATCAGTGTTGATTCGTTAAATATACAACTTAATATATAATAACAATCTTGGGCTAACAATATTGACCTTAAAATGTTTTTAAAAAAATTAAAAACTGCTTTTATTTTAATCGGAATAAAACCGATAAAACTTTCTCCAGAAGAAAAAATATTATAGGAAATATTTTGAAGAATTCCTTTCTCTGTTAAACGTCATTTGGGAATTATTTGGGGGGAAAAAATCACAGAAGGGCTAACAATTCTGACTTCAGCTGTATATGATTTGGTGACGGTCTGTTTCATGTGTTTGTTAGATGATGGCAGATCTTATGTTCCGGAAGCAGGACTATGAACAGGCTGTATTTCACTTCCAGCAGCTCTTGGAGAGGAAACCAGGTGTGTCGTTCCTCTCTGACCTTTCAGCGCATTACAGCATTCACGTAGCAGCTCTCTTAACCTTTCCCCTGTAGACACTCATAGGAACCGCATGGGAAACCCAAGCATCCAGCATGCTGTAATGAACTCGTTTAATCTCTTCCCTAGACAACTACCCAACACTGTCCCGCCTCATCGACCTGCTGCGCAGAGCCGGAAAACTGGAGGAGGTGCCAAGATTCCTGGAGATGGCAGAGAAACACTCATCCAGGGCCAAGTTTGAGCCTGGATACAATTACTGCAAAGGCCTTTACCTGTGGTAAGATTATACAATATTGAGGCTTTAAAGTGGTGTTAAGGTTTCTCAGTAGGGTTGATAATACATGTAATAAGCAATTAATTTTAAATAAAATTTCAAATGTAAAACTAATGAAATATTGTATTTGTTTACCTGCATGTCTCATGACGATTAACTGACATCAGAGAACTGTGAACATGCATGTGTTGTTAATGTACATATGCATATATAATGTGTATATATAAGATAAATATTATTGCTAAAATAATAATTATAATTATTTTTTGATAGGTTACAGAACAAACCTCTATTGTCCAATGACTTGCCTATTTAGCCTAATTAACCTAGTTAAGCCTTTAAATTGCACTTTAAGTTGAATACTAATATCTTGTAAAACATTATGTACTGTCAAGACAAAAAGACAAGAAATTAACTATTAGAAATGAGACATTTTTAATTATTAGAACGTTTATGGAATTTTATTAAAACTATTATGTTTAAAAATGTGTTAAATCTTTCAGCAATAATAGATGCAGTAATACACACACACACACACACACACACACACACACACACACACACACACACACACACACACACACATATATATATATTCATTCATTCATTCATTTTCATTTCGGCTTAGTCCCTTTATTCATCAGGGGTCGCCACAGCGGAATGAACCGCCAATGGTATATGTTTAACGCAGCGGATGCCCTTCCAGCTGCAACCCATCACTGGGAAACATCCATACACACTCATTCACACACATACACTACGGACAATTTAGCGCCACTGTGAGGCCCATAGGAGTATGTATATGTATGTATGTATATGTATGTATCTGAACAAACAGCTGAAGTTATATATATATGTGTGTGTGTGTGTGTGTGTGTGTGTGTGTGTGTGTTGCTTTATACTTTTAATAATACATTTTTCCCTGATGAACAATGCTGATAATTTTGCACACAGGAATTTTGCATTTTAAAATATATTGAAATAGAAAACTTTCGCATTTTAATATTCCATAAATTTCTTTTCTGCAGCAAGGAGATCTGATTTTCATATTCATATTATAAATCTATTGTAACCTTAACTTCAGCTCTGTTTGTTGAATGGGATACAATCAAGTAAATCTCATGAATTTACATTTCACTCTTAAGTAATTCTTATTTTTTATTCTGAATTTGATATGCACATGTATAGCATGATGATCTTCTGCTTCTCAAAGGTACACCGGTGAACCCAATGATGGGTTGCGTCACTTTAACAAGGCCCGTAAAGACAACGACTGGGGCCAGAACGCAGTTTACAACATGATTGAGATCTGCCTCAACCCTGACAATGAAACCATCGGAGGAGAAGTGTTTGAGAACCTGGACGGAGACATGGGGTGATGTGTTTTTTTAAATTTCATTTTGTATAATCTGAAATCAACATAGGGCAACACGGTGGCTCAGTGGTTAGCACTGTCGCCTCACAACAAGAAGGTCACTGGTTCGAGTCCTGACTGGGCCTGTGTGGAGTTTGCAAGTTCTCCCAGTGTTGGCATGGGTTTCCTCCGGGTGCTCCGGTTTCCCCCACAGGGTGTTTCACAGTACTGGGTTGCGGCTGGAAGGGCATCCACTGCGTAAAATAAATGCCAAAATAGTTGGCTGTTCATTCCGCTGTGGCGACCCCTGATATATAAGGGACTAAGCCGAAGGAAAATGAATGAATGAAATCAAGATTAAAGAGCTCCTATTTTACCCCTTTTTATAAGATGTAAAATAAGCTTTTGGTGTCTCCAGAATCTCTGTAAAGTTTCAGACATTTTGGAGTCAGAGGAAAGTGTAGCTGTTTTTGTAGCCCGTGCCTTTAAATGCAAATGTGCTGGTTTTGCCCACCCACCGTTCCTACATGCGTGTCTGCTTCTACTGCTTTACGTCAGATAAACAGCAGTCAGTGACAGAGACAGATACAAATGAAGCAGAGATACAGTTTATTAGTCAAAAATACCAAGTAAGGTTATTTGTTGTGGAGTTTATTCAAGCATTTCTGCAATGATGAGTCACACACAAATGCTGTTACAATGTTTGCAACACAAACACACACACACACACACACTATGTAGCTGTGCTTATTCCAGTGGTTATAAATTGCATCGCAATTTTACTGTCTTTTCTTTATTACAAACATGCAATGTTTTAAAATCGTTTTAATCATGTAATACTCATTCTTGAGCTGATTACAGAGAGTTGAGCTAAACTTTTAATTGCAGTTTCTTTTTAAATCCTGTTCTGTGGGCATGTTTATACACGTTACTATTGAGACATGTTAATACGGGCCTTTCAATTAATTCAGTGGGTGGGGAAAAATGCATGTGGATGTGGACAAACCATACTGTACACACAGTTCTGTCCAAAGTTGATTTTGTATCATAGGTGCACTTTAATGTACCCATACTAATAATGCATGTGTTTTGCGTGAGTTCAGGAACTCCACAGAGAAGCAGGAGTCTGAGCAGCTGGCCGTAAGAACAGCGGAGAAACTCTTAAAGGAGCTAAAGCCACAAACCCCAGCAGGACACGTTCAGCTGCGCATCCTGGAGAACTACTGCTGTCTGGCCACCAAACAGAAGGCCAATGTGGAAAGAGCTCTCAACGTCTTCATTGAGATCGCAAACACTGAGGTTTGTGGCATACCTGTCAACCCTTCCATTTTTCCCAAATTCTCCTGTTTTTTATCATTCTATGCAAACTTCTTGATTCGTTTAGGCGGAAGGGACAAACTGCAAGCTTTGGACGTTTATATCAGATTTATATTTTCTAAACGCAAATTTTGTCACTGTTTTGGAGCACACTAGATTATAGATATCGTTGAATCTATAATCTAACAGACTGAAACTAACATCTAAATTTTGTTTATTTAATTTAACCTATAAAAACATGATAGCATCAGTGGTGTATATGATATATTAGTAGGCTTTTTTTCTGTGTGTGTTTGTGTGCAGAAAGATCACGTTCCTTCTCTTCTGGCCATGGCCACTGCATACATGATCCTGAAACAAACCCCTCGAGCCCGAAACCAGCTGAAACGCATCGCCAAGATGAACTGGAACATCATTGATGCGGATGAGTTTGAGAAGAGCTGGCTGCTGCTGGCCGACATTTACATCCAGTCTGGGAAATACGACATGGCAGGAGATCTGCTAAAGAGATGCCTGCGCCACAACAAGGTGAAAACTCAATTAGTACTGTATTATATAAAAAAATATAGTGTAATAAAAAATATATCAAATAGTATTGTATAATATTATATAACATGATATTATATTACATTATATTATTTTACATTATATAGCTATATATAGTATATTATATTATTTTACATTGTATTATATTATATTATATTACATTGTATTATATTATATCATATTATATTATATTATTTTATTTTATTTTACATCATATTATATTATATTATATATTATTTTACATCATATTATATTATTTTATTTTACATCATATTATTTTATATTATATATTATTTTACATCATATTATATTAAATTATTTTACATTGTATTATATTATATTATATCATATTATTTTACATTATATTATATTAAATTTTATTATTT
This sequence comes from Danio choprae, assembly GCA_903798125.1. Lineage (NCBI taxonomy): Eukaryota > Metazoa > Chordata > Actinopteri > Cypriniformes > Danionidae > Danio > Danio choprae. The sequence continues at coordinate 431,022 of CAIGQW010053506.1, forward strand.
TACATTGTATCATATTATATTACATCATATTATATTATATTATTTTACATTGTATTATATATTATATTATTTTACATCATATTATATTATATTATATTATTTTACATCATATTATATAATATTATATTTTAATATTTTACATTGTATTCTATTCTATTATATTATATCATATTATATTATATTATTTTACATTATATTATATTATATTATATTACATTATATTATATTATATTATATTATATTATATTATATTATATTATATTATATTATATTATATTACATTACTAGTGCTCTAGTGAATATGACATTTTGCCATTTTATTTTCCGTATTTTTAATTTGCAACCTGATGCACGTTAAAGAGCGTCAAAATACTAGAACATCAGAAAAACCAGCATGAACATTATTTATTTGATTATTATAGAATATCAGTTAAAATAGTAACACTTTACACGTTTTAATAAGTTATTTTTAGTTTATGCAATAATTAACATTAAATAGCAATAAGTATTTATTTATTTATTTTAAATATATATTAAGTATTAAAGGGTAAAATTACTGGAAATTAATTAATTATTCCAAGTCAGTGAAAGTGGCAAAATATTAATGTATTTTTTTCCATAATATTTTGACACGTTTTCTTTAATTATTAAATGGTTGCAATCGTAAACAAAAATTATTTATCAGTAGTTGTCATAAAAATAAAAACTGTAATAATAATAATAATAATAATAATAATTTTAATATCTGCTTAGTATTAAGAAAAAAATATATATATATATTTAATTTTTTCATAAAATTAACAGTGACATTATGAAAACAAGCAACGTGAAGGTATAATAATTTTAGGTAGTTATGATCAGGACTATTAAAGTAAAGAATAATATATATATATATATATACATATATATACATGTATATACAAATAATCCTATGAGAACCTCTGTGCAAATTTTTTTTATTGACAATATGTTAAATATTATTTATTAAAATACATCTTTATTGTTACATTGTATTAGCAGATGTTATTTTGTTATTAGCAAATTTACTTTTAGATGAATAAATACTTTATATAACTGCATATTTATATTTATATACTGTTTATAAATGCTTAGCTCATGTTGTCTAATGTTAACAATTAGTTCCTTTTTTTAAACTCTGCTATGCTGATTTTTTAACATGTTCAACACTAGTCCTGCTGTAAGGCGTATGAGTACATGGGCTACATTATGGAGAAAGAGCAGTCTTTCAGAGATGCTGCCATGAATTATGAAATGGCCTGGAAATACAGCAATCAAACCAACCCTACGATCGGTGAGATCACAGCCGCTCTGAACCATCCTCGTGCGTGTTTACAATCACATCATTTACTGACACGTCATGTTTGCTTACCAGGCTACAAGCTTGCCTTCAACTACCTGAAGGCCAAAAGACACGTGGATGCTATAGATGTGTGCCATAAAGTGAGTATAGAAGAAATCCTGCTGCCAATATGAATATATGAGTAAATAAATACTATACTGAGACAAACAGTCATATTACAGAAGTAAAAGCATATTTCCATATACAGTAAATCACATGTTTACATATCTTTTTAGACAAAGATACTTTGAGCTAAACTTCATTTATATATATTTTTACAATCCATTTGTTTGGTCTGAACAATTATAGTAACACTTTATTTTTTGAGTGTCCTTGTTACACATATTCAATGTACTTACTTTAGTGATTACAATTAATTATGCATAATTACATGCAACTAACCCTAACCCTAACCGTATAGTAAGTACATGTAACTAATTCATATTACTCAGTACTAGGGTTGTCACGATACTGGAATTCGGTACCAATCGATACTGAAATTTTTAAAACGTCCATTTCCCGCTAACATTTGAGCACTGTTGAGCGCGTTCTTAAACAGCGCTGATTTGCCATTGTGTTCACATGACTGTGATTGGCCATGAAGGTCATCAGTTCACCGAACTCACCGCTGTTTTAATGAGTGTAACTACATATACATGGAGACTGAAGCGTTTTAAAGCCACGAAGATCAGCTGGCCTGTTTATAAGCTGACATACAAGCGATCCGCTGATGAATCGATCTGACTGATCTTCACTGCTTTAAAATGCTCCAGTGTCCCTGTATCTGTGGTTACACTCAGTAAACAGCGGTGAGTTCAGTGAACTGATGACCTTCACAGCCAATCACAGTCATTTCTGTTGAGCACGTGAACACAAAGGTAAATCAGCAATGTTTAAGAACGCGCTCAAATGTTAGCGGTTAATGAACGTTTCAGTATTTCAGTACCAATTGATATCGAATTCCAGTATCATGGCAAAACTACTCAGTACTCACATTTTTTTTATACAGTTGTAAAAGAAACATAAAACCACTCACAATAACATGTAGCCTAATCTCATATGCAAATCAGAAAATGACATTTGGTTTCAGAATTTACATTTTACAAAAGTGTCATTTGTTTTTGTGGTTTGTTTCGATTTAATGTATGTGTGTGTATTATATGTATTTATTATGTATGTGTGATTTACACACAAGCACACAGAAACAAAACTATAAACAATTTTGTTACATGGATATTTAAATTTATATATGATTTGTATCATATACACATATATTTTATATCTAAATATGCATGCTTGTGTGTATTTATATATACGTAATGAATATACACAATACACACACTTAAAGGTGCTGTATTTTTGACTCTTCTATAACATAAAAATGCTATTATATGTTTGCAGATTTTTAAGAAACATGCTAACTGAACATCCTTGTTTATCTGAAAAACAATGCTAAAGTCAGATATTCTGCTTTGAAAATGTGCGTTCCGTGTTGAAATGTCTGTCTTTGTTTTGGTCTCTGTAACCAGCCCACTGCCACTTTACTCCTTTAACATGGTAAAGATTCTTTTTGTTGCGTCACTGGTTTGTCATTGCGTGTAGTGTACAGTAGGCTCGATAATCAGCCACGCTAGCTCGTGTTGGTGTTGTTAATCTGGCAACCTTGCGTGGAGTCATTGAGGGAATGCTGAAAAAAATTATTCATTGGATTTACTACCTTTTGGGGCAGCACGGTGGCGCAGTGGATAGCGCTCTCGCCTCACAGCAAGAAGGTCGCTGGTTCGAGCCTCGGCTGGGTCAGTTGGCATTTCTGTGTGGAGTTTGCGTGGGTTTCCTCCGGGTGCTCCGGTTTCCCCCACAGTCCAAAGACATGCGATATAGGTGAATTGGGTAAGCAAAGTTGTCCGTAGTGTATGAGTGTGAATGGGTGTGTGTGGGTGTTCCCCAGTGATGGATTGCAGCTGGAAGGGCATCCACTGCGTGAAACACATTAACCATTCACCAGAAGTATATCGGTATGGGAACAAACACTAGCTCTGCATATACCCTATTTATATGGGCTGAATTTAAACAAACAATGTAAGTTGTAAATTGTTTGTAAATCCAATGAATCATTGTTTTTTCAGTGAAGGGCTGAGTAAAGAAGTGTTTTGAATTAGGTGTGCAATATCTAGTTCAACCACTGGGTGTCAATCTTACATATTGCAACTTTTATTTTGGATGCAATTAATTTTTGCCCAGCTATATATATATATATATATATATATATATATTATTATTATTATTACTTAAAGATAAATAACATTATACTTAAAATACTGAAATGTTGCATAAACAATATGTTGGCTGTAAAGGCCTTCTTTTTAAAGGTCCTGTGAGGTGCTTTGAAATATGCATGTTTATTCAATGTTTGACATAATCTCAACCAAAAAACGAAGAGAGGGTGGGACATAGTGTAGCTCCTCCCCTTTTTAAAAAGCAGCCAATAGCATTTTGTTTTTATCTCAGCTCTGACAGTGAAAGTGGTTGAGCTCAAGCGCATCAATTGAGAAGAGTCTTGAAGGGGGCGGGGCATGTCTGGTAATAGAAAGCATTTGATTGGTCAAGATTTGATGAGCAACTGAAGTATGAGGTGATGCAGATAAAACCATTGATCCATTTAGGTGGTAGTGACAAACTACAAGCTTTACATGTTTATATCAGTTTAATATCTTTAAAAGGTGAATTTTGTCACTGTTTTGGAGCGCACTAGCTTATAGATATCCTAAGAACTAACAATACTGATACGAAAATCTGAAAAAACTTTATTTTAATTTCATGGGACCTTTAAATATAAATAAAACCATGTGTATGCATGTACCATAATGTATATGTGTTCAGAAATGTAACAGATTTTCTTGTAATCTTAGTTGGTTAACGATGGTTTCGGGAGGCTTTAGATAAACAGTTTGCTATTTGAACATCAATATAGATATTTAAGATAATTCAATTCATCTTTATTTCTATAGTGTATTTACAATGTAGATTGTGTCAAAGCAGCTTAACATAGGAGATTAAAGTAAATTGAAACAGTGTCAGTCCAGTTTTCAGTTTAAGTTCAGTTCAGTTCAGTCTGGTTTAATTTTCACTGCTGAAAGTCCAAACACTAAAGAGCAAATCCATCGATGCGCAGCTCCACAAGTCTCGAACCATGCAAGCCAGTGGCGATAATGTTGGGCTTCAATAAGCATACAATAAGTGAAATCATTAAGTGAGTAGAACGTTAACAAAATATTGAAATAAATTAAAACAAGCATTTAATGAGATATATTTCTACTCCAGATTAGCAAGCTCTTGAGTTTTGCTACTGAATTGCCAGATGCAAACTTGATAAAGGGGCCTCACGGTGGCGCAGTGGGTAGCAAGATCGCCTCACAGCAAGAAGGTCGCTGGTTCGAGCCTCTGCTTGGTCAGTTGGCATTTCTGTGTGGAGTTTGCATGTTCTCCCCATGTTGGCGTGGGTTTCCTCCAGGTGCTCCGGTTTCCCCCACAGTCCAAACACATGCGCTATAGGTGAATTGGGTAAGCTGAATTGTCCGTAGTGTATGTGTGTGAATGAGAGTGTTGGGTGTTTCCCAGTGATGGGTTGCAGCTGGAAGGGCATCTGCTGTGTAAAACATATGCTGGATAAGTTGGCGGTTCATTCCACTGTGGCGACCCCAGATTAATAAAGGGACTAAGCCGAAAAGAAAATGAATGAATGAATGAATGAATGATTGAATGAAACTTGATAAAGCCTGTCTTATTCTTTCTTGTGTATTTCTTTATGCCTCATCCTCAGGTTTTGGACGCACATCCCAACTATCCACGCATCAGAAAAGACATCTTGGACAAAGCAAGATCAGCTTTAAGGTCATGACAGGAAGAGCAGTGTGGTTTGTGTGTGCTGGTGCTCAATCATGATTTCATCTATAAACTCATTAAGAGCATTGAGTATCAGTATAAGTTGTATAAATGACTACATCCAGTGTTTACTCAGCATTACGCATAGTGTGCTGTTTTTTAATATGTACATTTAAGTAAATAAACATTTAAAATACTCATGTCAGCTGTGATGTTATGTGCACTTTCAGTATGCAGTATCTGATGTGCGCTGTGCAGAATACTGAATCCCACAATGCTGTGTGCTTGACCTTGCATTTAATGTGTTTCATTTTGTATCTTTATTTGCTCCCATTGGAAAATGTGACTTTTTTTTATCAAAATGCAACAGTTTTTATTTCCAGGGCAATAATTGCATGCCATTCCCATAAAACAGCGAGGTAAAATAAATAAATAAGTCATTTTTTTTTCCCCATTAGAGATTACAACTCATTACAAGCATATGATGCTGCTGTCCACAACAGATCTTAAAGGACATTTATTTAATATGACAACATACAATTATTAAAGGCTGTCAGAAATGTTGATGCATAAATTGGGGGAAAACAACCATTTAAAAGTATTTAAATAATATATATTGAATACAAAATATTTGAGTCTTCATAATTTATGCTAGTACTCTTCTTCAAACCACCCAAATGAATTTAATATTTAAATTTATATTATTATATTCATTATAGGGCAGCACGGTGGCGCAGTGGGTAGCACAATCGCCTCACAGCAAGAAGGTCTCTGGTTCGAGCACCGGCTGGGCCAGTTGGCGTTTCTGTGTGGAGTTTGCATGTTCTCCCCGTGTTTGCGTGGGTTTCCTCCGGGTGCTCCGGTTTCCCTCACAGTCCACAAACATGCGTACAGGTGAATTGGGTAAGCTAAATTGTCCGTAGTGTATGTGTGTGAGTGAGTGTGAATGTGTGTTTCCCAGTGATGGGTTGCAGCTGGAAGGGCATCCGCTGCGTAAAACATATGCTGGATAAGTTGGCGGTTCATTCCGCTGTGGCGACCCCAGAATGTTCATTATATTATATTAATAGTATAATCAGTCATATTTTAAATATCTTGTTTACATATTTTATACAGTTCTATAAAATCTGTTCCATATTAAATCAAGCAAATATAATGACATTTCGATTAATTACATTACTCATATTTATATTACTCATATTTATATTTGATCTTATATATATATATATCTAATATATATATGAGTAGTGTGTGTGTGTGTGTGTGTGTGTGTGTGTGTGTGTGTGTGTGT
>CAIGQW010053506.1:440514-463129 GCA_903798125.1 Danio choprae
CACACACACACACATATATATATATATATATAATGTTGTGAAACCTTAACCTGTGATCTAGTGTTAAAAGGAAAAAAATATAATTTTAATATGATAAAACTTTTGACGTTTATAATATGATTAGGGCTTTTTGGAAGGTTTATATGGTTTCCCCCCCTAATTTTCATTTTAATGCAATGTGAAATATCATATTAAGAAATATGAATGCAATATTAAGCATCACATTCATGTTCAGATTTGTATTTGTTATTAGCAAACGGTCATTTACTTTTCTCCCAATTTGAGTGACAACCCCTCTGGAACAAAGCAAAAATGCATATAAATGGTCAATAATTTAAACATTTTCATTATATGTTTATATAAATAGTTTACTTAATTTAAGTAATTGATCTACTTCTCAGATTTGTATATCTAATAGATGTAATATTTTATATAATTCTATAAAATATTTTAAATATCAAAATAAATTTTATTTAATGTCATTGAATGTATTTCACTTAAAACTATATAATATAATATAATATAATATAATATAATATAATATAATATAAAATAATATAATAATGACGACACGGTGGCTCAGTGGTTAGCACTGTTGCCTCACAGCAAGAAGGTCGCTGGTTTGATTTCCGGCTGGGTCAGTTGGCATTTTTGTGTGGAGTTTGCATGTTCTCCCCGTGGCGTGGGTTTCCTCTGCGTACTCTGGTTTCCCCCACAGTCCAAAGACATGCGGTATAGGTGAATTGCATGAACTAAATTGGCCATAGTGTATGTGTGTAAATGAGTGTGTGTGGGTTGCAGTACTGGGTTGCAGCTGGAAGGGCATCCGCTGTGTAAAACATATGCTGAATAAGTTGCCGGTTCATTCCTCTGTGGCGACCCTTGATGAATAAAGGGATTAAGCTGAAGGAAAATGAATGAATAATATAATATAATATAAAATAATATAGAAAAAATAAGAAATAAAATTTTTGAAGCAGAAATGACAAGTCTGATGCTTCTGATTATATTTAATACTTTGATGTGATTAATACTTCTCACATTTATATATTTAATAGATGCAATGTTTTATATAATTCTATCAAATATATTAAGTCTTAAATCAATTAAGTATAATGTAATTGAATCTATTTGATTCAAAAGAAAATCACAATTTGGCAAAAGAAAATCACAATTTTAAAACATTTATTTGTACAGAAAATGCATATTTTATGCACTTCTGTTTCAAATGATTTCACACATTATAAGAGGGAAACCCTTCTAGACAAGAAAAGATAGAAAAAAACTTTTTTAGTCTGATGTTTGTGATATGATTAATACTTTTCCATGGGTTAAAAAGGCCCAATTACCATTTGGAAAGTTTCTATCAAAAAATCCACTCCAAGGGGATGTTGTTAGAGAAATTATGTTCACAAAAAAAATTGCCTCTCAAGTGAAGAATGATTTCCCAGCCACCTAAAAGGGGCTTAAATACCTAAGAAAACATTTATATTGGACGTTCAGAACTGGAGCTTCAGCCTTTTCCGTTGTTGTCAGGAGTGTTTAACTTGTTGGCAGAGCTCAGCCGCTCGTACTCTACTCTGGAGTAATGTATGTATCAATATCATGGACACCCTTACAATACCCTAGAATAATTATTTATTAAATAATTAATATTCAGATTGTTTTATTGGCAGTTGTTGTTCATAAAAGTTTTCACATTTCAGCTTCCTGAATGACCCCAGAGCCATATAGTAGTTAACATTTGAAGTGGATCAAAACTAGGGCTGCACGATATTGGAAAAATCTGACATTGCATTATTTAGTTTTTCTGCGATATATATTACGATACACTTTGTTATAGTTGGAAAGAATTTTTGGTCACACTTTATTTTAAGGTTCAGTTCTTGCTCTTAGCAAACCATTTTGACTTTTGCTTCACTAAACTCCTAATTTGCTCCTTATTAATAGTTAAGGTGGTTTAGGTATTGGGTAAGATTAAGGATGTAGAATAAGATCATACAGAACATGTGCTTATGTCAAGTACTAATAAGCAGCCAATATTTCAATAACATGCATGCTAATAAGCAACTAGTTAATAGTGAGAATTGGTCCCTAAAGTGTTACCAAATGTACCGTATTAATTTTGATTGACTGGGATGATTCTGTAGGAGAGTGAATCATGCATAACATGTAATAAACAAACTACAAGCATAGATAAATGCAACAAAGCAAAGATAAAAGTGAAATAAACAGTGCAATCATTATGGTTTTGTATATGTAAATGTAAAAATTACACTGCAAAGTCAACTTAACGTTGCATATCTTTGCAATGTGACTATTGCGGATGCACACATTGCGATATCGATGCTGAAATATTGTGAAATATTGCTATATTGTGCAGCCCTAATCAAAACCTTTCATCAAAGTTGTGCTAAATCTATTAATTAACACCCATTCCTGACTTATAGGACAATTTTAAAAATCTTTTTAATCCACTTCAAATGTTGGCTACTATACATGCCGGAAGGGGCGGACTTAACCAATAAGCGAGGTAAGCAGCTGCTTAGGGCCCGGAGAATTAGGGGGCCCCGACCAATTCCAAGAAGCCTATATTAATCATATTGCTTTTTTATAAATTGTTGTAAAATCATATGTTGTAAAATATGTCTATAACCAATAATACTTTAACGTTATTACTTCTTCAAAACTGGGGGCTCCCATGAATAATGGACCGTTTCTCCCGTGCTGCACATGTTCGAGGTGTGAGTGGTTCAAAGACACACTGCCGGTCTGCCAGCGATCAGAGTAGAGTGTGCAAGAGTGAGAATTTTGAAAAAATGTTGGGGGGAAAAAACAGTAGAAATAAGACAAACAAAAAAACGCAGCAACCTCCAGGATCCACGAAACACCTGTCAGATGATGAGCGCTGTGAGCTTGTTAAGAGAGGGCCTGTTCAAATAAAATACAAGTTCCCAGTGAAACGTAACGTCCGCTAATTCACAAACAGCAATTATTCAGTTTATATGAAGTTTGGTTGGTTGTGAATTAAATTTGTTTGAATATCAGAAACTAATCACAAAAATGGCTAATTAACTGTACATAGTTTATGAACTTGTGTTTTTATTTGTGAATTTATTACATTTAATTTTACATTAGGAAGATCCTTTAATATTGAAATAGATAAAATACTTAAAATATTTACTTAAAATAAAATACTTTAAAGGCAACGCGGTGGCGCAGTGAGTAGCACCTCACAGCAAGAAGGTCGCTGGTTCGAGCCTCGGCTGAGTCAGTTGACATTTCTGTGTGGAGTTTGCATGTTCTCCCCGTGTTTGCGTGGGTTTCCTCCGGGTGCTCCGGTTTCCCCCACAAGTCCAAAGACATGCGCTATAGGTGAATTGGGTAAGCTAAATTGTCCGTAGTGTATGTGTGTGAATGAGTGTGTATGGATGTTTTCCAGTGAGGGGTTGCGGCTGGAAGGGCATCCGCTGCGTGAAACATATGCTGGATAAGTTGGCGGTTCATTCCGCTGTGGCGACCCCAGATTAATAAAGGGACTAAGCCGAAAAAAAAAAAGAATCAATCAATAAATGAAAATACTTTAAATATTTTCATACTTTTCAAATATATTTTTATTATATATTTTATATAAAAATCTATAAAGAAAGAGAATGTTTTGAGTTTCAAGGCTAAGGCCCCATACCTGGAATTGCTTAGGGCCCCCAAATCACTAAGTCCACCCCTGCATGTCGTATACAGATGATTGAATGTTTAAAGCAATGTGTTTGCAACTTTTGTACTATTTGTCTTATCAGTGAAGTAAAATCACTGTTCATTGAGACAATCCCCTTTTCCTTTTCTTCCATGTGTTGAGAATGCTTCCATCGCAGAAATGTAAGACTCTGGCCTGCCATCCTTGTTTCTGCAGTGAGCACATTCTCTCATTGAGTGCGGGATTCAACCTGACTACAATTTATTTTAATTGAGCTATTTACTTTTTATTGCTAATTAATTAAACTAAAAAGTAACTCGCATTACATTTTTTTAAAAAGTAACTCAAATATTATTACTTATTTTAAGTAATGAGTTACTTTTTACTTAGAAAAGTAATATTATTACTTGTGTCTCTGCTCACAGGTTTGACAGGCAGTGATGTTACGCTTAGGGTGTGTGCCGGGTGAAACTGTACAATTTACCACACTCTGAGCGCTCCGGTTTGGCCTCAAGAGAATGACTTTCATCCGGAGGCTCCTGCGCAGGCGTCTGCACCCGCTGAAGCTGGCCATAGTGGCTCTGGTGTTTGTGACCTTTCTGTTCCTAATGCAGAGAGAGGTGGTCAGTCAGAACCCTCAGGACGAGCCCTGGCTCAGAGGCATTGTGGAGAAACGGGACGGTGTTTTAGGGATGGTGATGGGAGCTGTGAATAACTTCCGTGATGCCATGCCGAAGATGCAGATTAAAGCTCCGGTGAGGCAGCAGGAAAGCCAGGGCAGTCCGGCTTGTTTATCTGGGTATTACACGCTGGCTGAACTCAAACCCGTCCTGGAAAGGCCACCGCAAAACCCCAGTGCCTCAGGGGCTTCTGGGAAGGCTTTTCACACTGACAATCTGAGCTCGTCGGAGCAAAAAGAAAAGGAGCGAGGAGAGGAGAAGCACTGCTTTAATCTGTACGCCAGTGATCGGATCTCGCTCAGCAGAGATCTCGGGCCGGATACCAGACCTCCAGAGTATGTACACAACCTGTTTGATTTAGCAATCACACCTTAATCCCTGATTTTTTTCACCAAAAAAGTGTTTAACGATTTAAATACATTTTTTTTCTCTGCCACAAAAAAGGCTTGGAATTGAAGGTTATTAACCTATATAACCATATCATAATTATAATTAATTCTAGGATATAATAATGCTAAAGAAAAAAAGCTGTCATTTAAAGATAAAATTTAACAAGCTCTATTTACAATTGCATACAAGACTTTAATAATAATAATAATAATAATAATAATAATAATAATATAAATTAAAGCAATTACAGTGAAAGTAAACTCATAATGATTGTTAAAAATGGGACCTTTTTCAAGATGATTTATTTTATTTGTTTTTTTCAATGAACATGCACTCAGAGGTTTATTTATTTTTATTTTGTGTTATATCAGCTCATATAAATTACTCACATTAGGCTAGTGGGTTGCATTTTAAAAAACAATTTTCATTTAAACCGATCAATGTGAACTTCACACTCTATTTATCGCCCAGCCCTAGATGTTAGTGTACTGTAGGTATGCTTATTTTAAAGGATATCTAAAGACAAGTGTGTCCAAAACAGTGACAAAATTAGCATTTTAGAAGATATAAAGCTGATATAAACATCGAAAGGCTGTAGTTTGTCACTTCCGCCTAAATAGATCAATGATTTTTGGACCTCATACTTCAGTTTCTCATCAAATCTTCTGACCAATCAAATGCTCTCTAGTATCTTACATGCCCGCCCCCTTCAAGATGCTTTTCATTTGCTTTTCACTTAATGCGCTTCAGCTTAAGCACTCTCATTGGCTGTTTTCTAATAAAGGGGAGGAGCTTCTCTGTCCTGCCCTGTCTTTATTCTTCAGTTGAGGTTACGTCAATAAAAAAAATGCACATTTCAAAGCACTTCACAGGACCTTTTGAAGGGATAGTTCACCCAAAAATGAAAATTCTGTCAATTTATTCAGCCTCTACCAGTTTCAAACTTGGTTGAGTTTCTTTCTTCTGTTAAACACAAGGGAAACATGCCAAGAAATTCATTTTTTTGTTTTTACTATTGATGTCAATGGCTGCTATTTTCCAGCATCCTTCAGAATATTTTGTTTTGCGTTCAACAGAAGAAAGAAACGCATACAATTTTGGAAGTAAGGAAAATGGTGAGGGCAATTTTTGGGTTCAATTAGGCCTTTAAGGGGATTGTTGCTAGAAGGGATACATCTGTGGCCGTAAGTTAACGAGAATTTTTTATATTGTTTATTAAATGACCCAATAGTTGTATTTTATTAACGTCTAGCCAACGTCTAATATTTATGTAATTCTCAAAACTTGTGGCCACGACTGTATAACTCCTGATGTTTCCAGTTGATTCACATTGTTTTCATATTAAAACAATATAAATAATATTGCACTGTTGCAGGATATTGAAGTGCATTTATTCAGCAACCACAATCTCTAACAGTAATTCATGCTTGCATTTATTAATGTTTGCTCACAGCATACGTTTGTTTGTGATCATAATTAAAATATGATTATGTAGAATATAATCAGTTCAGTTTTGCTGTGAATAATTATTTTAGGACGTGTCTGTCTCTTTAAGTGTTCAGGGTTTCCACAGAAATGTCACGAATTTAATATTGCCTTTAAATATAATAGAATAGTATAAAATTATTCTACATTTTGGTCTGCTTTGAATGTTATAATTTGCTAGACAATGCTTTCTGTAAGATCAATAATGATACATCAGCAAAGCAGACATGCATTAGCAAAGTTTTGCATGCATTTTCAGATTTACTTCAATGAACTACTGATATGAGAATGAGTTTTTGATTTACACAGAAAGGTTTGTGTTTCATAATAGAGGCTTTATGAAACATAAAAGCTGTGAAATGAATTTTTAAATAATCATCTTTAAGTAATCAAGACTGACTGGAAAAGTCATGCATAAGCAGATTCGTTATTCAGAAAGTGTGGGAATCCTTGATATTGTAAATGTATTTGCAGATATATTTTATATATCTAAGTTTTAGATGGTTGTTGTGTAAAACTATCTTTAAAATAAGCTTTTTTGCTAAATCACCTTCTAATGTCCAAAACCAACCAAACATATCACAGGAGACCACCTAGTAGATGTCAAATGAAAGTTTGATCTCTTGGTTTTCCTGAATAACATTCATTCATTAATTCCCTTTTGGCTTAGTCTCTAATTCAGTGCCCTTCCAGCTTCAACCCAGTACTGGGAAACACCCATTCACTCACACACACGCACGCACACACACACACTCACTCTCTCACTCTCTCACTCACTCACTCACTCACTCACTCACACTCACTCCCTCCCTCACTCAATCACAAGCACTCCCTCACTCAATCACAAGCACTCACACACACTCATTCACGCACTCATTCACTCACTCACGTACGCACGCACGCACACACGCACGCGCATACACATACACACATGGCCAATTTAGTTCATTCAATTCACCTGTACCGCATGTCTTTGGACAGTGGCAGAAACTGGAGCACCTGGAGGAAACCCACGCCAACACAGGGAGAACATGAGCCACCATGCCGCCCTCCTGCATAACACTTATTTTTTATATCTATTTTATGCAACATAAAACTATTATTATTTATTATGTGAACGTTAAGAGATATATATATATATATATATTACACATATTAGTCGCAATTAATCACATCCAAAATAAAAGTTTGTATAATTTAGGACAATGTTTCTTTATTTGTATTAAATAATTATATCTAATAAACATTCTACTGGGCGGCATGGTGGCTCAGTGGTTAGCACTGTCACCTCACAGCAAGAAGGTCGCTGGTTCCAGTTCCGGCTAAGCCAGTTGGCGTTTCTGTGTGAAGTTCTTCCCATGTTGGCGTGGGTTTTCTCCGGGTGCTCCAGTTTCCCCCACAGTCCAAAGACATGTGCAATAGGTGAATTGAATAAACTAAATTGGCCGTAGTGTATGAGTGAATAGTTGCTGGAATAGATGGCGGTTCATTCCACTGTGGTGACCCCTGATAAATAAGGGACTAAGCTGAAGGAATATGAATGAATAAATGAAGAATTCTATTTTTATTTATTTTGGTTTTATATTTTTGCATTTTATTTATTTTCTATTTAAATATGTACTCTATTTATACACAGTGAGTACACACACATTATGTAAATACAAATTTTTTTATTTTGGAGAGCACTATATACTGCACGCACACACACAGACTGTTTTATTTTTTGCTTTACATTTTTTAAGATCTTATATTTAGAATGCAAAGTTTTGTTTTTGCACAGAATCTAAACAAAAGTCAGTTTATGCATCAAGATAATCATTGGCTCTGTGGAACTACAGGCTATAGCGTTTGTCCTCAGATGCGTTATTTAAACTTGTCTGCGCAGATATTGCGACTAATTATGGGCTGAGAGAAAGATGAGCTCCTTTCTTTAATTAAACACGTTTGTTCTTGCCTTTATTGCTTTAGTGTGGTTATATACACAAAAACCAGGCCTGGAGTTCCTATTGCTCATTGCTTTACAACCCGTCACAAAACTCACAATGAGTAGTTTGCTAAATTAAGTCGGTTATGGCTGGGTGACATCAAGCTATAATCAAGTTGTGAGTATTTTGCCAATTCATGCTTTTTAGTTTAAGGAGAATTTTAGTTTTCGGTCAGAAGAAGCTCAGTTCAACAAACTGCAGTATTCATTTTATTTATTCATTCATTCATTTTCTTTTCGTCTTAGTCCCTTTATTAATCTGGGGTCGCCACAGCGGAATGAACCGCCAACTTATCCAGCATATGTTTTACACAGCGGATGCCCTTCCAGCTGCAACCCATCACTGGGAAACATCCATACACACCCATTCACATTCATACATTATGGACAATTTAGCTTACTCAATTCACCTATACTGCATGTCTTTGGACTTGTGGGGGAAACCGGAGCACCCGGAGGAAACCAACGCAAACATGGGGAGAACATGCAAACTCCACACAGAAATGTCAACTGACCCAGCCGAGGCTCGAACCAGCGACCTTCTTGCTGTGAGGCGATTGTGCTACCCACTGCGCCACCGTGCTGCCCCTTCATTATTTAATAAATTATATTTATATTTAAATTATATTTAAATTAAATATAATTAATAATATAAATAATAAATTGTATTTAAATTAAATATAAGTGGCGTTTAGCTGTTTTGTTTCAGTAGTAATTGTTTAGTTTAAGTTACTAAAATTAAAACAAAAACATTGAACAATTATCGGCATCACAATCATAGTATATGCAATATCCATATGGCAGAGAAGTGCGATTAAATTATATTTTTATTGCACAGCAAATTTGGCTGTTTATGCTTTTTAGTTTTTTAAGAATAGCTTTAGTTTTCAGTCAGAAAGCTAAATGTATTCATGTTTCATTGCAGTAAGTAAAATACAATGAAAACAATAGTTAAAATAATAGAAACATTCAATAGTATTCTTCTATTTGCACCATTGTACAAATATATAGTATATAGGATTATTATCTTTAGCTTAAACAATTATTTTTGAAATTAAATAAATATAAATGGTGTTTAGCTGTTTTATTTCAGCTGTAGTTGTTTAATTTAAGTTGTAGTACTAAAATTAAAACGTACAACTCAACAATTATCGTTATAGCGATAATAGTATATGCAATATCCATAGCGCAGAGAAATGCAATGAATTCCATTTTATTGCACAGCATATAGGCCTCACAGTGGCGCAGTGGGTAGCACGTTCGCCTCACAGCAAGAAGGTCGCTGATCGCTGGTTCGAGCCTCGGCTGGGTCAGTTGGCGTTTCTGTGTGGAGTTTGCATGTTCTCCCTGTGTTGGCGTGGGTTTCCTCCGGGTGCTCCGGTTTCCCCCACAAGTCCAAAGACATGCGGTACAGGTCAATTGGGTAAGCTAAATTGTCCGTAGTGTATGAGTGTGAATGCAGCTGGAAGGGCATCCGCTGCGTAAAACATATGCTGGATAAGTTGGCGGTTCATTCCGCTGTGGCGACCCCAGACTAATAAAGGGACTAAGCCGAAATGAAAATGAATGAATGAATGCACAGCATATATGGCTGTTTATGCTTTTCAGTTTTTTTTTATGAGACTTTTCAGTCAGTCAGAGGAATCTTCAGTTCAGTAAACAGCTGCTAAAGCTAAGTGTATTCATGTTTCATTGCAGTAATTAAAATACAGTAAAAAACTATTTAAAATAATAAAAACATGCAATAGTATTCTTTCTATTTACACCATTGTAAAAATATATAGTATATATTATCTTTTAGTTTAAACAATTATTTTAAAATAAAGATTAACTGAAATAAAATGTAAAAAGTATTTATCTTTCTTTATAAACTGTAATTGTTTAGCTTACTGTAAGTTGTAGTAAAACAAAAACGTCAATTTAAATATATCAACCAATTATCATTTGCAGGATAATAGTATATGCAATATTCATACCGCAGAGAAGTGCAATAAATGAGAAACATTTTATTTGCCAGGCATTTGTGTGATGCATACATTTGTTGTTTATCTAAATCTGACCAATCAGACGGGGTCTTTACTATCCCCATCCCGATCTCTCCAGTAGGTGCTGTTAGGTGAAAATAAACACTTATGCTTTGAGACGAGAGAAAAATGATAACAGCCAATCAGAATCAGAATTTACACCGAGGTTTTCAATCATTGATGGTGTTTTAAAGTCTAAATGTTTGCACCTTGAGATAGTTTTCGATTCAATTAGCTCAGAAAAAGATCTATTACCTGTTTATTTTAGAGTGATCATTACATGAATGATTTTGTTCTTAAATTGGTGAAAAAGAAATAGCGTTTTGCAAGTTAGTTATATCGTAAGAAGCCCAGGCTCACTGGAAATATGTGCCCAATGGTACGTTTTTGAAAATCGACTAATATGCACCCTGTACTAAGTCTTATTGCAGTTTTTGTTTTCACAAATCCACTAGAGGGCGCCATATGCATTTTTGACAACCTCAAATACGGTACTGGGGCATGTTTTCTCATACATGCCATTTTTCGTAAATCTCATAAGACCAGAGGCTGTTGTATACATTTCTGCGGATATTAACGTCCCTCTCGTGCATGTCCATGAAAGAGGCCGGTCGGCTTGTCGTCATGCATTAAATATCAGCTTGATATCAACTGACCCACACACTTATTTCCTTAAACCTAACCAATAGTGTTTTCAAAGCAAACTAGAAGAGAAAAGCCATCACAGTACTTTTTGGGTTTCTTTATTCTGGTTTCTGGAACCGCCCTTCGTCTGAATCTATAACCCGGTCTGCTCCGTTCCACTCCGCTTCCCAAGTCTGACGCCATTTGCGGTGAGCAACTGAGCAAACCAGTTATAGCAGAAAAGCTGTCCATATGGAGGTAAGCAGTCAGTGGTACTGCCCTGTATCGTTTGTTTTACACACAAAATGCAGCTGCATGTACCCGTGAGCACATATTTCTGGGTTCTCAAAAATGTACAAGGCATATTTTACTATAAGCCTGTGTTGCAATGAAATATCATTATTGCAACACTTAACATTGCATATCACCTATTTTCCGATTATCATGCAGCCCTAGTTGGCACCCGTCATCTTTATTCAGTCTGTCTGTCTGTGTTTCTATCTCTCAGATGCATCGAGCAGACGTTCAGACGCTGTCCACCTCTGCCGACCACCAGCGTGATCATCGTCTTCCACAATGAGGCGTGGAGTACTTTACTGCGCACCGTCTACAGCGTCCTGCACACCTCGCCGGCTCTGTTCCTCAAAGAGATCATCCTGGTCGATGACGCCAGCGCTGATGGTAAATAGAGATCTTCCCTTGCCCTGATTCCCATACTTGGGCTAAAGCCGCCTTTCCACTGCTCATGACATTCAGACACGATTGTCGGTCGACTGTTTGTCGTGCACAATGGGAGAGAAGCTGATTCTCATGGTGTCCGAATATCTGATTTTATTTGACACCACTCTAGATTCATATAAAGATATCAATAGAAAAAGTTAAGCATGTAGGAGAGTAACATGGTTGAATGAATGAATGAATGAATGAATATTTAATTAATTATTGTACCAGGAATGTCCTATTGAGATTCAATATCTCTTCCACCAGGGAGTCCTGGTCAAGACAGGCAGCATAGAACAAAGTTACAAAAAAAATAAAAATACATGTCACAACACATATACATACACAAAAATAGTACAAACCATAATCAATTGTTAAAACGTGCACTGTTCTAAATTGACAGTCTTTAAAATATTTTTAAATATAGCGATAGATGGTACGGATTTCATATGTAGTATATGTTGAAGCTCATTCCATACATTTGGATCATACTTAGAGAATGCAGATTGACCATATCTGTCTGAAAAAATGGCATCTTAAGTAATACTATATCTACTGATCTGCTATTGTAAGTATTTGAACAGTACTCCAACAAATTAGATATATACTGTGGTAATTTACCAACTAAAGCTTTAAAAATTAAAACTAAAATATGTTGTTTTCTCCTTAACTCCTTAACTGTAATGAGGTCCATTCTGTCATTTTATATAAGTTACAGTGATGTGTGCTTGAACTTGAACCAGTGACAAATCTTAAGGCACTATGATAAACAATATCCAATTTTTTAAAACATTCAGAGATGCGTGCATAAAGTATATCACCATAATCCAATACTGATAGAAATGTATTCTCAACTAAACGTTTTCTAGCTGCGAAGGGGAAACATTTTTTAATAAAAACCTAATGTTGGTTTGAGTTTTTTTCAAAGCCTATCGATATGACAACTATAAGTCAACTTATCATCAAGCCAGACACCTAAATATATATAAGATGCAACTTACTCTGTGCGTTAAATGAATGAATGAATGAATGAATGAATGAATGAATGAATGAATGAATGAATGCTAGAAATTCATAGACCGGAGGGAATGTGGAGACAGCATTAAAATGTTGTGATTTGATGTGATTTTTGACTGTTGTAGCTGTTAAAGAACTCAAATCATTCAGCGTAGTGATATGGAGCTCTAATGCGCTCAAAACCTGCCGGAACTACTTTATCTGAAAATAGCGGAATGCTCATCAGCCAATCAGAATCCAGCATAGACCAACCCAATAGTATAAAATTAATTTTAAAGACCAGACTTTGGTAAACTAAAATAAAATAAATGTAGATAAAATAAAAATAAATAAATAAATAATAACAATAAAATAGTAAAGTTAAAAAATAATAAGTACTATTCATTTATGAATAGAAATGTGTTTTTTATTATAGACTTTTTTTTTCTGATTCAAAAAGTAGCATTCTAATAATTGTCATCTCGTGCACACGGACCTGATTGGACAAGACTGGAATGCATCACATCCAATCGGTGGGTCACATATGGTCTAGTTGCAGAAGTATTAGCGGATTAATATTTTAACGAATCTGCAGCTCAAATCGGATTCGAATTTTCTGCATATGAAGATGATCGGAATATACAGAGATGTCGTGTACAGTGAAAAGGTGGCTTCAGGGTATCGGCCGATGCAGAGTTTTACGTACAAAAGTGCAACAGTTTTGCATACAAAAGTATACATAATTGCAACAGCAGCTTAAACTCCAAATGTTGACAATAAAGCTGATCTTTCAGTTTACACATGTGTTCATGAATAGCTTAGGAAGCGGGAGCACTTTTCAGAGGCATAATTGCGACCAGGCAAACTGTACCAGGGCTCTAAATGTTTAATAAAGCAGTGAAATTCACATTTTTTTGCAACTGACGATGGCTGGTTACACAAAACCACAAACTCAATATTTTTGGGATTATCTTTATCGCTCGTTGGCTGTCTTTTGAAAACATTTCGCTTTGTTTGAACGACATTTCCAAACTTTGGTTGATTCTGGCTCTGTGACGCATCTTCAAATGCTTTATTTAGTTACTCATGTTACATTTTCTAAAAACCAGTTTCTGCGACCCTCTCTTTTACTGGCTGATTGGTCCAGTATCTCTGTGTGTTTTAATGGGCGTCCGGTTTCACTCAAACGACCCGTTTTACAGAATTCCTGCTGGCCCGCTGACACCCAGTGGCTCGTGAAGCAGCTTACCGGAGGAAGCTGTTTAATGTTCTCTGAGGACTTTTACTTATAGCCGTCTGAGGTATATAGAGCTGTCAGAGGACTCTTAAAAAACAGATCTTTGACAGGTGGATGAGGATAAAGAAATGTGTAGTGCTGTTTAAAGTCAATGTAAAATCTGCATTTACATTGACTGCATCTGAAATCATGTACTTCCCTACTGTGTAGTATGTGAGAAAGAGTATGCGAGCCGAGTAGTGTGCCTGAATTCATAGTATTCGAAAAACAGTAGGCGAGAAACACCCAGATGACCCATTACAGACGTGGCCAAAAGTTTTGAGAATGACACAAATATTAGTTTTGACAAAGTTTGCTGCTAAACTGCTTTTAGATCTTTGTTTCAGTTGTTTCTGTGATTTACTGAAATATAATTACAAGCACTTCATACGTTTCAAAGCCTTTTATCGACAATTACATGACATTTATGCAAAGAGTCAATATTTGCAGTGTTGGCCCTTCTTTTTCAGGACCTCTGCGATTGGACTGGGCATGCTCTCAATCAACTTCTGGGCCAAATCCTGACTGATAGCAACCCATTCTTTCATAATCACTTCTTGGAGTTTGTCAGAATTAGTGGGTTTTTGTTTGTCCACCTGCCTCTTTAGGATTGACCACAAGTTCTCAATGGGATTAAGTTCTGAGGAGTTTCCAGGCCATGGACCCAAAATTTCAACGTTTTGGTCCCAGAGCCACTTAAATATCACTTTGGCCTTACGGTGCTTCATCGTGCTGGAAAATGCATTGTTCTTCACCAAACTGTTGTTGGATTGTTGGAAGAAGTTGCTGTTGGAGGGTGTTTTGGTGCCATTCTTTATTCATGGCTGTGATTTTGGGCAAAATTGTGAGTGAGCCCACTCCCTTGGATGAGAAGCAACCCCACACATGAATAGTCTCAGGATGCTTTACTGTTGGCATGACACAGGACTGATGGTAGCGCTCACATTTTCTTCTCTGGACAAGCCTTTTTCCAGATGCCCCAAACAATCGGAAAGGGGCTTCATCTGAGAGTATGACTTTGCCCCAGTCCTCAGCAGTCAATACGTTTTGCAGAAAATCTGTCCCTGATGTTTTTTTTGGAGAGAAGTGGCTTCTTTGCTGCCCTTCTTGACACCAGGCCATCTTCCAAAAGTCTTCGCCTCACTGTGCGTGCAGATGCGCCATTCCTGAGCAAGCTCTGCACTGGTGGCACTCCGATCCCGCAGCTGCATCCTCTTTAGGAGACGATCCTGGCGCTTGCTGGACTTTCTTGGACGCCCTGAAGCCTTCTTAACAAGAATTGAACCTCTTTCCTTGAAGTTCTTGATGATCCTATAAATTGTTGATTTATGTGCAAACTTAGTAGCCACAATATCCTTGCCTGTGAAGCCATTTTTATGCAACGCAATGTTTTTTATCTTGCCTGTCACTACTTACCCTGATTATCTCCGTGCTCGCTGTCTACGGTTCCTGTCATCCAATACCCGCAGCCGACGGCCGCTCTGCTCTCCCCATTCCCGGTTCACGCTGCTCGCTCCATCAGTATCTGCTCCAGCCACCAGCCTTCTCTGTCAGCCGATCGAGCATTCTGTTGCTGCCAGCGATCGCTGTCCACTATTGTGCCAAACAAAACCCCCGCTGGCAGACGCCTTCTTCGCTCTCATCGCCTGGTTAATTCTCACTGGCCTGCACGACCTGTTGCTCTCCGCCGCCATCTGCTGGACTGCTTTGTTACTGCCGCACAACTCATATCTTACCCTTAGAAATAAAGTTTAACTGTTGCCTGCAATTCGATCCGATCTTTTTCTTGACACTAGGATTTTTCAGCTGTGGTGGCAGACCTTTTACACAGATCATCTAACTATCTATGACGTTATTTTAATGACAAATGTTGTGAGCACAGTATTACAAGTCGAGATCGCATTCATGTAATACGAGGATGCGACTCTCTTCGCTTGCACGACGATTTCCTCTGTTCATGCACAGAACTTCTTGCATGCCCTTAAATATACGCTGCTTAAGCGCTGATTTTCTTGTGCGCTCTGAAATAAACACTGCTGAAGTGCTATTTAGTGCGTTTATGTAATGAGTATGTCTCCAACATTTATTAGATTTGCTAGGAATATTTTTGAATGTCTCCAGTAGACCTCCAGAAGAGTCCTGAAGTAAAGTGAAACGGCCATAAACTCCAGCAAGATAAAGTCATTGTATGCAGAACCACAGACCTTTATCTATGAATATAGTATAATTATGGAAACTGTGTTCATCATAACTGAAAGCTACGTCGTGTTTGCTGACGTCACGCATCGCGCAGCCCTGTCAGTCAGCGTTTAACCTTAAAGGGTTGAACAAATAACGAAGATCACAATTACATAGAAATTTGCTCTGTTATAATTCACGTACATTTTAATACGTTTTGGCGCGATTAAAATCCACTATAATAAAAAAAAAAACAGCAACTACTGAAGGTTTTGAATGAGAAGCTGTAATGTAGCCGTGGCGTGAATGAATTTTGGTGTGACGCCCCGCCATGGAAGAATAAATATAGCTGAAACCATGTAATGGCAAATGATGGATGTCCCAATTCCATTTATACTACTCTCATTCATACTATATGGAACAAACTTTTCTAATGGTCGTGTAGTAAACACTAATTCAGATGTAATGCCTACTCAGGTAATAGGCAATTTTGGACACAGCCGATGTTTATTTTGCTAGCGCAAATAGGCAGTATGTTGTCCTTTGCATTTCTTGGTAACAAAAGTGTTATTACAGTATATTACTGTATAATTACAGTAGCACCACTGAATCACCAGGAATGTTTTGACAATGTTTTTGGTTCTTTTTCTGGACTTTGAACATCTCAGGACCTCAGGTCTTGAATTTGCATATGTGATCACGTTACCATATATACATGTGAAAACATGAAAATCCCATGGGAAATGTGTGTTCTTGGAGCGATTTTGTGTGAAAAAATGTGATCATGTGAAGTTCATGTGACTTTTCTGTAAGGGTTGCTGTCTATGGAGGATGAGGGAGCTCTAGGATTTCACCTAAAGTATCTTAATTTGTGTTCTGAAGATGAATGAACGTCTCGGGGGATTGAATTTTTAATTTTTAGGTGAACTAACCCTATAAAGGAGACCTATTTTACCCCTTTTTACAAGATGTAAAATAACTCTCTGATGTCCCTAGAGTGTGTATGTGAAGTTTCAGATTAAAATACCACACAGATAATGTTTTATTATTCTTTGAAACTGACCCTTTTAGGATTTGATCCTAATTGTGAATTTTGGCGACTGTCGCTTTAAATTCAAATGGGATCAAAAGAGGGCGGAGCTACAAATGCCTGTATTTCAGCATAGTGGCAGATTAAAAAACAAGACTAACGTCCTATGCTAATGAGGGAGAGATGGTTGCTAGTGGGCATGGCTTTCCTCTTCTGATGACATGTACAAAGGGAGAATGTCAATCAAAGCGTTTCTGCAGACTGATTTTTGGTAATTATAAAAAAATTTAAATTAATAAATTTTTTTACCATTAGAAGCTGGTTATATTCATAGACTGTTGCCACACAGCTGTGTTTTAACCCTTTATAAAAGTGATTTTTGCATAATAGGTCCCTTTTAAACTATGCAAGCAGTTTGCATTGTGCTTCTGATAATGAATGAAATCCCAGAATGGACATTACATCTTAAACATCCCTGAAAGCACTTCAGAAAAACAAAAGACAATTTTTTTAAATGAAACTGCACTTCTTGGTCAATGACTACTGGCGCTTTGATAGTCAAAACATAGACAGGCAAATCAAAATGAACGCCCATGGCTCCGGATAATACACTGAGGTCTTTTAAGGCCAAATGATGAGTCTATGCAAGAAACTGAACATTATTTACAACATTATTCCTTCAACCCACAGCCTCATTAAACGTCAGTGTATCATCAGGAGCCACGGGTATTCATTTTGTTTTGCCTGTATGTGTTTTATTTACTCTTGATGTCACAGCGGACCACAGTTTCAGAAAAACTTCTTTGATGTTCTACTGTAGACAAAAAGTCATCTTGAATGACTTGGGAATGAATAAATTGTCATTTTATTTTGGGTGAACTATCCCTTTAATATCACACCGACATTTCTTGGCCTATATCATTGTAATTGAATTGTTTAGGGTGCCTACTGTACCCCCTGAAACTTTCACTTTCAGAAATAGGGAGATTTATGGAGATTTCTTGATTTTTCAGTATATTCTTACTGGTTTGTTTCTTCATTTTAGGTCTTTGATTTAAGTCATCAAGGACATTTGTATAATTTGACCAACTTTGACTCTGTGGCAGGTGAATTTGCATCAAAATACCATAGAGTTTGAATGGAGATTGACAGAAGACATTAAAATGTGGACACTGTCTACGTTACGTTACTGCAGGGTTATTATGGTTGACTAAAACCATAGACCTAAAATCATTTTGGTTAAACATTAACAGTAAAAGTTTAGAAAAATACTTTATTATTATTATTATTATTATGATTATTATTATTATTATTTCTTTATTTATTTTCCTTCTTCTTAGTCTGATTAATCAGGGGTCGCCACAGCGGAATGAACCACCAACTATTCCACCATTTGTTTTATGCAGTGGATCCCCTTCCAGCTGCAACCCAATACTGGGAAACACCCATACACACTCATTCACACTCATTCACACACACTCATACACTACGGGCAATTTAGTCTTTTCAATTTACCCATAGCGCATGTGTTTGGACTGTGGGGGAAACCGGAGCACCCGGAGGAAACCCACACCAACACAGTGAGAACATGCAAACTCCACACAGAAATGGCAACTGACCCAGCCGGGGCTCGAACCAGCAACCTTCTTGCTATGGGACAACAGTGCTAACCACTGAGCCACTGTGTCGCCCACTTATTCATTTAGTTTTTTTTTTTTTTTAAATAATTTGGCTCAAGCCTGCATTTGTATTTGAATTTTAATAGTTCGCCTTCATTTCCAAGTCTATTTTACTCTTGGTAGAAAACAGTAAGTTACACTCAAGACCTTAAGGACAAAAGATGTTGCAATTTTTTTTAACCCCAGTGCCATTCATCTATAAAATGATTCAATATTTGCTAATATGCTTTCATTCTGTTGGAAAGGCTTTAAATTCGACATTTTGACCATTTTTTTACTAGATTGGGGCATATTTTCAAGGGATATATAGTAAATACTCACTGTATTCTTGTTTTCTGCATATTATAAAATATTAAAAAGTCCAATAGACTCATTATACTTGTGTAGGAATTTTGGGATGGATGTCAGATTGTGTCTTGTGTGTGTGTGTGTGTAATGAAAATGTTATGTGTGTGTCAATTCAATTCAAGTTTATTTCTATAGCACTTTTCACAATAATTATTGTTTCAAAGCAGCTTTACAAAAGGTGCACGTTATTGCATTACAATCAAATTTGCAAAAGTTAAGGTTATTAGTTACCATAACTTTATTAGTTACTAATAACTTTAACTAATTAACTAGTTAACTAGCTATATAACCCGCAGTTATATAGTATATAGGTGATGTCTGTGTGTACATGTTCAATGAAGTGTGTAAAAAGGTAAAAAAAAAAGAATTGTATGCACGACATCAGTGGAAAACCATATATATGTAATATTTTTTATTACAGTTTTTGGACATTTACTTTTTTTGTCTGCACTGAATCTATGTGTAACTTTTTAAAATGGATGCACAAGAGTTAAACGGATGCAAACTATGCATGGCCTATGTGCTGAGAGAAATGCCTGACAATCTTACAACCAGTTACTGAAACTTTAGCTGAAATAAATAAGTAAAAAAATCTATCAGAGTATAGGAGTGTTTTTATTGTGCAGAACAGACCAAACCTGCTGTCGGTTTTTATTTTTTTGACTTGTAAGCCACTGCGCTAGATCTCACCTACTGTATCTGTTCCCCTGGCTGAATCGCGCAGGGACTGAACTTTCTCTCTTGGCCGCTCGCCATACAAGAAACCAAAGCCAAGGAATTGACTTTCAGCTATTCTTTCACACTCCCTCTTCTTTTAATTACACCCTCCTTCTCTCGTTTTCAAGTTATTCCAGCTTCCGCTGAGAAAGACCAGTCTCCTTTGTGTTGGCCTCCACCCTCACAGCCAGCCAAAACCTATAGGACGTCCCGCCGCGCTGCTGTGAATCATTTCAGCTGGTTTCAGCAGGCATCTTTACTCTGAGGAGGATAATACATATGTGATATCATAAATCATACCGTCTGTGCTACACTTAAACTGCAGCCTCCCAAGCAACTCGTAATTTAAAGTACTTACACGGTCAAGCAACCCTCCCTGTAGATTACAAAAAAATGCATATACCTGGATGGTTTTTGGGCTCGTGTTTTCAGGGATTTATCAGTAGGTCAAGCTGGAAGCATTGTTGTTGTATTTTTAAGGTTTCTAAATAATAATAATAATAATAATAATAATAATAATAATAATAATAATATTTTAAATTTAAAATTTTTAAACTCTTTATTTTATTCCCCTCTAATTTTGGGAAATAGAGAACATCTCCAACCCACTGTGTAAATTCTACTATTCAAAGATTTGTACAGTGTTTTGGTGCTGTAAATATGCTTTTTTCTGTCTAAAACAGTCGAACCGACACTAATTTCAGTGCTGTAGTTGGGATTTTATTTTAAACTTACAGTATGCGTCCCTATTTTCAGTAAGTTACTCCTCAGTTCTGTAAAATATATGATATTATACCAAAGTGCTGGTCAGTGGCTTTTCTCTGAGGGCTGCCAGGACACTCCTGAAAGGAGATATTTATTCTTAATGAGTACGTACACACCCATAACTACTAGATGAAAGGTACAGCTTGAGCTTTGTCCTGCTCTTTTGGTAAAAGGCATTATTATGTCTCTTATTCCTGGATAGTGACTCTAAAACATATCCTGACAGAATATTGAGTCACTTTGAGATGGAAAGGTTCAGTGTACAGTAGTTATGCACCGTTTTGAAAAGTAAAGCACTTATTTTGAAAGAAAAAGTGGCATGAAATGAGTAAAACTTAGAGAGCATACTTGCTGTATACTGACTACATGGGAAGCTGCCTTCTAAGGCCTTGTTCACGCAGAACATGTTTTTAGTGATGAGAGGCGCCATTTTTGAGTGCTTTACTAATAACTGTTGTGTGCCTTGTGTTTTAACCATTGTGCTTTGTGCGACTGCAGTGGAAAAAGTGTGCTGCGTCAGTTGTGTCCCTTTTCATTGTTGAATCAAATGAAAGCAGAGGCGGGGTTTGCGCTGCGGTGACAGCAGTGTTTGTGTTGTCAAGTAGACTAGAGAGACTTTTTAAAATGGATGAGAGACTAATGGTCACTATTTCGATTTGTCCGGAGCTGGATGACTTTACAAATCGTGAATATCACAATATTATTAAATATTACAATTATAACAGGATCAACAGCACAGTACGCAGCTGATTCAGTGGTTGTCTAGCGACATAAAAAGCGCAGCACACTTTTTTTTTTCTTGTCAACCAAAAAAGGCAGTGTGGTGCGCCTCGCATTCTCAGAACAGAAAAGCGCGTTCAGTGTGAACGGTCCCTAAAGGAGTCATCCAAAGTGATACTTTTAATAAGTATAGAAATACTCAGTTAAGCATGATGTCACACAAAAACATTCAATATATTCATTCATTCATTTTCTTTTCGGCTTAGTCCCTTTATTAATCTGGCGTCGCCACAGCGGAATGAACCGCCAACTTATCCAGCATATGTATTACGCCGCAACCCATCTCTGGGAAATATCCATACACACTCACTTATTCACACACACTCATACACTACGGACAATTTAGCTTACCCAATTCATCTGTACCGCATGTCTTTGGAATTGTGGGGGAAACCGGAGCACCCGGAGGAAACCCACGCCAACACGGGGAGAACATGCAAACTTCACACAGAAATGCCAACTGACCCAGCCGGGGCTCGAACCAGCGACCTTCTTGCTGTGAGGCGAATGTGCTATCCACTCCGCCACCATGCTGCCCCTTCAATATATACTATACGCTAAACTATAAGTATATATATATATACACACAACAGTTCTGTCTGGTTCTCTAATCTGATTGGCTGATAGCCGTGAGATATTAAAGTAAGCAGAGGACTACAGTTTGACAAATATTGCAGCTGTTGGGCAACATAATGTACTTTTTAGGTGAGAATGTAGTTGTTTAGATTGAAACTATGCAGTTTATTTATAAGGAAAATGCCTATTTTAAATATTTATAATTTCGGCGCATTGGCGGCCATCAGCCTGTCATACTGAGACGGTTGACATTCTGCCACAAGATGGCAACAGAGACTGCATAATAAGTCCTTAGGGGAGAAAAACAGCATTTTCTCAGCATACATTTCAAACTACAGCTGAACGAATCATTACAGAACAGGTAAGTGACATTCTAAGTCGATCTCTCTCTTTTGTATGTTGTAGTGCTGTATTTACACTATTGTAATCTGGTAGTGTTTGCTTTGCTCTGGCTTTTTCAGGGTTAATTATTGTGATCTCCCGATTGCAAGAGAAATACTGGGAAATACCTGTAGACTAATAGCATTTCATGCCGTTCAGCCTTATAATCTTGAAATGTGAGCAAAATCATCTGTTTTGTCATAATTTTAGACATTATGCTAGAAAATCATTCAAATACTAGCTCTAAAGGGACGTTTGTGAAGTAGCAACGGTTCCTGCTGTTCTGAC
>CAIGQW010053506.1:468129-480509 GCA_903798125.1 Danio choprae
ATATATATATATATAAAATAACTATAAATAACTTCTTTTAGTTAATTGTATTTTGCAGTATGTGGTTTTTGTATTTTGTATGTGATATATTCCTTGGTTAAAATATTTTAGATTTTATATATTTTTTGGAAGTTTAATATAAAATCTATTTATTTATATAATATATTATTATTTATACATATTATGTAATATACACTACCTGACAAAAGTCTTGTCGACAATCCCAGTTGTAAGAGCAACAAATAATAGCTTGACTTCTAGTCGATCATTTGGAAAAGTGGCAGAAGGTGGATTTGTTGAAATGCATCCCCATCATTACAAATACTGCAGAAGACCTATTGGAACTCACATGGACCCAAGATTCTCACAGAAATCAGTCAAGTTTGGTGAAGGAAAAATCTTCAAATTCTCCAGCAGGACAGCGCTCCTTCTCATACTTCAGCCTCCACATCAAAGTTCCTAAAAGCAAAGAAGGTCAAGGTGCTCCAGGATTGGCCAGCCCAGTCACCAGACATGAACATTATTGAGCATGTCTGGGCTAAGATGAAGGAGGAGGCATTGAAGATAAATCCAAAGAATCTTGATGAACTCTTGGAGTCCTGCAAGAACTTTCTTTGCCATTCCAGATGACTTTATTAATAAGTGATTTGAGTCATTGCAGAGATGTATGGATGCAGTCCTCCAAGCTCATGGGAGTCAAACACAATATTCATTCTTTCTTCACTGCACCATGACTTTATATTCTATACTGTACATTATTTCTGTTAAGTGAAAAGACTTTTGTCTAAGCAAAGTCAGACCTTACTGTCCTCATTAAATAATTAAAAATCAAAGCATGATCATATTTTATTTTGGTAAAATAAGCATAATCTAGAGGCCTTTCCCTTTCATATAAGCCACTTCTGATACCAAATGACCAACCAGAAGTCAAGTTATTATTTGCTGTTCCTAAAACTTGGATCGGCGACAGGATTTTGTCAGGTAGTGTATACATATTATTATAACTTAATATATTTTATATAAAATTATTTAATAATTACAAGCAACGGAATAATTTTCCGTTTTATGGATTTAGCTTGCCAGATATAATAAATCCTATTATTGAACAATGCAATTGTTACAGTATTTTAAAATGGTTGTTAATTAATACAGTTGCTACTGTATGTAGTTATGCTAGCTAAGCCTTAATAATCAAATACTAATCAAAATAAGAAACGCATATTAATTCAATACAAATTATCAATCAATAATTGTTCAGATTAACTGAGATTGAGAAATTATTTAGAAATATTAATGGTAACATATGAAGCCTTACTGTAAAATGTGGCTGAATTAAATAAAAAAAAAACATCTTACAGTATGTGTTCAACATTTGGTCAGAAATACGGTAAAAGCAGTACTATTATGAAATATTATGACTATTTAAAATGGCTGTTTTCTATTTTAATATCTCATTTATTCCTGTGTGTTTTCCTGTTGTGTTTAGCAGGAAATAAAAAAAGGTTTGGAAACAGCAGGACTGTTCTTTAAATGCTTTGACTGAGAGAGTAAATAGATTTGCTTATACTCAGAAGCTCATTGTTAGTTTTCCATTTAATTTTTGAATTGTTTATTATTATCACACACACACGCACACGCACACGCACACGCACACACACACACACACACACACTTCGGTCATGTTCTGTCTAATGAAAATCCTTTAAACAGAAGAAACATTTATACTGTATTGGCGGTTGCCTTCTCAGGACGCCGACATTCGCAGGCGGATTGTTCTCCATTTCCAGAGATTATTTCTACCACATAGGAAGTTATGATGAGGAGATGGAGATTTGGGGAGGAGAAAACATCGAGATGTCCTTCAGAGTGAGTCATGACTCATTTCACGTGTATTTTGCTTATTTATTTTTTGCTGATTATTGCGGTGTGAATTATTACTGTGATTTTATTATGCAAGGCAATTATTTAGATTTTGGTTGTATTTTTGTTTTGTGTATGTTGTAGTTCTTTGAGTTATAATTTTTTTTAATTATATTTATTTATTTATATTATATTTGTTCATGTTCAAGTGTTTGGAGTAAGTAAATGTTTTTATTTAACAAGGATACACTGAATCCACGTTTATATTGTTACAGAAGATTTTTTCTTTTTTTGCTGTTTATATGATCGAAGAATCCTGAAAAACATGAAGCTGCACAAAAAATGCATCATCAGAATAAATTACATTTGTAAATATACATTAAAATGGTCAACAATTTTATTTATGTATATGTATATATGTAGGAAACATCCAGAGTTTGCAGTC
Source organism: Danio choprae (assembly GCA_903798125.1). Classification (NCBI taxonomy): domain Eukaryota; kingdom Metazoa; phylum Chordata; class Actinopteri; order Cypriniformes; family Danionidae; genus Danio; species Danio choprae. The sequence goes on from CAIGQW010053506.1 coordinate 470,435, forward strand.
ACTTTCGCCTAAATAAATCAACACTTTTTTTTTATGTCACCTCATACTACAGTTTCTCATCAGATCTTGTGACAAATCAAAGGTTCTCTAGTATCTGACATGCCCCGCCCCCTTTAAGAGACTTTTAATTTGCTTTTCAATGATAAACTTGAGCTTGATCACTCAAAATGCTATTGGCTGTTTTACAAAAGGGGAGGGGCTACTCTATGTCCCACCCTCTCTTCATGTTTCAATCTAGATTATGTAAAATTTCGAATATGAAATGCTTTTCACAGGACCTTAAAGTAAAGTTCTTCTATTTCCTGTCATATGATCTGCTGTGTTTTCTAATCCTGATCTGTTTTTGACCTTTAGGTGTGGCAGTGTGGCGGGCAGCTGGAAATCATACCCTGTTCAGTCGTCGGCCATGTGTTTCGCACTAAGAGCCCACACACTTTCCCCAAAGGCACACAGGTGATTGCTCGCAACCAGGTGCGTCTGGCTGAGGTCTGGATGGACGACTATAAAGAGATCTTCTACCGGAGGAACCAGCAGGCTGCTCAGATCGCAAAAGAGGTCCTTATTAATATATTAATAAATGCATTTATTGCACTTGTATGTGATTTCATAAAACAGCAAAAGCCTAACATAATTCAATTCATGCATGCATACTCACATGAATAAATAACAATATTTACAAATAACAATATAATGACAATAAGCAAATAAAACAATTTACAAAATGTATTTAAATAAGCAATGAATTAAATATTAAAACCCATTGTTCTAATTGAAATAATAAAATATTTACAACAAATAAATTATTATTGTTATTATTATTAATAAATGTTGTTTATTTTATTACTCTATTTTGATATTTTAAATAATAATAGCATTAATAACACTTTTTATATGGTGTTAATATATTTTAAATTATATTTTAAAATATAATGTACAATTATTTTATAATTACTATTAAATATTATACAATTATTGCAAATTTGTAATTTGTTAATTTTATATTAAATAAATAATAATAATAATAATTGTTGTTGTTGTTGTTGTTGTTATTATAATGATGATGATAATAATAATAATAATAATAATAATAATAATAATAATAATAATTGTTGTTGTTGTTGTTATTATAATGATGATAAAAATAATAATAATAATAATAATAATAATAATAATAATAATAATAATAATAATAATGCCTCACGGTGGCGCAGTGGGTAGCACGATCGCCTCACAGCAAGAAGGTCACTGGTTCGAGCCTCGGCTGGGTCAGTTGGCATTTCTGTGTGGAGTTTGCATGTTCTCCCCGTGTTGGCGTGGGTTTCCTCCAGTCCAAAGTCCAAAGACATGCGGTATAGGGGAATTGGGTAGGCTAAATTGTCTGTAGAGTGTGTGTGTGTGGATGTTTCCCAGTGATGGGTTGCAGCTGGAAGGGCATCCACTGCGTAAAACATATGCTGGATAAGTTGGCGGTTCATTCCGCTGTGGCGACCCCAGATTAATAAAGGAACTAAACCGAAATGAAAATGAATGAATGAATGAATGAATAATAATAATATTAATTTATTTCTTTGTTATTTCTTTTTTTATTTATTATTTATTAATATTTTATATTATTATTATTTTATAAAAATGATCATAATAATTGTATTTTATTGCATCATTTAAATAAAGCCATATATTAGGAATTTCTTTATTTATACAGTTTATTCCGTATAAATAAAAAAACACACGCGTGCGTGTGTGCGTGTTCGTATAACTGATGGTTTTATTGGTCTCTTCTCTCTTTCCAATGTATTGTGCCACTATTAGTGTACAATCAGTTTTTTTCCACCTAATCCATATTGAAGTTGTGCTTTGTTGTTTAACTTTGTGAATTCAGGGTAAATGAGCAGACAAGTTTGGGTTGAATGTTTCTCTGATAATAGTTTCTCTCTCTTTCTCTCCAGCACTCTTTCGGAGACGTCTCCAGGCGTGTGGATCTCCGGGAAAGGCTCCAGTGTAAGAGCTTTTCCTGGTATTTGAAGAACGTTTATCCAGAGGTCTTCATGCCCGATCTCAACCCGCTGCAGTTCGGTGCGGTGAGTGTGGAGTTTAACTCGCCATACGATACAGTCACCGTATTTTGCCCATGATTGTGATAATTCACAACAATAGCGATTCTGTGACAGATGATATATTGCAAGAAAGTCATCCATGATGTCTGTATATAAAGAACAAATGTATGTAAAATAACTAAACAACTAAAAAATGTGTCAAAAATGTGCATTTCATTTATTAACATTACATCAATTTTATAGAATAATAGCAATATTCAGTAAGTACAGAAGTGCATGCACAGCCGTCAAGCAGCCATAAAGACTGAAAACTACTTATGTGCCTAAGAAAAGATATATTATTTATAACAATATTATTTATATATATTTATATATATATTATTTATGTCCAAACTTTTTGTATGAAGGGCCAAAAACCAAATCTCATCGATAACCGTGGGCCAAAGATATTCATTCATTCATTTTCTTTTTTTCGGCTTAGTCCCTTTATTAATCTGGGGTCGCCACAGCGTAATGAACCGCCAACTTATCCAGCATATGTTTTACGCAGTGGATGTCCTTCCAGCTGCAACTGGGAAACCTCCATACACACTCATTTACACAAATACATACTATGGACAATTTAGCTTACCCAATTCACCTATATCGCATGTCTTTGGACTGTGGGGGAAACCGGAGCTCCAACCAAACCCATTTGAACACAGGGAGAACATGCAAACTCCACACAGAAATGCCAACTGACCCAGCTGAGACTCGAACCAGCGACCTTCTTGCTGTGAGGCGATTGTGCTACCCACTGCGCCACCGCGCATCATATTAAAACATATATAGAAAACTTTACTTTGAGTTGTATTAACTTATGCACTAACTTTTTTAAATGATAACTTATTCCAATAAAAACAATAAATCACATTTATACCACAGTGGAGTTCAATGCTGAATACACTAGTCAAGCAGAATCTGCCTTTGCCTTGATTCGCTCACCAAAGTCTGCATTGCCCATATGCGTCGTATGTACATTTGAAACTAAATCTGATTAATTTACACCATTTAAATGGAAACATTTAATTTCAGATAGCTTTTTTGTAGCTTAACAATAAAACAAACAAATAAAAGGGTACATTAAATTTGAAATGACAATCTCTAAACCATTCTCGGACGGGATGGGGGGCTAAATCAAAGGTTACCATGGGCCAACTTTGGCCCGCGGGCCCTAGTTTGGGCATCTTTGATTTATAACATTTAGTAGGGATGCACTGATATGATTGTTTTTGGATATATATTTTTTGTGTTTTCTATGAAACCAAACCAGAAATTGAGTGTGTGTGATGTCATTAGCATGAACACACAGCATACAAAATTAGGATGGCTTATTTCTCTGCATTTGAACATTCATCGAAACATCTGGCATAACGCAAGTACATAAGTCAGCAAATGTATAACATTTTCAGTGGTTTTTATATATTTTTTATATTTTAATGAAGAAATCCGACATAATGTGCCTTTTGTAATTACAATTTGAATTAATGCGGTCTAAATGTTTCCATGTGGAATCAATATATTAGTTAAAGATGTTGCATGAATGCCAGAAATGCAGTAATATCATCAGCACTTGTGCAGTTTCGGTGTTTGTAGAGCTGATCTGCTCCTGGTTCTCCTTCAGATCAGGAACGTGGGGAAGGAAGCCTGTCTGGACGCTGGTGAGAGTAATGAGGGAGGGAAGCCTCTCATCATGTACCCCTGCCATGGGATGGGAGGAAACCAGGTAAATGGAGCAGGAACAGTTTGTCCTGCCAATAAATCAAGTGTACTGATAAAATGGCACATAAAGCTCTCTCTTTTTTATTTATTTATTTATTTATTTGGTGCAAGAAATTCATAGTTAAATAAAATGATGGTATTTTTATTCTTTTCATTTACTTTCTTAATTTCTTGTTCATTTAAAGGTCAATAAAACAAGTGTGTATTTTAATATAATAATAATAATAATAATAATAATAATAATAATAATAATAATAATAATAATTATTATTATTATTATTATTATTATTATTATTATTATTATTATTGTTATCATAAAACCTTGTGTCAGGTAAAAGGTTTAAGTTAAAGTGTTTAGATTATGTTTGAATTTGTTTTAATTTAAAATAATTTAATTTAATCTTTTAATTTAATGAAATTTTATTCTTTTGTTTTCTTCTTTTCTTTTATATTAAGTGTTTTTATTAAGTATTATTTTATTAAGTATTATTTTATTATTTTTTATTAATTACTCCATTTTACATTTTATTTTACATTAAAACAAACAAATTTTTATCTTTCTATTTATTTATTAAATTAAATTAAAATAAATTCAGAATAGTAAGAATTGAATTAATTCAATACTGATATATTTTAATATTTATGGTATAAGGTCAGTTTGGCCTCTGAAATTATTTTTGTCAATACAGATTTTTTTTATTTAAAATATTGTTATTTATTTATTTTTTTTAATTTAACTTAATTTTATTCTTGTTTTCTTTTTGTTTTCTTTTTTATTTTGAAGTATTTAATTTCAGAATTTATTTTACATTAAAAAAGTTTATTTTATCTGTCTGTCTGTCTGTCTGTTTGTTTGTTTGTTTGTATTTATTTATTTACTTTAGATTTGGTCTATTTACTTTCTTAATTTTTTGTTCATTTAAAGGTGGATAAAATCAGTGTATATTTTAATATATAATAATAATAATTTGTGTCAGGTAAATGTCTTAGGTTTAAAGTGTTTAGGTTGTTTAAATTTGTTATAAATTTTATCTTGTAGTTTAATAAAATTGTATTCTTTTGTTTTCTTCTTCTTTTCTTTTTTATTAAGTATTTTTATTAAGTAATATTTTTTTATTATTAATTATTCCATTTTACATTTTATTTTACATTAAAACAAGCTAATTTTATCTTTCTATTTATTAAATGAAATTAAATTCAGTAAGAATAGTAAGAATTGAATTAATTTAATATTGATATATTATAATAATTAGGGTATAAAGTCAGTTTGTCTTCCGAAATTCTATTTGTTAATACATATTTTTTAATATTAAAAATATTTTTATTTAATATTATTTTTAATTGAACTTAATTTTACTCTTGTTTTCTTTTTTATTTTGAAGTATTTAATTTCAGAATCTATTTTAAATTAAAATTGTTTTTTCGTCTGTCTGTCTGTCTGTCTGTCTGTCTGTCTGTCTGTCTGTCTGTCTGTCTGTCTGTCTGTCTGTCTGTCCGTCCGTCCACCCGTCCATCCGTCCACCCGTCCGTCCATCCGTCCATCCGTTCATACACTACAAACAGTAAAAATGCCACAAAACGTTTTATACAATTCACACATGTATTCATAAGCCATACAATTATTTTCTATGGTGAAACAGACCAAAATGCATCTCCCCTAATTTATTTACCCCAAATCCTTTCTTCCATTTTTGCACCATTTAGTTTTAGCACAAGCTTGAATGATATTTGTAAGGTGCATCTTAAATGTCATTTTAATTAGCTCCCCTGATGCTGTATGTCTTCCAAAACCTCAGTGGAAGCATCTTTATCAGTTTAATGAAATGTTTAGTGCATGCTGAAGGACATTTCTCTGCTCTGCTCCTACAGTATTTCGAGTACTCAACGCATCACGAGATCAGACACAACATCCAGAAGGAGCTGTGTTTAGACGGAGCTGATGGAGCGATGGTCCACTTAGAGGAGTGTCAGTATAAAGGCCACAGCACCGTTACCGGCCCGCAGCAGAGATGGGAGCTCCGAGAGGTAAAATTACAGTCATTAAGTTAAGAATTGCAATTTATTCAATATTGATTTTATATAATATAAACTCAGTTTTGTTAATTCAGTTTATGAACATTTTTATTCCCATGAAAATCTAGAAGATTTAGATTGATTACTAATTAAATTAAATTAAATTCCTTTAAATTAAATTCAGTTAGGAATTGTAAGAATTTATTAATTCAATATTAATATATAACAATATTTATTTGGTATAAAGTCAGTTTGTGCTCTATAATATTTTTTGTTAATTCAGTTTATGCAATTTTTATTCAATTTCCGTGAAAAGGTAGATTGATTTCTAATTAAATCCAATTAAGATTTGTAAGAATTTAATGAATTCAATATTGATATTATAATATTTACATGATATAAAGTCAATTTTGTTAATTCAGTTGATGCAGTTATTATCCAATTTTCATGCAAGGATAGAAAATTTGGATTAATTTATCGAAAGATATTACATTAATTCAAAGTATATTTTAATAAGTGTCTCCTTTAGCTCCATCTTTGTTTGTTTTTCACCCTACACAATGGGATTGGCCTTTTGAATGTGGCCTATCCTCAACTCTGAAGTGCTCCTATAATACCTTAATAATACCTCCATGTAGAGGGTTCTTCTGTTTAAACTCAAAACTAAACTTATTGAGCAGAATAAACCCAAGCATATACACACATCATGAGGAAAGTTTGAGTGCATGTCTGTTTGGGTAATGCTAATTTAAGCTGGCCAGTGTTTGGTTTTGTGATTTGGCTCATAAATTCTGCTCTGTTATTTTACTCCCTCCGCAGGATCAGCTGTTCTATAACAAGGCCTCAAAACAGTGTCTGAGTGCTCGACCCGAAAACCCCTCACTAGTGCCCTGCAATCCAGATGACAAATACCAGCTCTGGCTCTTCACTTGAATGAGACACACGCACGCACGCACGCACACGCACACACACACACACACACACACACACACACACACACACACACACAGGGTCTAAAATTAACTCTCTGCCATAGCTGCCAATTTCAGATGAACTAAGTCAAATTTAGGTGCCATATATGTTTCTTACCGACCATGAAGCAATATTTAACTTCTTATAAATTACATTTTTATTTATTTGACAGTGAATGCTGCGTATTTCCGATGCAGCTCATGTTACAAAACCTGGTGATGTGCCTTACTTCTACTCTGCTTCCTTCTAAGGGAACATCCTGATGGTCATTGAACCACATTAGTGATTGATTTGTAGTGCTCTTAGTGTACAGTGACTTAATAGGTTGCAACAGTGTAATGCACTTTTCCAGAATTCTAAAATGATTTGGAATCGATTCCGATACTTAGTTCTGGAATCAATGGACTCAATTCCGAGTATTGATTTCTTAAAGGGATAGTTCACCCAAAGAAGATATTTTGAAGATAGCTGAAATCCTGTAACCATTGACTTCTATTGTAGGAAAAATACTATGGAACTCAATGGTTACAGGGTTCCAACATTTTTCAAAATATCTTCTATTGTGTTCAACAGAAGAAAGAAACTCATAAATGTTTGAAACAAGTAAAGGGTGAGTAAATGATAACATAATTGGCATTTTTGGGTGAACTATCCCTTTAATTGTAGTGATTTTTAAAAAATTCTGTATATCCAATAGTAAATAAGCTGAAGGGAAGCTCAATCAATCACAAAGCTTTGATTGCATGGATGCCGCACTAACATATCGTGTCTAAAATGTATGTGCACGAATGTGACCCTGGACCACAAAACCAGTCTTGAGTTGCACTGGTAAATTTGTGGCAATAGCCAACAATATATTGAATGGGTCAAAATGATAGATTTTTCTTTTATGCCAACAAATCATTCAAATATTATGTACAGATCATGTTCTATTGTAAATATATCAGAACTCAAATTTTGACAGGTAAGTATGCATCGCTATACCCTAATTTGCACAACTTTAAAGGCAATTTTCTCAATATTTAGATTTTTTTATGAACCCAAATACTCTATGAACGAGTAAAATTGAGTAAAAATGTTTTTAACTAGAAAGATGCGATTGAGGCGATTTTCATGCGTTTGCAGCAGACCAATGGTAAATCGCCTCTTGTATTACTCTGCATGTAACTTACTCCCGTGAATACTTAATTCCATCTATCCATCTGTCTGTCTTTCTACAGTATTCTACAGTGATTTGTTTTTGTTTGTAAAGCTGTTTCAATCACATATACATCAGAACAGCAGAAACGACAACTTCCAAGTTGAGTTTAAATTCATTACACTTTCTTGAGTTTATGTTGAACATAAAATCTGTTTATGTACCTGCCAAAGCCTTTTTTTTAAATTTGTGGCTGCTGGTTGGCGAGTGTTAATTTTTGACCCTACAAACACACACGCACACACACACACACACACACACACGCACACACACAGAGAGACAGAACTTTAATTTATTTTTCTATGTGGAAAAATATTGCTGCTGGAAAGTCTATCTTTAGGACCAAAAACGGAGCATGCAAAGACATTCCAGTCTATGGGGGCCAATGCAGAATCATGCAGTGAAGCCAACTTGTGTTTCTTTTCTCTGTCTTTCTCTCCGTTTCATTGCATTGTGAGTGAAATGCTGTTTTTTATTATTCTTTTTATGTACAGAATGGACTCATCCACAGTGATGCTCAATTTCACCTACATTTTTGGACGTGAAATGCATATTACGAAGTTCTACCCAGAGCAGAGGCCTTAAATCTAATGCAACATGCAGATTTTACAGCACCAAAGACTTGAAAGTGTTTGCTTCGTATTCCCTTTTTAGGTATTCTACCTTTACTAATAACACACTACTTCGTTGTTCCTGTTTTGCAGCACCTTAAATATTTGTTGGATGCTTTTAGATTTTAGAAATATATATTTTAAGCCATAATTAAAATAAACATTTGATCACAGTATACAGTTCTCATTGTAGGACTGCCATTTCACATTAAGACATAAACTAATTTATTTTGCCACCTCTTGTTAATATATTAATAAAAGGCTATATATTTATTATTATTAAACATTATTATGACCAAAACCTTTTTTTTTCTTGGAAACATTTTAAATAAAGCACTGGAATATTGTGAGTTTTTCTTTGACAAAAGTAAATAAAGTTAAGTAAATAAACAAATAAATAAGATTTTTAATTTAAATAAATAAGTACATAAATATTGTAATTTAAATAAATAAATACTAACTTTAATTAAAATAAATAAATATAAATGGCAGCATTGACTTAAACCCTTTAAAGTAACCTAATAAGGAATATATGGTAGTAACACAAAGATGTGCTGCATAACAGGAATGAGACCAATCACAGATTCATTCATTCATTCATTCATTTTCATTTCGGCTTAGTCCCTTTATTAATCTGGGGTCGCCACAGCGGAATGAACCGCCAACTTATCCAGCATATGCTTTACGCAGCGGATGCCCTTCCAGCTGCAACCCATCTTTGGGAAACATCCATACACACCCATTCACACTCATACACAACGGGCAATTTAGCTTACCCAATTCACCTATAGCGCATGTCTTTGGACTTGTGGGGGAAACCGGAGCACCCGGAGGAAACCCACGCCAACACGGGGAGAACATGCAAACTCCACACAGAAACGCCAACTGACCCAGCCGAGGCTCGAACCAGCGACCTTCTTGCTGTGAGGCGAACGTGCTACCCACTGCGCCACCGTGAGGCCCCAATCACAGATTCTCAATGAAAACATTTTCAGTAGAATTTCTGTGGGACGTTTTTTGTTATTTCATCAAAATAGTTTGTTTATTAGAGGCTTCTTTTGTACACGTTGTACACGTTGACCTGCTGTCCACTATTGTGAATACTTTGAATTGTGAAGCCTGTACTGCTGTCAGACTGTCTGCAGGGGGCGCAAAAGCACCAGCTTCAGAATGATCAGACCTGCAGAACAACATCTACTGTTACATCAGATGTTTACTGTTGACAAATTCAGCTCCGTTTGGTTTAAAAACTGCCATGAAAGATTGCCATGAAATCATGCAGATTTAGTTTCTTTGTTTAGGATACATTTTGTTAAAAAAATAAATGTAATTTTTGTTTTTAAATGAAAGAAACACTAGTTGGAGATTCCATTAAAGGGAAGAAATGTCATGGTTTTGATACTGTTTTCTGTCTGTCTGTCTGTGTCTATATTTCTGTATGTATATATGTATATGTATATATGTAT
>CAIGQW010053510.1:0-10025 GCA_903798125.1 Danio choprae
CTATGGTCATGAGCTTTGGGTCATGACCGAAAGGACAAGATCTCGGATACAGGCGGCCGAAATGAGTTTCCTTCGCAGGGTGGCAGGGCGCACCCTTATAGATAGGGTGAGGAGCTCTGTCACCCGGGAGGAGCTCGGAGTAGAGCCGCTGCTCCTCCACATCGAGAGAAGCCAGCTGAGGTGGCTCGGGCATCTGTTTCGGATGCCTCCTGGACGCCTACCTAGGGAGGTGTTCCAGGCATGTCCCACCGGGAAGAGGCCTCGGGGAAGACCCAGGACACGCTGGAGAGACTATGTCTCTCGGCTGGCCTGGGAACGCCTCGGGATCCCCCCGGAGGAGCTGGAGGAAGTGTCTGGGGAGAGGGAAGTCTGGGGTTCTCTCCTAAGACTGCTACCCCCGCGACCCGGCCCCGGATAAGCGGTTGAAAATGAATGAATGAATGAATGAATAGAATACATTCATTCCACAATAAAGTACTATAATCAATTTATAATCAAAAATGTAAAACTTAATAAATAACCCCAATGCCTTTTCTTTGAAACTGTTTTTAAAATGTGTGATTTATTTGCAATTTCTTAGTGAATTTTTATTGTAGATATTTTTAAATCTGAGATTTATTTTGGAATTCTGCAAAATATGAATTCCATTAATTGCAAAAAAGCAGGATACATATAGTTCATATTGTTGCCAAAACAAGCATATTTTAGCATCTTGAAGTCATGAGTACAAGCAAAAAGTCACTGACTGCAGTTCACACAACAGCCTCTAGTGTCACTAATAACACGGGTTTCTGAATTATAAACCATTTAGCTCTTTCCAGAAGCAGCTCTCACCTTAGTGTTGTTCTAATCACAGATGCATTGATTTGGCAGGCAGTGAATCATCATCTCATTAAAACACACAAGAAGCGTCAGGGACATCAAACACTGTCCAGACCACAAATAACTCTGGCAGACCGATGTGGAATCCAGATTGCCGTAAACAGCTTTTGTCAACAGTGCATGAGGGCACAGTTAGAGAAACACTCACATATGTTTTCACAAGGCTGGTTCATATGACATGAGAGACGAGCAGAGGCTTATAGCAGTTTCGCATAAAAAAGCTTTTTGAATTCATTCTGAACTACTCTTTTAGTGAATGAACAAAAGGCAGATGCTTTGTTTAATAGCACTCTACGATGGATATCATGTATTTTTATTTTATTTAGATTTTTTTTATAGGTACTAAAACATGCCATGCTACCAACATGCTAAATCATGGCAGAAACATGTTTAACATTTTAAATGCTAGCAACATGTTATTTTAGTAACACGATAAATCATGAAGGCCATGTGTTAAAACATGTTACTTTATGCTACAGCTACTTTAAGAATGCTAGAAGCATGCTAATTTACGGTAGCAATGTGCTTATGTGCTTATGTGCTTATAAACATGCTTACAATGTGTTAAAATGCAATTTTTTTTCTTTCTTTCTTCACACTAATTTTAAAATTGTAGGTTACAAAGCTGTTTCAAACATTTATGCAAGGACTTTTCAAGCCAACATAAGTTCCAGGTGGACTTTATTATGTAGCTTTATAATTACAGTTTGGTTGGAAATGGTGAAAAAAAAAAGATTAATGTTTACCACGAATTTCCTCTGCTCTTGTACAATAAGTTGTTTAAAAACAACTGTGGCAAACTTATGGTTACTGTACAAATTAGAGACTGTATAGAAATTGATTGTTGATTTAGTTTTTGCTTGCTATTTGAGACAATACTGAATATTTTGAGTCCCTTTTCATTCACTAACTCTCCAAAACCCTTTTTGTATATTAAATATATTAATCTTGGTTTACTCAGTTTTAAAAGGTAAAAGAAATCCCAGATTTGTATATTTTACCTTTTATACTTTTATTGCACAAAATACCTCTTTTTTCCAGTAGGGACCCAAAACACAGTTTTATTGTATTATACATACTTTTTCAGTGTTTTATTCACCAGCTTCTGTCTTCATAAAAGCGAATGCTAAAAATTGCTTGTGTTTGTTATTCTGACTTGTGTAAAGAGATCCTTTCCCCAACTGGAAAGCTCTGAATTATAAATAACGGCAGGGAAATGTGACTGTCTGTAACTGTGACAACATCATTTGAACATCGTTCCTGTTGAGGCACAGTGTTTGCGTGTACCCCGCATAGGTTTCAAGGGATCTGTATTGACTGGAAGAAATTGCAAAGACACCCTCCGCAGGCTTTGTAATAGACTGACCTTTTCACGCCACTGTTCACATACCTCATTGACCTCATTTCCTCCTGTCACCGAGGGCCATTTAGTAAACGCACAGAAACTTTTCTCACTTGAGGTATGGTTACGCAGTAATGTGCTTAATGAGGCTGCAAAATTACATATTTTACTAAAGCACACAGCTGCTGAATCTACGTTAATGACCTAAATATATATTTGTGGTTTAATGTTTTCAATTTTTGTGTTTAGAGCGTGAAATGCTCTCAAATTAAAGTCTTCAGCAGACACAGCCAATGGTTCAAGGCTAATTTTAATTTGAATATTCCATGGCAGCTTCCCAAACGTTCTCTCAGAACACTGATTATTCATGCAAGCAACATGTTAACTATACAATAAACATGCTAATTGAAGCTAACAATGTGTAAATATGCCAGCAATGTGTTGCTTGTTAAAAAACATGCTAGCAGCATGTTAATTCAGGTTATGTTAAATCATGCTAGCAATCTGTTAATATATTGTACATCTTTTCTCTTTCTGTATTTTATATTATAAATGTATATTTTATATTTAAATGTATATTGTAGCCTAAATAAAACTAAATGTTTTTGTTTGGAGTGTGAAATACACTCGAATACAGAAACTGACACTGATTCAGAACTAATCGTGGCTAAAATATTCCAGCCTGCCAAATTCTGTCAGAACACTTCTGCAGGTCTGATAATTAACGTACACATAGCCATTAAAATAAACTATAAAAATGCTTATTTATGCTAGCAACATGTTAAGAATCCTATGAACATGCTAACTGAGGCACACAATGTGCTTACCATGCTATAAACATGCTATGGGTTAACCATGCTATGCTCAAAACATGTTAGCAGTATCATAATCCATTCTAGAAACATGCTAAATCATGCGAACTATGTGTTAATATATTCATTCATTCATTGTCATTTCGGCTTAGTCCCTTTATTAATCTGGGGTCGCCACAGCGGAATGAACCGCCAACTTATCCAGCATATGTTTTACGCAGCGGATGCCCTTCCAGCTGCAACCCATCTCTAGGAAACATCCGTACACACCCATTCATACTCATGCACTACGGACAATTTAGCTTACCCAATTCACCTATACCGCATGTCTTTGGACTTGTGGGGGAAACCAAAGCACCCGGAGGAAACCCACGCCAACACAGGGAGAACATGCAAACTCCACACAGAAAGGCCAACTGACCCAGCCGAGGCTCGAACCAGCGATCAGCGACCTTCTTGCTGTGAGGCGAACGTGCTACCCACTGCGCCACTGTGAGGCCTGTGTCAATATATGCTTAATCGTTTTCTTTCTTTTGGAGCAAGTGATGGTACTGGGTGTGATGGTTTAAATCATTCGAATTTGATGGTTTGTCATGGTTTTAATAGTATTTGTAGTGGAAGCTATTACATTTTCTGTGATGGTTTCTGTTGTTTTATGTTTGTTTGTTATTGTAAAATATTCTACACTGTAAAAATACAGTATTGCATAATGAATTTTCCCCATTCATTTATGCTTTTGAATTGCATTATGGGACCTTGATCTTTTTTCAACAACTTTTATCCTGGAAAAGTAAAAAAAAAATATTCACATTTTTTTAATATGATATAATGTCTGGGTTGAGGTTGTATATTACGATACAAAAGCTTTGTATTACACTGCCAGTAGATTTTCTGTTATTTTACAGATTTATTTCTCTCTATATTATTTTTTATACATAATATTATTTCAAACTACTAAAATGTCAATAAAATTCACTTTGTTAAACTGTAAAGTTTCAACATCAAAAAATCAACAGAGCAGAGATCAACATCCAGTAATGCAATTCACATCCGTAAATAAACGGAAGCAGATATTTTTAAGTGCATGACAGCTTCCCAAACTCTTCTAGCAACTTTTCTTCTGATAATCAGTGGTCTTTCTCATAAAGAATTTTACAATTATCCCAAATTGAGAGGATTTGCTCGATGACAGCTTGCGTTTTATACTACCGACTTTCAAAACCTCTTCAATTGAACTTTAAATTCCCTCATCTCTGTCCACACCAACCCAGTTTTACAGAGTCTCTATACGTAATAAGTCTATCAATTGATTTGTGAAGAGCAAGCTCAGAAAGTCTATATTATCCTAAGGAGGATTTTGATGATTTCACCACGAGCTGTGTACGTGAAGAGTCAAGCAGATGTTACAGTCCTATGAGGGCAAACAGTGTTTGTACGGCGTGAAATGAATGCCAAGCCTTTTAATCGAGTTAAAAGGGAAGAAAACACATTAAATAAAACCAAAGGAGAACCGCGGGTTCACTCAAGGTAATAAGACAGCACGAAAGAAAGAGCTGGAGAAGAATTCTGCTGACAGAAACCCATTATGTCAGTTTTCAGAGCAATTTCGAGTGGATTCATCAGGATAAAAAGTGCTGTAGGATTTAAGCCACACTGCTGAATCCACCTGTATGGTAGAGCAGCACGATTGATCCTGAAAAGGCTGACGTTTATGGCAAGCCATTTTAACATTTAACTTTTAAATATGCATATTCATATATACATTTTACTTCAATATTTTATTATTATTAGATGCTGTACTTATTCATCAGATGCTAGTACCCTAAATAGATAGCAGTTATTAGTATCTAAATAGAAGTTATGAATTATTAATTATATTCCAGTAATCAGTTGTATAAAGAATACTGAAAATCATACTCAAGTAAAAGTACCATTACTTGCAAAAAATGTAGTGCAAATAGAATAAAAGCATCTGTTATAAATACCCAAAGAATGAGTAAAAGCAGTCCTTTAAAAAGTACTAAAGAGTAGTGAGTTGTGAGAATTACACTGTAATATTTCACCTTATACCAGCTTCCCAAACGTTCTCTCAGAACACTGATTATTCATGCAAGCAACATGTTAAGTATACAAAAAACATGCTAATTGAAGCTAACAATGTGTAAACATGCCAGCAATGTGTTGCTTGTTAAAAACATGCTAGCAGCATGCTAATTCAGGCTATGTTAAATCATGCCAGCAATCTGTTAATATATTGTACATCTTTTCTCTTTCTGCAATTTATAATATAAATGTATATTTTATATTTAAATTTATATTGTAGCCTAAATAAAACTAAACGTTTTTGTTTGGTGTGTGAAATACTCTCAAATACAGAAACGGACACTGATTCAGGACTAATTGTGGCTAAAATATTCCAGCCAATATTCCAAATTAATATTCCAAATTAAAAATGTAGCTTAAATCAGTGTCATTAAGGGTGTTTCTAAGTGTAAATTTCAGTATAACAATAGCCTGGTTTGTTAGTTCGTTGGATTTTATTGCTTTCTAACTACAACCAAACCACTACAGAGTTCATTACAAGCCTAGACCACCTCATTCAGGCTGTCTTGGACCAATTGTTTTGGCGAGGATCAAAGCACGATTGTGGACTTCACATATGACCAAACAAACTGAGCTAAGGGGGAAATGCACCAGGTTCTGAAACAAACGTCTAGGTGTGAAAGCACCCTAACATTAACAAAAAGTATAAGGGACACCAGGTAAAATCTTGCTTGGGGCAGCAAATTGGCCTGGCAAGGTAATATAACAGCAGACAGGGACATTAGAAGCAAGGCACAATTTAGAATAATCTAACAGACAATGGGTCTGTTAGCAGCAACATGAATAATGGTCTGTGAACCAGAGCAGTGGGTCAGAGGCAAGCAGCTTATAAGAAATCAAAAATGAGAGAAACAGGCAAAGGTCAAATACAGGAATGCTAAGAAATGTCAGCAGGGGCAAATCAATCATCTTTTGAAAGAGAGAGAGTGTAGCTTAAATAGTCCAGCTAATGGGGAACAGGCGGAATGGTAATTATTGCAGTGAGTTATGGGAAATGGAGTCCAGGAGAAAGAGTCAATATTCTGCCAATAGCGAACTCTGGTGATGACCAGGGAAAACCACATGGGCCGGATTTTAAAATACAGCAGATACTAGTAGTTCTCCACTGATACTAGTGACTTTTTTAATGACTAGTACAATGCAAAATACTAGTGCAAGTAAGAGTTTTTATTTTACTAGTAAGATTTTAGTAGAACTCTACATTGTCCATTTTGGCTAGTCATAATGTAATATGAGTAAGCAAGTTGGCAAGAAAAGAAAACACCTTAAAAAGGAGCATTTTATGAAATACATGTACCACATTACATAATAGTTCAAAAATGTATTTATTTGTTTATTTGTTTATTTATTTGGTAGAAATGAGTCTTGAAAAAATGGCATGACTTCAATGACAGATGAAATGTATATATTTCAGCTGTGAATTGGAGTAGAAATATAATTATAAAAATAAAAGATTTATTTTGCGCTGGGGGGGGGGCCTCACGGTGGCGCAGTGGGTAGCATGATCGCCTCACAGCAAGAAGGTCGCTGGTTCGAGCCTCGGCTGGGTCAGTTGGCATTTCTGTGTGGAGTTTGCATGTTCTCCCCATGTTTGCGTGGGTTTCCTCCGGGTGCTCCAGTTTCCCCCACAAGTCCAAAGACATGTGGTACAGGTGAATTGGGTGAGCTAAATTGTCCGTAGTGTATGTGTGTGAATGAGTGTGTTTGGATGTTTCCCAGTGATGGGTTGCAGCTGGAAGGGCATCCGCTGCGTAAAGCATATGCTGGATAAGTTGGCGGTTCATTCCGCTGTGGCGACCCCAGATTAATAAAGGGACTAAGCCGAAAAGAAAATGAATGAATGAATTTTGCGCTGGGTTGTGTAATGAGGCTGTATGTTGTCCAACACATAAAGAATTTAGTAGTAGAAGTAGTAGTATCTAGTTTTTAAATATTAAACATTAATACATTAAAAGTAGCTATTGAATGAGTAAGTAATAGTAACTAAAAGAATGGATAGTTACTACAAAATAAGTATAAAAACACAAGCAGCACAAAAATAGATATACATTTTAAAGGTGAAATGTTAAAACAGCTTGCCATACACAAGATTCAATATATCTTGATTTAAACACTGATTAATATAAACACTGATGTCTATGGAAAAATAAGCAAAATAGACTAAATCGCCTGATTAGAAGTTCAGGATATTTCAAATGTCTTAAATGGATGGGATTAGTTTTATAAATGTCATCTGATTTAAAAAGATGCCTGACATTTCACGTACTGATTGGGATCTATATAATTGTTGAGGTGGAAGTATCGTTGTCTGAATGTTGGCTTTTATGAAAGATTGTGCTGCATTTATGCGATTGATTACATAATTATAGCATTGTGTATATAGTTAAGGCAAAAAATATACAACAATAGCCAGTCGGTTCAGTTTCCAGGATTGGAAGCTCACCGATTTCATTTTCTTTTTACCTCTGGGATGCTGGCATTATTCAAACCACCAGCTGTTATTTTACCCCAAAAGTTGGCAAAAAGGCCTAAAGCCATAATGAAGGCAGCACAATGAGAAAGTTTATAAAATAAATAAATAAATAAATGTTCTGCAATTAGAGACATTCTCATCTGGACAGGATTAGATTTCTCAGAGGACACCTGAGTTAGCCAAACCCCCAACCCCCCCCCCACAAAAAAACAGTAAGTAATTTGCACTTTAATGTTTACTGAGTTTGTAAAGGAAAAACACAGATGTGGTCCATTCGAATGAGATTGAAATCACAAAATGTCTGTGAAATTCATTTTCAGGAATCCACAGGGAGTACTAGTAAAGGCAATTTTGGTGGCAAATGATGGCAAGAAAAACAATGGTGACAATTTTATGACATGTTGAGAGTCATAGATATATACATACATAGATAATAAAAAGCTACAGTCAAAGGCTGTCCGCGAACACTGGAGAGCAATTTGGCTGTGTCTGCAACCTTCGTTATACAAATACATTTGAAATAGACTTCAGCAGATGATTTTACTAAACTAACCACAATAAAGCAAGGTACATTTTAACTAACACAACGTGTGTTAACTAACACAACATTAAAAAGATAGTTCAAATGATAGTTCAAAAATGTATAATATTGAGTTAACACAAACCAACACATTCTCAGCTTCTAAGATTACATTTTTTTCAGTAATTTACATTTTGCAATCAAAGACTGCATCTTGGAAAACTCGTTGATTTTTACTTTGACAAATTACAGTATGTTGAATTTTCCAAGATAGCACACGCATCAATGAGTCTGAAGCAGTAATAAAATGGTATCTAGGTGTGTGTGTCTGTATATATATGTATATATATATATATAATGTGTGCAACAACATCCCTGTGCAAAAGATGATGGGGGTGCGAAGTGTCCATTACTTGAACCCTGTGAAATACTTCATTCCGAAGGGCCATTTGAGTGGTCAGTTTTGGTTTGGAATAATAATTCAATATGGCGGACATGATTGTTTTTACTTCAAAGTGCCCTTCAGAGCATGGAAAGTTGTTGAAGGATCATCTGAATGATTGTCTCTGAAACATGTTTAAAACTCAATAGTGCCACACATTGGATGATTTATTTAAAATTTCTCCTAAACAGTCGCAACAGTCAAGTTTTGTTCTGAATGGCCTCTGTTTACCTAAGAGATGCTCGAACTTCACTGACAGATGGCATATATATATTTTTAGATATACCAATGTCCTCGTAGATATGATTGGCACATACCTGTCAACATTGGGATGGGAAAATAAGGGATAACTGTGTGTACAGAAGCTGCTCAGGAAACAGCCTTTATCATTATGGAGCATGTCCGCAGTCACACACTGTTACATGAATTGACTGATGGCTTTAATGGAAAGCAAGGAAATCCAGACATTTTTATAATAATTTCGAAGTGCTTTCAAGGCAAAATAAAATAAAAGCATAATTCTCTTAAACAGCTCTTGTAATAATATCACATTTAAAGAGCAACTGCGCCCACCCTGGAGGTTTGGCGGAATTACACGTATAGAAAGAATCTCTTGTGTAGATGTTACTGGCACCTATGGTAATATAAAAAATACATAAGAAATATTGGAAAATATCTTAAAGGGTAACAGCGGGATAGAATGATTAAATAAGAGAATTGAGAATCCCAGGAAAAACAGGTGGGTTGACAGGTATGGATTGTCACCGTAGATAACACCACTCTCTGAGAACTGTCAAGTTACAGTCGAGTCAATGATTGCAGATTTATTTATTTAGAGGCTGTACAGGTGTATTTTGAGTTTCTGGTGAGAATGTCTCATTCCATTAAAGGTCATGACAACATGAGGATGAGAACAGAATTTTTAATTTGGGGTGGATTTTTACCAAGAAGACCAGGGATATGACACTTCAGTCTTCTTTAGGAGTTATGCATGTTTGAACCCCTAATTATAAGAAACAGGGTGTGAGCTTGGGTCAAAGGTCAAGGATGCATTGCTATAAAAGAGCAAACATATTCATTTGGAAGCCCACTGTGAATGGCATAGAGCATTAGGAAGCATTGATGCATCACTGGACAGGAAGTGGAGTGGAAAATTTACCCAGCAGCCATTGCATATCACTACAGCTCATCAAGAAGTTGGAATTAAATAAAGGCACTGAATAGACTCCAGTGCTAGCATTGAGTTTAATTAGTCCCAGGTGTGATTTTCATGCAGCTGTTCATGGGTATAAAGTGCAGTTCGGTATATTACTCACATTTTGTCTTGTTTTAATTAGTATTTATGACAAAACAACAGTAATTATAATTAATATTTACATTTAATTGTCATTGTCATTTAATTGCCTATGGTCATGAGCTTTGGGTCATGACCGAAAGGACAAGATCTCGGA
>CAIGQW010053515.1:0-13472 GCA_903798125.1 Danio choprae
GAGTGTGTTTTCTACAGGTGGCTTGTCAAGACCACTCACCAGTGAAGCACACTTCATAACTGCATAGTGGGTTTTTTGTGTTTATTTTGTCCTGATTGTAAGAACGTGTTCACTGCAAATGTGCAAAACTGCTGCAAGTGTGGGTTAAAGAGTGAGCGAGATGAAAGCGCGTGTTTTCTACAGGTGGTTTGTCAAGCCCACTCACCTGTGTGAGGCACACTCAGAATTGATCATGTTTCGTGTAGTGTGGTGGGAAAACACACTATTTCTAATCATTCAACAGCCCGTTGACAATTATTATGCTTATACTATGATTACCACATCTAAAGACATTTTCAGATGTTATGGTCAGTCGCAACGATGCGTAGTACAAGCTCTGTGATTGGTCAATTTGGTAGCGGTGACGAGCGTGGGCGGTGCTGAGAGCCACGAGCCCGATGGAGCGAGTGTTTCCAAGTGTCGAGTCCTGTGAAGGAGCTCCAGATGGAGACTTTTGTTTTGTGTTTACCTTATGATTGGAGTTGTTGCACGTCCGCCAGTTCCTGCCTCTGAATGAGTGAGTTTTAGCTACTTGTAGCGTTCAGAAAAAACATATCACCCGCGAAGAAACTCGACACAGAGGGACATAAACACCTACTGCCAGCTAGCGTTTGGGAAGTGTTATTGCAGAGCAACACAAACAGCACGCAGAACTATAAATGCAGGACTACACGCAAGGCAGGCGAGCACGGTGATCACTCATGTGTTCTGATGTGATTTTTGACTGTTGTAGCTGTGAACTAACTCAAATCATTCAGCGTAGTGATATGGAGCTGTAATGCGCTCGAAACCTGCTGGAACTACTTTAGCTGTGCGTTAATCTGACAATAACCAAACCCCTTAGAACGCTCATTGGACAATCAGAAACAAACATTCAACAGCCCCGTAGTAGAAATGTTCAACACAGGTGGCTCATTGTGGATACGGACCCCTGTCTACATTTCTGGAGAGCGCGAATTGTGTAGCCAGAGGTACGTCTGGCTGCATTTCATCTTCAAAACGAATGTTACGGGGCGGTACGATGACTTTTGTTGCATTTAGCGCTACCAGCTGACCGATTATCTCCATGTGGACGGTTTTTCCACTGTTACCAGTTTGCCCAGTGGCTCGCTGTGTACGTCGGTGGACTTGGGATGAGGAGCAGAGGGGGCCACAACAACGGGGTTCGAGTCTGGCGAAGAACGGTTCCAGGTAAAGCAAAAGCAAATAAATAAATAAGCAACAGGCTGAAATCACGGGGCCATGACGGCTTTTCTTTTTCTGGATTGCTTTTGAAAACACTATCGGTTGGGTTTAGGGAAGGTGGGTCAGTCGGTCGACAGCAAGCTGGCTTGGTCGGCTGAAGTGTATATTGCACACTCTCGTAGATTTACGCGAGAAGAGAAAGTTGAGATCATCAAAAAGTGTACAGAGCGGCCTCTGGCGGATTTACAAAAACAAAAACTGCGAGCAGACGTACCTCCGGTTACGTATTTTGCTGTTCCCAGAAATGTAGACCTGGGTACGTATCTGTAATGAGCCTGGGTTGGAAACGTTGGTACATAATGGTATAATATTTTTCATTCATTCATTCATTTTCTACCGCGTTTCCGGGGCCGGGTCGCGGGGGCAGCAGTCTTAGGAGAGAAACCCAGACTTCCCTCTCCCCAGACACTTCCTCCAGCTCCTCCGGGGGGATCCCGAGGCGTTCCCAGGCCAGCCGAGAGACATAGTCCCTCCAGCGTGTCCTGGGTCTTCCCCGAGGCCTCCTCCCGGTGGGACATGCCTGGAACACCTCCCTAGGTAGGCGTCCAGGAGCTCCTTCCGGGTGACAGAGCTCCTCACCCTATCTATAAGGGTGCACCCTGCGAAGGAAACTCATTTCGGCCGCTTGTATTTGAGATCTTGTCCTTTCGGTCATGACCCAAAGCTCATGACCATAGGTGAGAGTAGGAACGTAGATTGACCGGTAAATCGAGAGCTTTCGGCTCAGCTCCTTCTTCACCACAACGGACCGGTACATCGACCGCATTACTGCAGCCGCTGCACCAATCCGCCTGTCAATCTGACGTTCCATCCTTCCCTCACTCGTGAACAAAACCCCAAGATACTTGTATAATATTTTTAATTGAAATAATATATTTAATTAGGTCATAAGTAATCTAATAGATTACATTACTGACAACTGTTTTTGGGTTACTACATTTACCCTACACATTTGTTAAGCTAAATGGTACTAAATACCAACCATGTGATAACCCTGTGTTTAAAATATATATATTGTGAAATTTCTCACTTGCTTCAGGAGACAAATGTTACTCAAAAGATACCCCAATTCTATTTATTTTGTACATTTTTGATTCTACCTTCTTAAAGCTTGCCTTAAGCTCACCTTTCGGAGAGTCCGAGTGTGTGTATCGTCATTTTCATCTGCCTCCCGCCCCTGTTTAGTCTTTCTCTCTCTCTCTCTGCATGTGTGTGAGAGAGCGAGAGAGTGTGTAGAGCGCGCTGAAGCGATTGGAGGTAAGTGTTGTCCCTGCATTTGTCTTAATTAATCTTTAATGAAACGGCCTCATCTTACCCCCCCCTCTCGCTCTCTGGCGCTCATAAATGAAAGATGGAGCTGGTCTTGCTGTGTTATTAAGGCTGAATCCAGCAGCTCTCTCCTGGCCCTCACGTTCACTGAATGCTTCTCTTCTTCTCTCTAATATCTGACTAGCTGCTTTCTCTACTCCAGGTCAGATTCAGGGTGCTTCTGATAATGCATGCTCATTTTATTTAAAGGTACCTTTACCTTTATACAAAGACTTGGTAAGCTGCAGCTGAGCTTTGTCTACCTGATTCGTTCATTCATTTTCCTTTGACTCAGTCCCTTTATTCATCAGGGGTCACCACAGCAGAATGAACCGCCAACTTATCCAGCATAGGTTTTACACAGCGGATGCCCTTCCAGCTGCAACCCAGCACTGGGAAACACCCATACACACTCATTCACACACATACACTACGGACAATTTAGTTAATCCAATTCACCTATACCGCATGTGTTTGGACTGTGGGGTAAACCGGAGCACCCGGAGGAAACCTACGCGAACACGGGGAGAACATGTAAACTCCACACAGAAACGCCCAGCCGGGACTCGAACCAGTGAACTTATATAATAGTTCAGTTAGGATGTTTCTATTTGCATGTTACTAGAGACGCTTATCCCATGAGATAAGACACAAACAGACGACGGCCGATACAAACTCTCAAGCAAAAGCCACATCTGCCATTTCCTTCGCTAACTTTTCATTCATGCCCCTGCGACAAACTCAAAGGCACTTCATAATGTCCATTTCTTACATAATTAGCAGCATATTCATCGTTTCCCGCTCTCTTGCTCAACGCCATTCTCGTTTGTGCGTGCGTCCTGTCGAGAAATCTTACAAATAATTTGATTAAGGTGTTTACATGTCTGTACTGCATTTCAGTAGTGCGACAAAAATAGGAATACTCCACATGTCTTACTTTCAATTCTGTTTGGTTCAATTATGACTTCAGTCGGATTCATCACAGCCATATCACCCTGCAGCCTCAGACCGGTTACTCACTGAAGCTAAGCAGAGCTAAGCCTGGTCAGTGCCTGGATGGGAGACCACATGGCAAAACTAGGTTGCTGTTGGAAGTTGTGTTAGAGAGGCCAGCAGGGGGTGCTCAACCTGTGGTCTGTGTGAGTCCTAATGCCCCAGTATAGTGAAGTGGACACTATACTGCCAGTGAGCGTTGTCTTTCGGATGAGATGTTAAACCGAGGTCCTGACTCTCTGTGGTCATTAAAAATGTCATGGCACTTCTTGTAAAGAGTAGGGGTGTAACCCTGATGTCCTGGCCAAATTCCCTCCATCATGGCCTCCCAATCATCCCCATCCACCAAATTGGTTCTATCACTATCTCTCCACTCCACCAATAGCTGGTATGTGGTGAGCGCACTGGCGCCGTTGTCCTGTGGCTGCAGTCGCATCATTTAAGTGGATGCTGCACATGGGTGGTGGTGTGGAGAGATAAATGCACTATATAAATACACATTACATTACAAAAATTGCTATTTACATGATAGACTCTTAATCAGAGTATTATCCTAAGTGAAGTTTCACAAACTAATTTTGATAGGAGCACGTGATATGATTGATCGCAGCCGCTCTCTCATCTGTAATCATTAGTAAGCCAATCAGATTAATGCAAACTCCCTATAAGTAGCCTGTCAAAAAACTACTCTCTTATCTTCGTTTTCCGAAGAAACCCCCCTTCCACCCCATCTCCCCCCTTCTTTCCTCCGTAACCAGGGGGAGCTCTCGAGAACTACCTGTTCTCGTACCCCCTTATATGCTTATTTACCAGGCGGGAGCCCTGGGCTCAATTATCTCCGAGCTCAGGGTTCTCTCCTGCATGCCAAACCTGCTATTATTATCAAGCAATATCTAAGTGTGAACTCTTGAATCGTATTAAAATTGAAGTGTTGTTGTGCATGCAAACGTACTCATTGTCCTGTGTGAAACCAAGCAAACCAAGCTGTAAGTGGTAAGATGTTTTGTGAATACTTGCAGCTAATTGCAGCTTGGAGGAAACGATATGAAACTCAAACAGAGTCACCACGAAATGCCAAAAAAGTAAATGTATTTATATTCAGACAGACAACTTGTGTGAGCAGAAAAACCATTCAGAATATGATTAATTGCTCTGGCAGATCCATGTGTTCCCCGCAGGGCTTGTTTTTGTCAAATGTTCTTCTTTCTTTCTTTCCTTTTTCAGCGAGGCCTTTAAGGGCCCGGTTCGTCAAAACTCTGTCACGCAGCCAGTCTTGCATCGCATCCAAACTGTAACACTCTAAGCAAAATCAATCAGCTGTTTTACTTCAGAGCAAAATCCATCCCTCAGATCACTGTAACGCACATTTATCACACACAGCTCAGTGTTTCCGAGCGATCAATGAGGAGAATCTCACTTCGAAAGCTACTTTGCCTTGGGAACGGACCTCACTCCCTTGGGAAGCTTGAATTAACATGATTAGAAATAGTCTGAATGATTTTTGGGGGTGCAGTGAAGCCGAGGCAAAAGGTGCGAGCGCATTAGCAAAATTTCAGTGGAGAAAAAAATCTGTATTATCAATACTGTGATGTTGTATGAAGCACAGCTCACATTGAAGAAAGCAACTTGTCGGGAATTCCTGATTGCATGCATTCCGGTTCAAATCAGTGGAGTTTGGCGTGGAAATTCTTCAGAAAGCAGTAAATGTTATCGGACTTTTAGCCATTACACGGCAGCAGCAGAGCATAAAATGGAAAATAAGAATTTGTTTGGGTGTTTGTGATATACTTTGGGTTGCTTTCCCTTAAACTGTGCTTCTAACCACAATTAGAGAACTGTAGTCTCAACCACACAGGGTTTGCAGTGTTGTTTGTGAATATTTGGACCAATGATTTCATTCGTTCATTTTCCTTCGGCTTAGTTCCTGATTATCAGCGGTCGCCACAGCAGAATGAACCACCAACTATGTTTTATGCAGCGGATGCCATTCCAACCGCAACCCAGTACTGGGAAACACCCATACACTCTCACATTCACACACACACAAACTCATACACTACAGCCATTCATTCATTCATTCATTTTCATTTCGGCTTAGTCCCTTTATTAATCAGGGGTCGCCACAGCGGAATGAACCGCCAACTTATCCAGCATATGTTTTACGCAGCGGATGCCCTTCCAGCTGCAACCCATCTCTGGGAAACATCCACAAACACTCATTCACACTCATACACTACAGCCAATTTAGTTTATTCAATTCCCCTATAGCGCATGTGTTTGGACTGTGGGGGAAACCGGAGCACCCGGAGGAAACCCACGCCAACACGGGGAGAACATGCAAACTCCACACAGAAATGCCAACTATCCCAGCCAGGACTAGAACCAGCGACCTTCTTGCTGTGAGGCAAGAGTGCTAACCACTGAGCCGCCGTGCCGCCCCCAATGACTTCAGGAAATGCCAAATTGTTGAACTGCTTAATCTTAATATAGGAACTTGGGTCCATATTTGGCTAATTGTACTTTTGGGAAACGTAGCTATAGAGAGTACTGAAAAATCTAACTCCAGTACCATTACTTGACAAAAAAAGGTGCAAATAAATGATCGGTTCCAAATACTACTCAACATATGAGTAAAAAGTCAGTGAGCAGTGAGTATTGAAAATGATCCCCCCATATACCCTGCAGATTACAAATGTAGCTTACATCAGTGGCAGTTTCTTTTAAAGGTCCCGTGAAGTGCTTTGAAATGTGCGTTTGTTTTATTTGATGTTTGACATAATCTCAGTTGAAACACAAAGAGGGCGGGACATTGAGTAGCCCCTCCCCTTTAAAAAAAAAGCAGCCAATAGTGTTTTGTTTCATCACAGCTCTGCCAGTGAGAGTGGTGGAGCTCAAGCGCACCAAATAAAAAGCCAATGAGAAGAAGGGGGCGGGGCATGTCAGACACTAGAGAGCATTTGATTAGTCTAAAGATTTGATGAGATTCTGAAGTATGAGGTGACGTGAATAAAAATCGTTGATCCATTTAGGCGGATGTGACAAACTGCAGGCTTTACATGCTTAACTCAGCTGTATATCTTCTAAACACAAATTGTGTCACGGTTTTGGAGCACACTAGCTTATAGAGATCCTTAAGACTAACGTACTGTTACTTACATCTAAAAAAGGTTATTTTAATTTCACAGGACCTTTAAGGGTTTTTATAAGTTAAATTATATGCCATTCATGGACTATACATTTAAAATGTGAGAATAATTTAATCTGAGAACACAGTACATTAATATATGCACTTATAATAAGCCAACAGAAGGCAGGTTGATGCGTTTACATGCGGAGTGGAATCTGTGTGAACTAAAAATAAAATGTTTACTAGAAATGTTAACACTTGTTATGCACCTGAATAACAAGCTACGAGTGTCCTGTAGGTGGAGCCGCAAACCAAGCTCCTGCACCATTGATAGGATACATGCAGTTTGTGTGAAAACGTAATATTCTGTAGTGCATTTATTGATTCTTTAAGGCCGTTTGGTGATTTCAGTCGTCATACAGTACACATCTTCATCTAAACAGACTCTCGCTCGTTGCGTCAGATGATTTTGCATTTTCTTGGACGATTTTAATGCTTCACACTGTAGGTGTTTGCTGCCTTCATAAAGCATCCGTGTCTTGGGGTGGGTTGTGATTTTTCAATGCGTGATTTGATTCACAAGACTGATTATTCTAATTAGCCAATTAACATAGATATAAAAATAAACCTATAAAGTAGTGACTGCAGGTTGAAGGACAATATGGCAGTAAAAGTACTGATACAGCACTAAAAATTGACTTTTTAAAATAATAAATTACAGTAATTTGAATATTACTGTACCCCAGTGACAGACGAGTCTCCGCATTGATCTCGTGGGCCAGCCTGTACACTTGCCGATGACCTACTCACACTTGCAGCTTCTCCAAGATGGACGTCCAGCGTTCTTCAGCCTCCGCCGCCTTGACTGCAGCTCTGCACAAGAAGTTTGGCCAGAGGAGAAATGGTCGTGCCCAACTGAGCCTGGTTTCTCTTGAGGTTTTTTCCTTCACTTTTGTCAATTGGTGAAGTTTGACCCTCGCCACTGTCACCACTGGCTTGCTTGGTTTTGGGACTTGTGGAGCTGCGCCTCAATGGATTTGCTCTTCAGTGTTTGGACTTTCAGCAGTGAACATTAAACTACACTGAACTGAACTAAACTTCAACTCTGAAATCTGGACCGACAGTTTCAATTGACTAGAACTTCCATGTTAAGCTGCTTTGACACAAGCTACATTGTAAAAGCGCTACAGAAATAAACATGAATTGAATTTGTAGTTCATTACTTTACACCACTAGCTACAATATGTAGCTAAATTCTCTATTCAAAGCCGTACATAAGATTGTGTTTCGACCAAGTCAGAAAGAAGCATGTGGTAAATCAATGACTCTTGACTTCTGCTATGGAGAACAGCATGAGAGGAAAAAGGCTTATTTTAAATCACAGCAGTACAGGTGCTGGAACGTATATATGAAAGTATATGAGTTATGCAAATTTGACTTCGCTTGCGACTTTGCAAGGCAAGTTTATTTATATAGCACGTTTCATACACCGTGGCAATTCAAAGTGCTTTACATAAACATGAATAAAAGAGAGAAGTATAAGAACAAAGACACATAATATATAAACAGATTCAAATGTGTTAAAACAGGCTATAAAAGAATGAAAAAGAAAAGAAAGACTGTCAGTGTTCTGTCCGCGTCATCTGTTGTTATGTGTAACGTCGCGTTGGATGAAGACATGGTGAGACGAACACGGGATACAATAACAAAACGGATTTATTGAATGAACACTTACGGGAAACAAAACTGGATACAGGCAGACGGGACGAAGGACGACAGGACGAGACAAACTAAAGCAAACCAAAATACCGGACGACAATGGACACAGACGAAAGGGTATAAATAAACAGAGGGATGATAAAACTAATAACACACAAGGGATGAACACGGGTGGGATGAATTACCATGAACATGGCGGGGAAAGACAGAACAAAGGGATCACATGACGAAAACAACAGATGACGCGGACAGAACACTAACAAAGACATAATAGTGCGATCTGTCGGACGTACCCAGAAAGCACACATGCGTCGCAGAGACGTCTGCTGGACATCCGCGTTTTCATCTGGGAGATGTCATATAGACGTCCTTGTCAGACATTCAAACAACATCTATGTAATGCATCGCAGATGTTCATTATGTTAGGTCTGTGAGACATCTTATTTACGTAGCATAGACGTCGTTCTTTTTATTTAGCCATTCCCTCATCCATACTGCTATAAATAACAGTAACAGTTACACTGATTATACATCCGTCTACACATATATGATAAGCTCAAGTATTTTACACTCAAAAATAATACAACAGCTGAAGAATCATTGCAGAATTCATCACATGTAGAATTGTATTATATTATATTCATTCATTCATTCATTTTCATTTCGGTTTAGTCCCTTTATTAATCTGGGGTCGCCACAGCGGAATGAACCGCCAACTTATCCAGCATATGTTTTACGCAGCGGATGCCCTTCCAGCTGCAACACATCTCTGGGAAACATCCATACACACCCATTCACACTCATACACTACGGACAATTTAGTCTACCCAATTCACCTGTACCGCATGTCTTTGGACTTGTGGGGGAAACCGGAGCACCCGGAGGAAACCCACGCCAACACGGGAAGAACATGCAAACTCCACACAGAAACGCCAACTGACCCAGCCGAGGCTCGAACCAGCAACCTTCTTGCTGTGAGGCGAACGTGCTACCCACTGCGCCACTGTGAGGCCCATTATATTATATTATAATTTATATTTTTCAACAAAACCAATTACAAATTTCAGGAGTTCAAGATTCATCGTATAGACGGCGTATAGAGGTAAAGAAGACGCCTCATTAACACATAAAAACATTCGATCAGATGTGATGTTTATGTGATGATCTCTCTGGGTAGCACAGTGCTCATTCGGCAAAGGCACAGTTAAACAGATGATTGAACTCCATCTTATGAACACTTGATGATAGTAATTGTGACAAACATCACTACTTGCTATACACTTTTTAGACACATACGCTTATTTAACAACATACTTTACATGCCAATTTGCACATAACAGCTGCACATATAACAATGTATATAGTAATATACCTGCACATACACTTGTCAATTTGCATATTAGGGGCCTCACAGTGGCGTAGCGGATAGCACGTTCGCCTCACAGCAAGAAGGTCGCTGGTTCGAGCCTCGGCTGGGTCAGTTGGCGTTTCTGTGTGGAGTTTGCATGTTCTCCCTGTGTTGGCGTGGGTTTCCTCCGGGTGCTCCGGTTGGGAGTCCAAAGACATGCGATACAGGTGAATTGGATAAGCTAAATTCACCATAGTGTATGAGTGTGAATGGGTGTGTATGGATGTTTCCCAGAGATGGGTTGCAGCTGGAAGGGCATCCACTGTGTAAAACATATGCTGGATAAGTTGGCGGTTCGTTCCGCTGTGGCGACCCCAGATTAATAAAGGGACTAAGCCGAAATGAAAATGAATGAATGAATTTGCATTCACTGCTTACTTCTATTTTGAAAATATATTTATTATCTGTTGTTTGTCCTGTCTCTGTCATTCTGTTGCACTGTAGAAGCTTCTGTCACCAAAGCAAAGTCCTCGTATGTGTGAACATACCTGGCAATAAAGCTCTTTCTGATTCTGATTCTGATTCTGAATGGTCTTGGTTTGAAACGTGCCCAATGTTGGAGCACATCTGATCATTTCTGGAAGCTGATTCCAGCAGCAGGGGGCGTAGTAGCTGAAGGCCGATTCACCCTGCTTTGACTAGGGTGCAATACGAAAGACTCGGTGTCAGAAAAACACAACTCTATATCTTTTCGACTATAACTTGCTGACAAAACTTCGACAGGATTGCTAAAGAAACTTTTACAAATAGGGACGTGCTGGTTAATGTAGTTACAAGGCCTCAGGAGCATTCAAAAACATATGTGCTAGTGACAACCCTGGTGTTTTCAACTGTGTATAATTACCGAGAGTATAACAGTGTGCCATTTGCCAATGATATATTTAAGAAAATCAATTTGGGCTTCATTCAGGATCGATTTAAATAACTTCACAGCAGTTATGGATGAATTAGATGTGACCGTTGCAGGCAAAGAAGTACAGTAACTCGGTTTGTGCTTCTCTTTTCCACAGACACAAACGCAAGCTCGAGAAGACGATGTTGTGTAGAAACGAATGTTATTAAAAACACTGGTGCAGTGGTTCATGGAGGCTGGAGGGAAGGTTTATTTCACCCCGGCACGCAAATATTATCATGCACTTATTCACACAAACACACACACACACACACACACAATGCGAGGAAATTCTAATTAATGTGTTAATGACAGTTGGACCTGTGGTTAGCTAGGGGAGTGTATAATAAATTGGGATAATAAAAATGCATCACTGAACCCTTCTGAGGCTTTATTTAATGTAGTTACAAAAATGCCAGCAGCTGATGTGGACCAGAGAGCTTCCCCGTACACTTCATTTTCAACATCAGACCTCACACTGGGCACAGTATTGCTCTCTCCGTATCTCTTTTTCTCACACACACGCTGTTTCACTTGGCTGGCGATGGAAGGTGAGTTTATAGTTTAGATTTAATGTGGTTAATTAAGTTGTTTTAAGGGCTGTTATGTCATTTCCCGTGAAGTATTACACTTTCTTTTTGATGTAAAAAAACAAAAATCTAAACTTTCTAAATGATATTGGCTGATTATTATGTCTGGTCAACTAGCTCAATGTGCTAAGCATTGCGCTACAAACCCTGAGGTTGTAAGTTCGAAACCAGCATAGGGCATAGAGTTTATGAGTTTCTTTGGGGGCGACACGGCGGCTGAGTGGTTAGCACTGTCACTTCACAGCACGAAGGTCGCTGGTTCGAGTCAGTTGACATTACTGTGTGGAGTTTGCATGTTCTTCCCGTGTTGGTGTGGGTTTCCTCCAGGTGCTCCGGTTTCCCCCACAGTCCAAAGGCATGTGGTATAGGTGAATTGAATAAACTAAATTGGCCATAGTGTATGTGTGTGAGTGAGTGTGTGTGGATGTTGGTTTGCAGCTGGAAGGGCATCCGCTGTGTAAAACAGAAGTTGGCGGTTCATTCTCCTGTGGCGACCCCAGATGAATAAAGGGACTAAGCCGAATGAAAATGAATGAATGAATTGGCTGATTATTAGTAATTATAAAGCATGATCTTATTCTACATCCCTAATCCTACCCATTACCTAAACTACTACCTAAAAATGTTACGAAGCGGACTCCGACAACAGACGTGCAGATGCGAATGCTGTTTATTAAAGGACAGGTCGTACAGAAAAAAGGTCAAAATTGGGAGCAAAACAGGAGCATAAAGGTAATCCAATAAACGAAGAAGGCAAGAATCAAAACCACGTCAAAAAGAAACCGAGAAAACCGCTTCGTAATGTTCATGGGAGAAACAAGACTCGGCAGTGTGAATGTGAACATGCAGTGTCTTTATAGTCCTACTAATCAGTCCATCATGAGCTACAGCTGTGTGTGAAGCCTGGTTTATACTTCTGCGTGGAGTGATCGGCATGACCCATGGCGCATGCAATCTGCGTTGTCGTGCATTTTTACTTCTGCGTGGCGTTTGTGTTGCTCTGCAATAACACGTCCAAAACGCTAGCTTGCAGTAGGTGTTCCTCTGTGTCGAGTTTCTTTGCTGGTGTTTTGTTTTTTGTTTTTTTACGCTACTTTAATGTACAATTGGCTCAAACTCGCTCATTCAGAGGCGGGAACCGGCGGACATGCAATAACATTAATCATGAGGTAAACACAAAACAACAGTTTCCATCTAGAGCTCCTTCATGGGACTCTTGTAAACACTCGCTCCATCGGCCTCGCGCGGCTCTCACCCCCACCCACACTCGTCAGCACTACCAAGCCGACCAATCACAGAGCTTGCTAGTTAGATTTTTTGAGAGGTGTGCGACGGCCACGGCGAGGGCTATGCGACCACGCGCAGGCTGCGCCGATGCATACGCGTGCGCTTGGCACAGAAGTATAAATCAGCCTTGACTGTTATTGTCAGCTGTTCTAGGGGTTGATGAGTGCAAAGAGTTCTGGGAGTTTTAGTTCCTTAGAAATACTTAGAAAACTATTAATAAGCAGCAAATTAGGCAAAAGTCATAGTTAATGACTTGCTTAGTTACTTTTTATGGTAAGTAATCTGTTACGTTACTTTTGTGTTACTTTTTCATACCTGGCCGTTGCTTGGTCTCTGTCAGAACTTGCAGGGTTTTATTTTCTTCTTTGTTTAATAGAGGAGCTGATGCCGTATATATACATATTAATAAAAGTTTAAAGCAGTGTGTTTGCTACTTCTTGTCCTATTAGTAAAGTAATAATCACTGTGCATTGAGGCTATAATCCCCTTTACCTTTTCTTCCATGCGTTCAGTACAATGAGAATCCTTCCATCACAGAAGTGTAAAGCTCTGCCATCTTGTTGTCCGTCTGTTCCTGCATTCTCTCATCGAGTGCATGAATCAACGTGACTACATTCATTTATTTTTAAAAGCTTATTATTCATTCATTTTCATTTCGGCTTAGTCTCTTTATTAATCTGGGGTCGCCACAGCGGAATGAACCGCCAACTTATCCAGCATATGTTTTACGCGGCAAATGCCCTTCCAGCTGCAACCCATCTCTGGGAAACATCCATCCATCCATTTTCATTTCGGCTTAGTCCCTTTATTAATCTGGGGTCGCCACAGTGGAATGAACCGCCAACTTATCCAGCATATGTTTTA
>CAIGQW010053515.1:40543-51372 GCA_903798125.1 Danio choprae
AACGAAATCAGAGGAAACGAAAAGTGTAATGTTGCATTTGATAATAAGAGGGCTATACTTTACATTTCAGCACACTTTCCTCATTTATACCACTCTTAGAGATCATTGCTTCTGAGTTTTGGATACGTGTTCAGTTCCCAGTCGACGCATTTATATTTTCAGTTTGAGTGTAGTTATTAAAAAGGTCGACATCTTATTTAGAACCGATATTGTGAAAAATATATACGTCCTTACCCTTAGTGGTTGAGCCCTTTGCAGCTTTTTGGTAGTGTGTCTTTGCAGTTTTGAGTTCTCTCTCATCCATGCCATGATTGCAGAGTGTGTTGTCACAGTCTCTCTCTCTCTCCCTCTCTCTCTCTCTCTCTCTCTCTCTCTCTCTCAGGACAAAGTTTGGCCTCTTGCAGTTTCAAATGTGTTTCCACAGTTGAGAAAGCAAAAAGCTTTGTTCATAAGGAGCTGGAATCAGTAGCGAGACTGAAAGCGACGAGTTTTTGATTAATGAGCTTTGAAATGCCTCGCTAGGGGGAAGCCGGGAAAGAGCCTATTCTGTTAGAGACGGCTTGCCAGTGCTTACAAAGGCAGTGACGCTTTAGGCTATTCATTACCACATTATAAGGTGCATTTTAAAATACGCAGACCTATATGTATTAATGCTTGCGCGACGGTGCAGGTTAATGTTATATCAAACTGTTTAGAAGACGAAACACTTGCTGTGGGCCTTATGATGTATCAGAATTTCTATTGAGAGTCTATTAACATGATTTGCAATGCTTTAATTTTAAAATGTAGGCTACAAAAATGGCTGTACGTGTGTCTGGATTTGCAAACTGCGCCAATTTAGCAATAGGCGGCATCATATTAAAGTTTTGTCGTTAATACGTAACACAAATGTGTAGCCTAAGCCTATAAGTGAAGCCCAAATCATAAAAAACTCCTCTAAATTAACCTATTGATCAGTTGTGTGGTTATGCAGTTATTTTCAAATGACACAAATTAAAACGATAGCAACGTCTGGTGTGGTTTGCTATTGTGTTTTGTGAACAGCCGTCATACGGGCACGCGCACATTCACGCGCATCTGGATGGGGGTGAGAGCGAAGGTGCCTCCTTTGTTTACTATCCTTGTTTCCAAAATGGCGCCTCCGCCTTGTGAGTTGGGCGACATCCAAGTTGGAAATCTATTCATTTCCACGCATAATATGAGGATTTTAATTCATTTATGGTCAATATGACACTGAAACCCGTGAATGAATATACTGATATAGAACTGGCAATTTCATGTGTTTAGCTTAAGCACTTTATTTACAAAATGTTCAAAACAATAAAATATAACATTTCCATATCGTTACCATTTCATCCTTTTATGCATGGACAGTGCAACTTACAAAATAACATTTATAATGAACATAAGGATGTGTCGTTACGTGCTGGTGCTGTAAGCAACATGATAACCATGGCAATAATTGCCAAATTCCCCAATTATAATAATTACAATTTCAAGATTCTAGTTAATTCTTCATCTTCACAATGTTTTTATTACTGAATGAAGAAGGAAATACACCAGTCTCACATTATTACCTTGTTTGCACCAGTTCAAAGAAATGCCAACGGCTTCTGCTCCAAAATAAATTCTACAACTGCAATATAAATAATGTACATGAGAATATAAATAATGTGCATTAAAACGATAAATAATAAATATAATACTCAGTCAATATAAACGCTTGTCATACAATCTTGGTGGGAAATAAATAATGGTATGGCGAAAACAGGAAAAACCCGTGAGTAACAGACGACGCGATGGTTTTTAATCCTCTACAAATCCCATCTCTATAAAGACGAATGCCTATACGGTCAAATCTACAGAACTTACCTTCAAGTATAATACGTCATGGAAATTGCCCTCATTTTGCCGATTCGGTTCTTTGGAGAACCTGACAACAAACAACCCCTTGTGTGTCTTCAACAGTCAAAGAGAAATGGACCACAGCTATTATTATTAAAAAATAATTACAATCATAGCAGTAATAGTAATATCAATAATAATAATACAGGATAATACGTTATGTTCCTCTCCGAGTGTAGTTTTTATAAATTAGTTAAGCTAGTGAGGTAATACAAAAAGCGACCCTTCGCTTAAGCTCGCAGATGGGATCCTTACAGATGCGTGAGTTTGGGCGCATCCTGCAGCCTTCCCTGAGACGCATGGTGCGAGCTGAGGTCTGTGTATGTGGGGTGGGGGTCACACGGTCCGTGGTGGTGGTTACCCGGAATCTGAGCGGCACAGCTGTAGTCCACACTAGCGGATGAGGGATGGGGAAGATGACCGAGGTTGAACATGGGGCCGGAGGCTGGCATTGAATCAACGAAGTTTCCCCCGACGTACACGGGGCTGCTTTGTAAATTAGCATTAGCAAAGCTACCATTACCCTGCATGCTATGGTGGTCGTACTCTGTTCCCGGGTACCTTTTCTGTTGCGGTATGCAGCCGCCCAATGGCGCCGTGTATGCCGCCAAGCCGTATATATTCTGCTGCGGCTTGGCGAATGACGGGGGCGACGGCGCGTCGTAGCTGAGGCTGTTTACGTTCGGAAGCTGACCAGAATATCCAATGTGATTCGAGCCACTTAACGGCGGGCTTCTGTCCGGAGAGTGTCCTAAGGGAGAGTGCATTATGCCTTTAGATTTCTGATCTTTTTTGTACTTCATCCTTCTGTTTTGAAACCAGATCTTAATTTGGCGCTCGGTGAGATTGAGCAGATTGGCCATCTCCACTCTTCTGGGGCGACACAGGTAGCGGTTGAAATGAAACTCCTTCTCCAGCTCGACTAGCTGGGCGCTGGTGTAGGCAGTGCGCACTCGTTTCGACGCAGGGCCAGGTGGACTCTTGTCGTCGCAGGTTTCTCCTGAACACAAAGAGCAAAAATGTGCAATGGATTAATTGTGTTACACAGCCTATTACATCACTTAAAGGCCACAGCGAGACAGCCTACTGTAAACAAAAGGAACTGGGTCATAATGATAGTAGCTGTCTCCGAGTGTAGTTATTCATCTTACACTGGGTAGATAAAACTATTCTCTCCAGCCACACACACACACACACACACACACACACACTAAGTAAAGTCCATACCTGCTGCTGGGCAGTTGGTGCTTTTCTGCTTTGCGTTTTGGCGGGTCTCTTTCATCCAGGGGAAAATTTGCTTGGAGATGACTGGGGTGGCAGTGCTTGATCCAGTGGAGCTGGGAGATTTCTTTTTTTGTGTGGAGTTGGTGCTGGGGCTGGGAGAGCTGGCCGCTAATGGAGCGGCCTGCTGCTGCTCACTGATACTCTCTGGCTGGCTGTTGCCCTGGCTTGCACTTGGTCGCATACAACTGCCATTGATGTCTCCGTTTTTATGTGTTGCAGGCCGGACTGATGTGGTTTGAATAGGACAAATTGGACTTTGATAGTCATTCTCTATGCTGGAGGATGAGAAGCCCTGGTGTGTAGGACCGTATGTGTAGGAGTCAGATTTAGGGTACGAATATCCTCCGAAAAGTCCAGCATTGTCATAATAAGTGGCTTTCTGCATTGCGAAGGTTCAAACTTAGAGATCCTGTGAACTCCTGTCCAGTTGCATGGACTGAATCACGTGATTGGAGCTTCCCACAGATTTTCTGTCCTTTGACCTGCTAAGAAAATAAGTCCGTTTTTAGTAAAGATTGCATTGAACTTGAAACAATCATGGATATGAGATCACAATAAAAAAGACTTCATATGTTACATCATATAAACCTCCACATTTGCATACGCCACTATGCCTTTTTGCAAATCTAAACGTCATGTAAATGGATCCCACTGCAAGTTAAATCATGGCCTTTTCGGCATTTAAATATCAGATGAACATAGTTTTCTCCCAATTCTGCAATTACTGGTGTCAGATGTCAAGCTGTATTCAATTTCTCCTCCTTATATTGTGGATTTCAAGAATATTGTTTTACAAATTGTATTTTCATAATGCATTACGCCACAGATGGCAAGACAAAGTTACGTAGGAAAATAATAATTGTTTTTGTTTTGTATTGTTCCCTAAGCTAGACTATTCAGCTTTAACTCTTCTTTTGTCATCTTGTGTCTTTAGCCAACATAGCATATGGCCTCCTGCCTCTGTGCAAATCAGGTTGAAAAATGGACAGATTGCACACTGTTCACCATTGTGTTTGTATAATATTTTTCTAAAAATAAAATAATATAACTTTTACAACATAAAAACTTCACCACATTTTAACCACAGAAAATGTAATGTTGTGAGGAGCAGCCACCTTTCATCAATGGCCTTTCTCTCTCTCTCTCTCTTAGTCTTGACAAGCCAAACCCCTTCATCTTTTCACTTTCAGAACTTTAGGCAAGAATGCAACACGATGGTTAAAGTTTAACTTGTGCTAAAAGTACCCCATTGAGTGAAACTACACGGCAGCAGAAGGAGAATCAGCATTTCTCTTCAAACAATATCCCATTCTTTTCTGACTCGTTGCTCGCTGGGATACATTTGGGGGTTTTCTAGGCTTCGCTCGAGCAATACAACACACATTCAATATCAAATATATTTTAAGGAAATATCTCTTAACCTTAACATAACAAAAACATGATCCGTTATTCACCCTAAATTTGTATATTTCAAAAGTAACTAAAAGCATTTAATGCATTTTGCAAGTATTCAGTGTAATAGCATAATTTGATCCCAACATTAAAGTAGCTCGTGTGATGTATGACTTTTTTTTTTTTTTTTAATTATACGAAAACATAATCATAATAAGAAAGTAAATCACAATCCTCAAAAGATTAAGAAACAAACACGAGTATATATTGTGTAATTTTGCACCTAATAGATGTGGACAATTTTTTATTTTATAATATTAGTTAATTCACTTTTTGATGGCGGTTGATCCTAAATAATTATGATAAGAATAATAATAAATACTCTTAATTGCTTCTTAATGTTTGTAAGAAACGATTAATATTCCTTTGTTGGACTTGTTTCCCACCAAAGGGCCGATGTGAGTAGGTTGATCAGCCAGTGCGAATAAGATTTGGTTGGTATAGCAAAGTCCCAAACTGAACATAATTCCCAGTACATCACATCAGAGTCTTTCTTTCTTTCTTTCTTTCTTTCTTTCTTTCTTTCTTTCTTTCTTTCTTTCTTTCTATAGTCTTATTCTAAACATAGTTTTTTACCCTCATGACTGTAGCTCGTGCTCAATACAGTAGTTATTAGACGGCCTGAAGCTCCGCACGATACATATCAATGCACCTGTCATTGTGGAGCCCGACAAAATTTATGACTGGCCATACTACAGCCGTAAATGCCTCACAGAGGGGCGAGAAGAAAAGCACTCCTCAAGACGTGGTACCGTCAGAGGGGTAAAACTCTAAGCGTAGGAGGATGGCTGGGGGCAAGAATGTCCCGCTAAAGCCAGAGCCTACAGCCCGCCAGTATAAATCCAGCTACTGCCGTAATTCACACACTGTTGTCTTGAACGGTCTTTAACTACTTTGTAATGGATCTCACTTTTCCTCAATTGCGCGGATAGCTGCGGATTTTACTGTAAATTCAGAAGACAGGGCGGATGGGAATATTTGTATTGGTTTTGCTTGCTTTTGATTTTTATTTCATTATTGTCACCTTTATTTATTTCTGTAGCGTTTTAGACAATGTCGATTGTGTCAAAGCCTATATCGACAAGATAACGTTGTTTTTACATTTTATGTTGCATTTAGAAGTGTAAATGTTTATTGCATGCAATATGTAATGTATATTGAACACGTTTAAACGTGTTGTTTCAAGTTATTAAAGTGTTTAAACATAGACTTCTAGCATTTTTACAAAAACCACGGATTTTATTATTTTTTTGGCCCATATATTATGTGCTGTATTGTATTATGTGCCATATATTACCGTCTCTGTGTTGTCTTGTGACTCTATATTATTTCAGAGGTTACCTGAAATAATATAGAGTCACAAGACAATACAGAGAAGCTTCGGAGTAATAAATCCAGCTTCATTTCAGTGCAAGTTATGAACGAAAAGAAATCTCTTACCGCAGTCTGTGGTTTTCTCTCTTCTCTTTCTCCTCAAACAATCCTCATAATTTAGACGGCGACCTGAAGAATAAAAAACATTAATTATTGTTTTATTTCTACTTCTAACTCCCATTTTTAGTCAGGATCAGGGATGTTCCCGATTTTTCCGGGTACTTATATGACCAGCACCTTTTGTTTACGGTTTCGATTGCAAAATGATAGCTAATCGTGTGGTTGCGCAATCAAAACGTGAATTTATGGCCATCAGTGTTGACAATTTTTAGAACCACAAATGTATTACATTTTACCATGATGTCCCATTTACATTAACTAATTTATGTTGCCCCTACATTGGACTGGTTTTGCGAAAGCAGCCAAAGCTGTAGCTGAGAGCGAAAAAAAACTGACATAAGCGATTTTACACAAAGAGATGTTGGCCAAAATATTTAGCACTCATAAGCCTTTTGGGTGACCTTTGGCTTGCTCTCCAATAACTCACTGATTAATGAACAACGGACGGAAGGGACTCAAGTCACAATGCAATCCACACCACACAACTTTTTCACCGGGTATTTTAAAACCAAGCGAGAGCCTGAAGACTAGATTTAAATCCTCATCCTACAAGAGCGATGACCTGTACACCACTACTCTGAAAAACCTTTCGAAAACATAAGACGAGGACAACAACTTTGAACCGAGCTATGGGATTAATACTACTAATAATGCTGTTGTGCCGGACTACAACGTTGGCAAATGTAAACAAGCGGATTTATGTAGCCTGTATTTTAAACCCGTGTGTCATGTTCAAAGTCTTAATGGGATAAATGTAGCGAACAGACCAGCCGAACATGGTCTGCCTTTATTAGGCAACAGTGTTTTCGCCTACGCACTCCCACGGTAAGTTTGGTACTCATAATAGAACAATAGGTTGTGGAAAAAAATAATAGACTCTCTGGAGGTCGATGTATAAATATATAAACTTGCATATCTGCGTCTTAATTGCATGTTTTGGGTTTTGTATGTCGATAAATTCAGGCCCTAGTTTTAAAATTCTGCAATTAAAATATTGTTGCAAGGTTAAGAAAAACCCTCGAATGTATTAAATAATGGAAAACGCGTTTGTGTGCGTGCCTCAACGTGTTTGTTAGATATTGCGAAGATATGACATATGCAAGGTCAGAAATGCATGCTTTGTAAAAGCAATATATAATAACATTGGATTGTTGTGTGTAAATAATCAAAAGCGCTTGATCGAAAAGGTCAAATTCATTTTCGAGCTCAGTGCATTAAAATTAAAACAAAATTGTACGTAATTATTCAAAGGAACAATTTAGATATATTAGATCTTTAAACTTAAATATAAAACACCCTGTTAGGTCAGTATTCAAATATCTATTGTCATGTCAAAATCCTTTATTTCTTGTCCTAAAACTATAAACTTTACGATTTTATTCTTACGTCTTATTAAAAAAAACTCCGCTTTTATTGCACGCCATAAATGATTTCCATTAACAATTATAATTTAGGCAATGCTATTTTCTGAATCCCCAAAACTATAAATAACAATGCATACATTGCATTCTAAGTCAGCGAGACAAAAATAATTTGAATATACGAAAACAATGATTTTTAAAAGAATACCCCAACCCACATATGTCATGTCTAACATCGCATTGACTATAACATAAATTAAAGTGATTAACGATCTCACAATGTATGACACAGATGTTTTATGCTGTGCATAGCCAACTCAGCTACCGGAATAAATATGTATATCTAAAAAAAACAACTGCAACTCCAAAATTATATGACTGAAATTACTCTACATGCTAACCTTAAAGAATAGTCAAGGTTGCGCAAAGATGTAAACTAATGTCAGTTTTTGTACTGTGTCTTCAAATCGCACTTGCTTAGTAGGTAGGCGACGACATTAATAAAGATCACCTGCTTTGAATGGAATAAATCATATTTTTACGCCGGCCTAATGTAAACCCACGCTTAAAGGTTACGTTTTGCAATGCAATTGCTTACCTGTGATGTCAATTTATTATATAGCCGTGCTTCTCAGTCTCAATATCTCTCAGTACAGCTGCTCGGATATATCCTTCACCCTTTGTCTATAGACAGTACTGTCTTAAAACTGATCTCGCGCTTTTCCAGGCATTTCCATATACCAATGCAGACAGTATTCCCGAAAGAATGGGAGCCACTCACTCAGCTACCAATAAAAAGCCAAGAAGGTCTTCTTATTCCAAAACGAAATATTACTTGCAATCAACTTCCCATCTGGAAAAAAAATGAACGTTTTACAGAGGCACGCTCACCGAATGAGTCGACATTAGTATATTTCGGAAACCTTATCATGACAAATAAAGGCGCTGCCTTAAAATACAAGCATATTTGTTCACGTGATCCGGATCGCAGATTGTCCTGATTGAGACTGCTACTCCAACCAGCTTCACCTCACAAATACATTTTAAAAGCAAGAGCACTAACATTCCCTCCAGCTGCACCATCATTGTACAATCATTTTGCACAAGATCTGGGTCCTTTCTCTGACACTGTCTCGTTACAGT
This sequence comes from Danio choprae, assembly GCA_903798125.1. Classification (NCBI taxonomy): domain Eukaryota; kingdom Metazoa; phylum Chordata; class Actinopteri; order Cypriniformes; family Danionidae; genus Danio; species Danio choprae. Next base: position 49,183 of record CAIGQW010053515.1, read on the forward strand.
AAAGAGCTATTTAATATGGCCTTAAACCCTAGGTATACTATAATAATAATAATAATAATAATAATAATAATAATAATAATAATGATAATAACAGCAAACGTTCAAAAGAAGCACACACATATAATCCTTTTGGTTTATTTAAAAGACACCATCGCCTAATTTGTGTAACATTTTATTATTGTTTTCATATTTTCGCCATGTTTTATTACATTTCTGCACACTATTTTCTTTCTTTTTTGTCATTTTAAGCAGCATTTCAGATCAAAACATCGTTGAAAGCAACAACATTACGAGTTTGTTTTGTTTTATTAAAGAAGAGTATAATCAGGTATAGCTGCTGCTTTTTTCCCCTCGCTGAATTTCCTACATTATAGGCTGCAAGAAACCACTGAAATATTGTTTGACTATTATGGTTTAGGCAATGACAGGAATATATGACCTCGTCGGCCAGAGAGATTCATCAAAATCATCCCAAATTCTACATTGTTCTTCTCGAAAAGCATTGATCTTTATTTGAGCATGAAGTATAAAAATTTATATTTTCAATGTCTACATTTTTATTTGTTATGCATATACGTGCATTTTCTGATGTTTTCCGATTGCATTCAAATGTAATGTATTTTTAAATGCATTTATTCTATATTCACCCTCTACTATTTTTTAAACATAAGACAGAATTTCTGCAGTTAAATGCAATCAGTTTGGTTGTATGTAATGTTTGCTCTATTGTTGTGCTGTTTGGATGTGTGGCTGGACGCTAAGATGGAGATGAAACGATTGGGAACGCGGCCGAGCGCGCAGGATTGTCCTGAGGAGAGGATGCGAGTCGTCTCCCCTTGCAGCATATGTTCACGGGCTAATAAAAGTGAAAGATTTACAGTCCACGCCCGGCCCCCAACAGCCTCTCACCCTTTCAGGAATTACTGAGCATGATTTACAACGATGCAGATCACCGTCATCCCTCTCCAACAGTTCGAGCCACTTTATGGATACATCTACGATTATAACGCACCATTACTAAAAACGTGTGGGCGTTGTGAAGATTTTGACACCAATGAAATGTATTGTTTTTTTTTGATAGATGCCATTGTTATTGTTTGCTTGGTGGTGGTGTTGTGTCTATCTTGAAGAATTGTCAGAATTCAAATACCATGTGCGATATTTAACTTCAATAACTATGCATATGAATAACTGTGTGATGATTTTCCTGATCTACAGAGAATTCTAGGCTGTGTCCTTTTTAATCAAACCAAACACACACGTCTCCACAAATGGTCGCGACTAAATAGGGAAAGAAACGGCATCTTTGACGGATTATAAATCACAAAGAGGCCTTCGTTAAAGCCCTGGCGGCTAAGAAATAAACACAAGCTTGCTGCACTTCGCATCTTTCTCAGAAACGCATCAATATAACATTATATTTCTACAATATTTACTACTCTACATTTAATGCTCTAAAAGTAAAAGTGTTGTTACTGAACTACTTTTGTCCATTGATACAGGTTTAGAGACTACATGCTGAAGCTATTAAAGGAGAGAAACAAATCACAATGAGCCTGAAGTTCAGTCTGTCCGCGACGAAGACTGAATCAAAGGACACTATTCATCAAAATTCTGACAGATATGTTTATTCGCTGTCTCGCGGCAAATATTAATCTTAAATGTTTACCTACCGATCTTCCATTGGATGAAAAGCTGTACGAATGTGCAGGCTGCGGTGGTGCGAGAAACAGGACCGTTTGGATATTATTTTCTTGGATCTCTTCAGTTTTCAAGTCTGATAGAGTCCTCGCGATTAATGACGATGCCGTGTTTCTAGGGGACGTGCTGCATTAATTATTTAGACAATCACGTGGTCAAACAAAAAAGATATAGAACGGAACCATATACCGAATTCTGTCTCGGGATGTCGACAGCACAGTTTGATTTATCTTAACGGCTGGTCTCGATGGGCGAACACATTTTCAGCGAACAGCTGGAAATCAAAAATGGCCGTTTGAGAGGCATTGTGAGAGCGGCGGTAGTAGTCGGTGCAGTGTCATTGCAAATGGAACTGCGTATGGCTCCCATTTATTCTGTTCAGACATCCAGGTCAATACTCAGAATGCCTTAAACACTAAAGGCAAAGACAATGGAGGGATCCCCTGCGTTGTATCACAAGGTTTATTAAGCGAAATTTAGAATGCTTAT
>CAIGQW010053515.1:86125-102062 GCA_903798125.1 Danio choprae
AAAATGTGTGCTTCTGGTTATTAAATAACCCATTTATGTACACTTTACAAATGTTGGGTTGTATTAACCAATGTTGGGTAAATACAGCCCTCCCTTTTTAGAGTACGTTTCACGGTAAAACACAAAGTCTATATGTCTGTAGTGTTTGATTAAATTATTAAAAGTTGTGCTTCTGGTTATGAAAACAAAAAATCCATTTATGTACACTTTAAAAATGTTGTGGTGTATTAACCAATGTTGGGTTAAATATGGGCAAACTCAACCGCTGGGTTATGTATTTATTATTACTGTTACTATTATTATTTCCAGTTAAATTAAAACAATTAGTTTAATTAAGCGAACTGTTGTTTGTCCTTGTATACTTGTTTGTCCATATTTGACCCAAGGTTGGGTTAATACAAAACCAGCATTTTGTGAGTGTAATTACCTTCAAGTGTCAAAAAGTAAAAATAAAAGCCTGAGAGCTCAAATTTAAGTTTTAATTTTAAAACAAGGCTATCCTCTGTTTGTAAACACAAACAATGGGGGAAAACTTTGAGTCTTTGCTCTTTGGGTAAGATAATTTGTGAATGATTTGTGTACGATTATACATTCTGTTGCTTTTTAGATCAGAGCCTCCTTAATGTGTCCCCAAAAAATGCCCTTTACGCGTAACTAATGAAGAGAGGCGAGGAGTGATTCAAAGCAGAACTTAAGTCCTACCTGTTAATGATGGTTTCCAGATATGCGGGCTCCGCGTCTGGTCTTGAGAGCAATAAAGTTGACTGCTCCAATTGTTTGACCAGTCCCAATGTTGGTGGCCTTCCATTGTCAAACAAGTCTCGTGTCTAGGATCTCCCATCATTGATCTCTGAACCACAGGTAGATCAATAAACGCAGGGATTCTCAGATAGGAGCCCGTGTAACCTTGATAAAAAGCGAACTCTTTTAGCCAGCTGGAGGCTTCGCCATAGTCCACGGGTTTATTGGTGAGCTGTCCGTTTTGCTTCGCGACATTAGGCTGAAACGCGGCGTTATGTGGAACTTTGCAACCATAATAACTGTTGTTCAAATGACATCCAAACGTGACTAAGGAGCCGGTGCCGATATTGGATGGAAAAGAAAAGTAAGGACTGATAGACTCATTGCAAACAGAAGTCGGTCGATCAACAGCGGAAAGCACCGGAGCTCCTGATGATGTACCACGGCTTGAGTGAGTCCCGAAGGCAGACGGGTAAACATTTATAAACTCTTCATCCAATCCCCCTCCGTCCATATTTCTCTGCGCTCAGTGCATGTGATTTAACTCATGTCTGTTATGGGCTCAAAACCAAGAAAAAATGTACGCAGAAAATAACATCTCCGTTGACAGTTAAGCTTTTATGTTTATTTCCCGGACTAATTACATAGGTCAGAAAACATGGGATGTGATTGGGCAGCTGTCACCATGTGACATGCAAATAGTTAAGCTGAACTTGAACGAAAGCACAGAGTAGTTTTCACGTGTCTGTGAGTGAGCATGGTTTAAGGAGACGACTTCATTAAGTTTTTCAATAACCTTTTGTCTTTAATAGCGTTTATATTTTATAGTATAAAAGATTGCAGCGCAGCAATGAATGCCTCGCATTAGCACATTAAATATTAACATGCATTCATTCATTCGTTTTGATTTCGGCTTAGTCCCTTTATTAATCTGGGGTCGCCACAGCGGAATGAACCGCCAACTTATCCAGCATATGTTTTACGCAGCGGATGCCCTTCCAGCAGCAACCCATCTCTGGGAAACATCCATACACACCCATTCACACTCATACACTACGGACAATTTAGCTTACCCAATTCACCTATAGCGCATGTCTTTGGACTATGGGGGAAACCGGAGCACCCGGAGGAAACCCACGCCAACACGGGGAGAACATGCAAACTCCACACAGAAATGCCATCTGATCCAGCCGAGGCTTGAACCAGCGACCTTCTTGCCGTGAGGCGAACGTGCTATCCACTGCGCCACCGTGAGGCCCTAAATATTAACATATAGCACAAAAATATATGCACTCTAAATTATGGGTTGTTGTAAACCAACATTGGGTCAAATATGGACAAATATAACAACTGGGTTAAAACGTTTTATTTAAATTAATAAAAAAAAAAACGTAACCCAACTTTGGGTTTGTCCATATTTGACCCAACACTTGGTTACAACAACAACCCAGCCTTTATTTAGAGTGTGGCAATCACTCTGTCCAGTTTATTATTATTTCTCTGTCATTGGAAATATTGGTTTTAATAGTTTTGAAGGTACTCTATGAACAATGTCTAAAGTCTATGAACTTTAATAGTCTATGAACAATATACATACAAAAATAGAGTAACAAATTAAAATTGTGCAATGTGTATTTCTCATTGTATGGTATTTATTCAGTGTCATAGTCTCCAATAAAGGTATACCTGTTTTATTGTAATCATTGCTATTATGAAACATTCATTCATTCATTTTCATTTCGGCTTAGTCCCTTTATTAATCTGGGGTCACCACAGCGGAATGAACCGCCAACTTATCCAGCATATGTTTTACGCAGCAGATGCCCTTCCAGCTGCAACCCATCTCTGGGAAACATCCATACACACCCATGCACTACAGACAATTTTAGCTTACCCAATTCACCTATACCGCATGTCTTTGGACTTGTGGGGGAAACCGGAGCACCCGGAGGAAACCCACGCCAACACAGGGAAAACATGCAAACTCCACACAGAAACGCCACACTGATCCAGCCGAGGCTCGAACCAGCGATCAGCGACCTTCTTGCTGTGAGGCGAACGTGCTACCCACTTTATATTAGGCTTTATATTAATTTGTTCTCCATTCATGTTCCGCACGATTATTTGATAAACAATAGTTTAAAACAACAGTATTATTAAATAATGCATTATAAAAAATAAAATGTCTCACGTTTGATAAATTTATGTGCCTCTGTTTAATACTAATAACTAAAAAATAGACACACAATGTGAGACACACAATGCACGCGTTGTCGACTATACCAACAGGAAACAATCACCGATTGCTGTAATGTCTTTTAATCACTAGGTGGCTCTCTAATTTAATTTAGAGGAAATACATATGGGGTGGGATGAGCTGTGTCCTTTTAAGCATGTAGCAAGTCAATGCGGATGCGTTTTTTATTTTTCCTCAAATACAAATTAGCATAAGTTGTAAAATAAGATCCCATGAGCGATGGTCTCCTTTTCGCTGTGTGTTATTATATTAATATCATTGTGTCTGGCCCTTGAGTGTCATAGAGGAAGACGATAAAAACGACTGGGCAAGACATCTACAGTGTTACGCAACACTTGACGGATTTCCATGCATGCCAGAACATTTATGCTTCCTTTTCCCAACTGCATGTAAAGAACAGACATTTTTCCCCTTTTAATTACTTCCGGAGGGCCTCACAGTGGCACATTCGCCTCACAGCAAGAAGGTCGCTGGTTCGAGCCTCGGCTGGGTCAGTTGGCATTTCTGTGTGGAGTTTGCATGTTCTCTCCGTGTTGGCGTGGGTTTCCTCCGGGTGCTCCGGTTTCCCACACAAGTCCAAAGACATGCAGTATAGGTGAATTGAGTAAGCTAAATTGTCCCTAGTGTATGTACATAACACATATGCTGGATAAGTTGGCGGTTCATTCCGCTGTAGCGACCCCAGATTAATAAAGGGACTAAGCCGAAATGAAAATGAATGAATGAATAATTACTTCTGGAATTTAGTCTAGAGGTGTCCTGATTTTGCAAAACTTACTTAAATTGTAGTTTTGAGGCTGTCATGTAGCATCTAATCAATCCAGAACACGACCGCGTCTACGCTTTACTTGAGTTTTGGGGATCTCGTGAGTGGATCCCATTGCGAAACACCTGGGAACAGCTTAAAAGCACACAATTAGCGCCGGAAGGGAAACCAGACAACCTGCAGTTTTTTTCCTTTCTGTAGGGCCCTCACAAGAAGCATCTAGTTTGTTGGCATACCACGGCAGTAAAGCTAGCAGTAAAACTGGGATCGATTGAACACACCGTCAACAATGGCACAATCAAATAATTACCGTGCGTTCATTCATCTGATGCTTTCAACCAATGACGATTCCTTTACAAAGGAAAAAAGTGCGCAAATTAAGCACTAAAAAGTTAGTATTATTGCAAATGCTAATGCAGTATTTTAATGTCTAAATATATAGGTCCAAATGCGATGACCATATCCTTGCAATTATCTTGTACGCGAGTATATGTATGTGTGTGTACGTGTTTTTGTGACATGTCAGGACACAAATCTGTATAATGACATATGTATGACACAGGTATTAAAAAAGCAGGTGAAATATGAGGACATTACTGACGTCCTTGTTTCTCAAAAAGGTTATAAACCACACAGAATGAGTTTATTCAGAGAGTAAAGCTGTACACAGTCTCCTGTGATGGTTGGGTTTAGGGGTAGGGTGGGGTTAGGCCAATACAATATATGGTTTGGACAGTATAAAGTGAATGGAAACCTATGTAATGTACCCACTTTTCACAAAAACAAACGTTTGTGTGTGTGTGTGTGTGCGTGCGTGCGTGCTTGCGTGCGCGCGCGTGTGTGTGTGTGTGTGTGTGTTGTCTCCAATTTAACTGCACAGTTTCCTGTGAGGATTGCGTTTAGGGATAAGGTTGGGGCAGGGCGATAGAGAATACAGTTTGTACAGTATAAAAACAATGGAAACTTATGAATAGTTCCCACAATTCACAAAAGCAATTGTGTGTTTGTGTGTATTTATTAATTATTTACCAAAACAGTAAGCAGAAAAAAGCAATAATAATAATAAACGATGAAAAAAAAAGGGAAAAGGGAAGGGCTGTATTAAATACATTAGACAATAAACTGGAAGTCACTTAAGAAAGCAAAATAGTTACAAACAAGTAAATGTTTTAGAGCCATTTTGTTTTAGACAGTTTAATCAATGAGATGCACTGCTCAAGTTTATTTACAGGAATAACAGAAACAGAAACCGAGGTCTGGACATTTGGATGCATGAATGTGGAATTTTGTAAGCAGCCAAATCTGATTTATTACATTAAACTGTTCTCTTAAATGACCACAATGAGGAAAAACCCAGTCCTACATCCGTTCAAAACAAAACACATTCATCATAAGTTTTATGACTAATGAATGCTGAAACAGCAGCACGGTGGCGCAGTGGGTAGCACGTTCGCCTCACAGCAAGAAGGTCGCTGGTTCGAGCCTCGGCTGGGTCAGTTGGCATTTCTGTGTGGAGTTTGCATGTTCTCCCCGTGTTGGCGTGGGTTTCCTCCGGGTGCTCCAGTTTCCCCCACAAGTCCAAACACATGCGCTATAGGTGAATTGGGTAAGCTAAATTGTCCGTAGTGTATGTGTGTGAATGAGTGTGTATGGATGTTTCCCAGTGATGGGTTGCGGCTGGATGGTGACCCCAGATTATTAAAGGGACTAAGCTGAAAAGAAAATGAATGAATGCTGAAACATCTAGCTAATATATGCCTTTTTTATCAACTCCTAAAAAGGAGAGCAACAATTGTTGGTCAATTGTCATAAAACTGCCCACTCACACCAACGAGGATCTGCAACCCCTGGCAAAAAGTAGGGAAACACCACTCTTGGAAGATGTTCATTCAAATGTTTAACTGTGTAGAAAAAAAACAAGCACATACATGCCACATAACTATTTTCATTAAACAATCCAACCTTCTGGCTGTATGAAACTCTTGGACAAAAAATAAGAAGAAAGAACACTAGTCAAAAATGTGAAATCACACGAATAGGGCGACACGGTGGGTCAGTGGTTAGCACTGTCGCCTCACAGCAAGAAGGTCGCTGGTACAAGTCCCGGCTGGGCCATTTGGCGTTTCTGTTTAAACTAAATTGGCCATAGTGTGTGTGAATGAATGTGTATGGGTGTTTCCCAGTACTGGGTTGAGGCTGGAAGGGCATCCGCTGTGTAAAACATATGCTGGATAAGTTGGCGGTTCATTCCGCTGTGGAGACCCCTGATGAATAAAGGGACTAAGCCGAAGGAAAATGAATGAAATCACACAAATTTGAGAAAAACTATATGGAATCACCAAATAAAAACACCACTAGTACTTTGTTGCACCACCTCTGGCTTTTATAACAGCTATAATTCTCTGAGGTATGGATTTAACTATTGACAAACAGTATTCTTGATCAATCTGTCTCCAACTTTGTCTTATTGCAGTTGCCAGATCAGCTTTGCAGGTTGGAGCCTCGTCGTGAACCATTTTCTTTAAATTCCACCACAGATTTTCAATTGGATTGAGGTCTGGACTGTTTGCAGGCCACAAAGTTGTGGCCACATTAAGACCCAAAATCACCCCAGAGTAGATGAAAACATCCCCAACAGCACAGCAAGGTCTAAACACCTTTGAGCTAGCATTGGTTTGTGACTTTTGTGCAATTAGTGGGTGTGTTCTGGGACTCTGTCTTCTTTGACATGTTTCGTATCCACAGAGTTTAGAGTAGGACAGGAGAAAAACATCCAGGACAACAACATCAAGTTAGTCACATAAATACAACGGAGAGTCGAGTAGCAAAGCTGGTACAGATGCATCCGCACATGCACTATGACGATAACCGGTTTCAAGGTTTAACGCGGTTTGGAAAAGTCACAGGTTTAAAATGGCAAAAATGTTCTAGGGCCTCACGGCGGCGCAGTGGGTAGCACGTTCGCCTCACAGCAAGAAGGTCGCTGGTTCGAGCATTAAACAGAGATGCAGTCAGTCAAAAAGCTCTGGATGATGAACTGTATACAGGTTTGTTATAAATATACCAGTTATAAGGTGCTGTGTACAACTGCGTAGAGAAAGTATTGCACTGTATATTGTTATAAGATGCTGTACGAGTGCGTATGAGAAAGTATTGCACATGTTTACTGCACAGTAGGGGAATATTGAACTGTTCATGAGGTAGATGGCCTGAGGAAAGACACTTTTCCTGTGTCTGGCTGTTTTTGTGCTTGGTGCTCTGTAGCGCCGACCAGACGGTAACAGTTCAAACAGGAAGTGCGCTGGGTGTGAGGGGTCCAGAGTGATTTTGTAAGCCCTTTTACTCACTCTGGAAGAGTACAGTTCTTGAAGTGTAGGAAGGGTAGTGCCAGTGATTCGTTCAGCTGTCCTGACTATTCGCTGTAGTCTGTGGAGGTCGGTTTTGGCAGCTGAGCCGAACCAGACGGTGATTGAAGTGCAGAGGATGGATTGGATGACAGCTGAGTAGAACTGTACGAGCAGCTCCTGGGGCAGGTTGAACTTCCTCAGCTGACGGAGGAAGTACAGTCTCTGCTGGGCTTTCTTCACAATAGAGTCTATGTGAACGTCCCACTTCAGATCCTGAGAGATGATGGTGCCCAGAACCCTGAATGACTCTACTGGAGCCAAAGTGCTGTTCATGATGGTGAGTGAGCGGAGTGCAGGGGGGTTTCTCCTAAAGTCCACTATAATCTCCACCGTTTTGAGCGTGTTCAGCTCCAGGTTATTGCATCTGCACCATAAAGCCAGCCGCTCCACTTCCTGTCGGTATGCAGACTCGTCACCGTTCCGGGTGAGGCCGATAACAGTAGTGTCATCCGCAAACTTCAGGAGCTTGATCCAGGCAAGTGCAAAGAAAAGAAAGATATCCAAAGATGCCTTTTCAAGTTGTAAAATATTTGGCAAATGCTTCTTAAAATAAACTATATTGTGTTCAACAGGGAAAAGGTAGCTTTTAACATTTAAAAAGAATATATTTTAGTGCAGTAAACACAATACAGTGATATTTCTATCCAAGGTTATCATACCGTCAAGAATCTTATACCAAGTCGTGCCTAAATGTGACTTGCCACAGTGGTTCTTCTCATGGAGAAGGTCGTTTGCAAGATGTTTATCAAGCTGTAATCTCTCAGCCACCATTTTATTTGTGTTTAGCAGTACACTCAAGCAGTGTAATACATTAAAAACCCAACTGCAGCATGGGGGTGTCCGAATGTTCAAAAACAGCATACCGTCACTCAGCCTTTATGAACTTATTTTTGACCTCAAATGAAGAACGAAATGAACATTGTTTGAGTTATAGTGGAGCCTCCTCCTGCTGTAAAAAAGGACAGCTCTAACTCCTGTTGTAGATGTGTTGGCCTAAATACAGTAATGGTTTGAAGTGAACCAAGAAAGAAAAACCAGTGATGTTTCCTTGAGTTGTTTGAAATCATTACATGGCTGCTTATTCTTGCTATATTAAATCAGCGTTTCTCAATCCCGGTCCTCGAGCACCAGCGATCTGCATGTTTTGCATGTCTCTCTTATTTAAACACACTTGATTTAGATAACCAGCTCATTAGAAAAGCTCCATGCGTGAAATGTGTCCTGACTGACAAGTATCTACACGATGTGCATTGCTCACTAGTCCCATCATCTTCGATATATGTCTCCATAAATAAAAACAATATAAATTCACATATCATGGGCCTCACGGTGGCTCAGTGGGTAGCACGATCGCCTCACAGCAAGAAGGTCACTGGTTCGAGCCTCTTCTGGGTCAGTTGGTGTTTCTGTGTGGAGTTCTCCACGTGTTGGTGTGGGTTTCCTCCGGGTGCTCCGGTTTCCCCCACAAGTAAATAAATGATTTGGGCATAGTGTGTGGGTGTTTCCCAGCACTGAAGGTTGTACTCTCAGTCCTGGTTTCCTGCAGAAAGAGAATCTGCGATTTAAACGTATGCCAGAGTAAGTGGTGGTTCATTCCACTTTTGCGACCCCTGAGGGAATAAGTTGAAGGTTTTTTATTATCAAACTCTCCAATGGACCCTTTTCACAAGACTGTTATGATGCGTTTAACGGTCATCATAACCTTAAAACCTTAAAAGTTTATATATTTTGATGTTTAAAAAACGTATGTACATTTATTATATTTATGTATGTATTATATGATCTTTGCATCAAATTACAAAAAACAAATTACCGCTTAGGCCTCACAGTGGCGCAGTGGGTAGCACTTTTGCCTCACAGCAAGAAGGTCGCTGATCGCTGGTTCGAGCTTCGGCTGGGTCAGTTGGCGTTTCTGTGTGGAGTTTGCATGTTCTCCCCGTGTTGGCGTGGGTTTCCTCCGGGTGCTCCGGTTTCCCCCACAAGTCCAAAGACGTGCAGTATAGGTGAATTGGGTAAGCTAAATTGTCCGTAGTGCATGGGTGTGTATGGATGTTTCCCAGAGATGGGTTGCAGCTGGAAGGGCATCCGCTGTGTAAAATATATGCTGGATAAGTTGGCGGTTCATTCCGCTGTGGCGACCCCAGATTAATAAAGGGACTAAGCCGAAATGAAAATGAATGAATGAATGAAGTTACCGCTTATGCGAGGTGTATCTAACGCAGTGTGTACGGGCAGGACAGTAAATTTAGTTTTCTCTTCTGGCTGCCGTTATCATTCATTCATTTCTTTTCAGCTTAGTCCCTTTATTAATCTGGGGTCGCCACAGCGGAATGAACCGCCAACTTATCCAGCACATGTTTTACGCAGCAGATGCCCTTCCAGCTACAACCCATCTCTGGGAAACATCTACACATACTCATTCACACACATACACTACGGACAATTTAGCTTACCCAATTCACCTATAGCGCATGTCTTTGGACTTGTGGGGGAAACCGGAGCACCCGGAGGAAACCCACGCCAACACGGAAAGAACATGCAAACTCCACACAGAAATGGCAACGGACCCAGCCGAGGCTCGAATCAGCGACCTTCTTGCTGTGAGGCGATCGTGCTACTCACTGCGCCACTGTGCAGCCGCTGCCGTTATCAGTCTCACACAATTTTTTTTCCCTTTTTCTGAAAGTCTTGATAACACCATTGTGGAGTTTTTCTTTCATTATTTCAGCAAATAGGACTGTAAAAACAGTATTTGTTGTACTCTCACTGCGCTCCGAGTTTACCAACTACACTGTAAAACCCAAAAAGTTAGGGTAACTCAAACCATTTGAGTAATCCGATTGCAACAAACCATTTAAGTTCAAAAACTAATCCTAATGAGTACTGTGAACTTATTCCATTTGAGTAAACAAAGCAATTTGAGCACAGTAAAACCCAATAAATGAAGAGAACTCAAACCAACTGAGTACTGTAAAACCCAATAAGTTAAGGCAACTCAAACTATCCGAGGAAACCGATTACTACAAACCATTTGAGTTAAAAAACTAATCTATATGAGTACTTTGAACTTATTTCATTTAAGTTGAAGTAATGAGGTATTTAATTAACTCATTACCGTCAACACTGAGATCAAAACACTTTTCAAATGAGTAGAATTAACTTTCAGTATATTTTGAGTTGTCTACGCTCATTTCATTTGATATAGTTGACTGTTGGGTTTTACAGTGCATGAAGACTTCCGCTACTGAGAAACCCGGAAATGTCAGAAGGGTCCATTGAGTTCATCCACTGCCTCTCTCTTCTCTTCCCATGACAGCAGATCAGACCTCAACATGAACACTTAGCAGCAATTTCTCACCAACCAACAAAATCAATGTCCACTTGAAAATGACTTGGAGGAGTTCCTCAAGCTAAGTCACATAGTGTCCTGGAGCAACAGTGCTCTGAAGATCTGTTTTTGAAGTGAGTTTCATGACTATCTTACCGAACTGATCCCAGTGGGAGCTGCTATCTCTACACGGAGTCATATGGCTATTATGATGTGAATAAGTGGCTCTTCCTTTTTCGTCACTGACAAAGACACACTCCATTCGCCCAGCTGCCATCCCTCTCCATCCCAGTGACCTGACCCATCTTGAAACTCAGTCTTAATCTGTCACCTCTTCTTACCATGTCTACAATGGAGCTAGAGTACATGCTGAAGTTTAAGCCAGAATCTTTTGTGATGTCTACCCTGGAGTTTGAGCCTTGGAAAGCTTTATTATTTAAAGCTTACCTATAAAGCTTTAAATAATCTAGCTCCTGTTTATCTAACTAACCTTCTGTCTCGCTACAATCCAACCCGCTCTTTAAGTTCTCAAAACGCAGGGCTTCTGGTAGTATCCAGAATAGCAAAGTCGAGTAAAGGAGGTCGAGCCTTTTCATCTATGGTTCCTAAACTCTGGAATAGCCTTCCTGATAATGTCCGAGGCTCAGACACACTCTCTCAATTTAAAACTAGATTAAAGACTTATCTTTTTAGTAAAGCATACACTCAATGCATCGCATGACGGTATGATGCATGAGTGTGCTCCACACAGGTGAGCTGGCTTGACAACCACCTGTAGAACACACTCCTCCTGTCTTAATACACCAGCCATTGTGTTAGAAACTCTCATATGCTTCACATATTTGTTATATAACTGCTATTTTCATCTATAACAATCCATTTTCTTTCTGGTTTAAATACACAATGAACAGCAGCTACACTAAATATTTTCTTTTTTTTCTATTTCCACCTGGGGATACTCATCCCGAGGTCCCTACAGACTATGGAGCGCCATTGATGCGATCCTAGACCTGTGAAGAGATGATCAAAGGTATCCTGGACCAGGCCGTATCTCGAGCTGATGCTGTGGTGGTCATGGAGGAATGGAGTGCATGAGACTGATTCCTGGAAGGCCACAGTGACAAACGAGTCTACGCTTGAGCCTGTGGGCCAGCCTAACCTCCCGCTGGTGCCCTACCCTCACCTGCAGCTTCCACGATGGACGTCCAGCTTCTCCAGCCTCTGGCGCCTAGACTGCAGCTCCACACAGGAAGTTTGGCCAGAAGAATAATGATCGCGCCCAACAGAGCCTGGTTTCTTTCAAGGTTTTTTTCCCCTTCACTTCGTCAATTGGTGAAGTTTTTTCCTTGCCACTGCCCTGCTCGGATCGGGACTTGTGGAGCTGCGCTTCGGTGGATTTGCTCTTCAGTATTTAGACTTTCAGCAGTGAAACTTAAACCACACTGAACTGAACTGAACTGAACTGAACTGAACTAAACTCTGAAATATGGACTTTACTAGAACATGTTAAGCTGCTTTGACACAATCTACATTGTAAAAAGCGCTGTATAAATAAACTTGAATTGAATTGAATTGAATTAAGTCTATTGTCTCAACTGGTTACCACCTAGTCCTTATGCTTTTTCCCCCTGACTAATTAAGTTCTTCTAGTCATTATCCTGGTGTATGTTTCCCAAAACCATTGTTAACGAAGGCTGTTTTCACACCTGTAGTTTGGTTCATTTTGTTTTGACCAAAGGCAACAAATTGTAGCATTTTCAGCATTTCTTTCATACCACGCTGATTGCTCTGGTCTGAACTAGTTGAAACTAAACAAAATCCAGTTATGTGACAACCTCCACATCACTCGTTGACCAGGTGTGTCACTGAAAGTATTTCCTGAGCTGCTTTCCGATTGGCCAGAATGAACGTATGCAAATATTCTTAAAAGTAAACAAAGAAGAAGGAAAAGCCGGCAGACAATACAATGCTAATTAGCACGAAGAGATGACTGTATTGGCTGATTATTTCCCTGCTCGATGTATATTATTGATGCATCACTTCAGACAAATTATACATTTTGAGAATGAATTAAATGCACTGCAAATGCTGAAGGTGCATAGCAAGTCACTTCAGATGGTTTGCAGCTGGTTTAGTCCAAAAATGTGCAGTACTTTTCTTTTGCAGTTGGGTCTGTTCAAGTTCAGATCATGTTCTCGGCACGAACAAAGCTCTCTAGTGTTCATTTGAATGCATACATAAACTACCTCCTCAAGCAGATCTTGGTACGGTTGTTTGCTATGTTGTCGGTGCACACTCGATTGAGATTGCTGCATTCACACCTGCCCAAACAAACCGCACCTCATGGGAAAACGAACTCTAGTGCGATTCAACTGAACTTAATGAGGCAAGCGTGAAAGCACTCTAAGGTTGCAAGTTCTGTTGTACATCGTTCAGCAATTCAGTGTTTCCCAAATCCATTATTCCAATGAACATTGGCCAACAAGTCTGCAAACCTGTGTGGTTGAAGCTACACCTATAGACCTATAGCTCCTGGCTGTGTTCTATTACAAGTTATCCTCCCTATGCCCTATTCCTTCATCTATCCACACACATCTATACACTTCACCATCCACACTGAATGATTTCGAAAGCTTAAAGTTGTTGTTCTCACATTTGATATACTGTAATTTGCTTTCAATGCTCAATGACTATGGGCAGCACCTGCTGTTTGTTGTCACCATCACCTTGATCCAATCATCACCAAATCAAAGGGTACATAAAAACATAGAGTATACACACACACACGCACACACACACGCAGTCTAGTCTTGTTTGTCTTTGCTTGTTCATTTGACATTCTTAAGATGTTTTCTTTTCCTTATAAATCCTTTAAACCTTTAATTCTCAAAAACTGAAGAGACAAAAAAAAGCCATAATTTAGTATACACCTAGGATGGCTCAGGGTGGCACGGTGGCTCAGTGGTTAGCACTGTCGCCTCACAGCAAGAAGGTCTCTGGTTTGAGTCCCGGTTGGGCCAGTTGGCGTTTCTGTGTGTAGTTTGCATGTTCTCCCCGTGTTGTTTCCACCGGGTGCTCCGGTTTCCCCCACAGTCCAAACACATGCGCTATAGGGGAATTGGATTAACTAAATTGGCTGTAGTGTATGAGTGCGTGTGTATGGGTGTTTCCCAGTACTGGGATGTGGCTGGAAGGGCATCCGCTGCGTAAAACATATGCCGGAGTAGCTGGTGATTCATTCCGCTGTGGTGACCCCTGAAATAGAGACTAAGCCGAAGGAAAATGAATGAATGAATGTTTGTGAAGCGCTCAGATCATTCAACCGTAAGCTTTAGCTGTATGAATTTGTAATTTGCTCTTAGTAAATATTCAAAAAGGGCCTCACAGTGGCGCAGTGGGTAGCACGTTCGCCTCACAGCAAGAAGGTTGCTGATCGCTGGTTCGAGCCTTGGCTGGGTCAGTTGACGTTTCTGTGTGGAGTTTGCATGTTCTCCCTGTGTTGGCGTGGGTTTCCTCCGGGTGCTCCGGTTTCCCCCACAGTCCAAAGACATGCGCTATAGGTGAATTGGGTAAGCTAAAATTGTCCGTAGTGCATGGGTGTGTATGGATGTTTCCCAGAGATGGGTTGCAGCTGGAAGGGCATCCGCTGCGTAAAACATATGCTGGATAAGTTGGCGGTTCATTCCGCTGTGGCAACCCCAGATTAATAAAGGGACTAAGCCGAAATGAAAATGAATGAATGAATGAATATTCAAAAATGATTCATTTATTTTCTTGTTACTTGATCTTTAATAATATTAATCTAATTTACTGCATACAATTTGGTATTACTTTGTATGGAAGAGTGTATTATTTATACACACTGCTTTGGTCATTTGATTGCAGTAGATCAGAATATCATTGGAGACATGATTGCCCTGTGACTGATCCAATACTGACTAAATACTGATACTATATTTACATGATTCTGCCAGTATTAGATTAAAAAACTGATTAAAGTAGGGCTGCACGGTGGCGCAGTGGATAGCACAATCACCTCACAGCAAAAAGGTCGCTGGTTCGAGCCCCGGCTGGGTCAGTTGGCGTTTCTGTGTGGAGTTTGTATGTTCTCCCTGTGCTTGCGTGGGTTTCCTCCGGGTGCTCCAAAGACATGCGGTACAGGTGAATTGGGTAAGCTAAATTGTCCGTAGTGTATGTGTGTGAATGAGTGTGTAAGAATGTTTCCCAGTGATGGGTTGCAGCTGGAAGGGCATCCGCTGCATAAAACATATGCTGGATAAGTTGGCGGTTCATTCCGCTGTGGCGACCCCAGATTAATAAAGGGACTAAGCCGAAATGAAAATGAATGAATGATCAAAGTAATAGAAGCTGACATTTACCATTCAAGCAGTGGTCTGCAGTTTACCCTTCACATCTCTTTTATTAAATATATTATTAATGAGTATGTATATTTACTTGTCATGTATCAATGTAATCAATTTTGCGCTTTCATTAAATACATGACTTAAATAAACGTACAGATTCACACATTACAGTCGTCCATGTTTAGGTGTAGTTTTGCAGTTGTCCCGCAGGTGGCTGCACGTGTCTGTGTCCGTTTCCATATCCCTAAAGGCGCTTTGGGATTACAGCGTGGCCGCTTGCATATGATGCCTTTGGAAAACAGCCCGTAAATACTTAGGCATATGCTTTTGGGAAACGCAACCCTGCATGTTAGTTCGCATATTTCCCGCAAGAGCATGTTGCATTTTGCTTCTTACAGGTACATTTTATAACTATACTTACGGTCGAGAGCTGTAGTTTTTAACCACACAAGTATGCATGATTAGTATTGGGATCACTGAATTGTGGATATATTGGAGAGAGCATTTATATGGCCCTAGATTGGTGCACAGATTGTGGTCTTGCTAGAAAATTCCCAAATCGTGCATTTTACAGTTTCGATTAGTATAATTTAGGTTGCACACTTTGAATTGTAGGCTTTACATTACAATATATTCATGAATTGCATATGGGTGTGTAATATCACCACTGTTTCACATTGTGAATCAAACCAAAGGATAAATATTTGTACATTTAAATGAGTACTGTAATGTTTTACTTAAAAGTTGTTATAAACGACGCGCATAAAAATAAGACTTGATTTAGAAGATGAAGCACTAAACTGTTATGAGCTCATTGCTGTCTAGAATGCGTCATGCATGTGTGCCCACCCTGTCATACTTTTTATTTTAATTTTATTCCCAGGTTGTGCAGGTTGCATTTCCCGAATTTTCATTGCCAATCTTGAGCCACTTGTAATCGTTTGTTTTGGATCAGTTTGGAATTTCCCCAACCAACGCACAGCCCGGGGGATCAGAGTGATCTCCGACTCGGCCCCACCCTGATCTCCTGTCATACTTAACCTGTATTAACTTTTTAGTGCTGCCCAAAATATA
>CAIGQW010053530.1:0-11614 GCA_903798125.1 Danio choprae
CCCTCATCTAGATCTGGTCCTCCCGCCGCTCCTGCTCCATAATCAGGAATCCGATTCAGTTTCTTTTGTCTTACCTTCTTGTCATCAAACACATTCTTCATAAGTTTGTGTTTGAACTCTCGTTCCACTCTTGTTGTTTCTTTTTTAATCATATCTGTGTATTTCTGTGGTCCAAATAGCAGGCAGTCTCTGGCAGTCATGGTGAACATCATCTTTTCCTCCTCTGATTGGACAGTATGCAGAGTTTCCTTCACAATATCAGAATTCATGTCATGACTAATGACGGCCTGACTAAAACTACCAACACATCCCTGAACAAGTTTCTGAAAGTCCTCCGAGGTTTTAGACACAGAGTCAGGGCTCGAGCTTTGGGTATGTTTGATTGAGACCGACACTTCTGCACAAATGGACACTCCATGTTGTTTCTCAAATTGTTCCAGCTCCTTTCTGTAAGCATGATGCACGTACCAGAACTCATATAGGGGTACAATGAGTCCATCTGATCTCTCAGGGGTCGTTTCAGTGGTTTTGATGTTATTAGTGTCATTTAGAGCAATATTAGATGCAGCACTTCCCTCATTACTTGCTGCAGAAGTCTGCGGTATAGAGGTATTCACCTAAAACCAGATGATAAACCATATTATTTAAGGAATTTTATGCACACAGTGAAATAAACAGTAAATACACATCATAAATCAATAGTATCATTATTATAATTGTTACTAACACAACAACTAATGTACTTGGAGTCAGAAATGGCTTAATGTGTAGTAGGTCAGGCAGTTTCCTTTAGTAATGTGTATTCTTAAACCGCAATACATGATGAATAAACTGATTATTAGCATGACTATGTTTTTTGCCATACACAAAATAAACTCGATACCTCTGGTGATGGAGTTTTGCTCTCCTCCTGCAAGGGGTTTTGTGGTATATTCACATAATCTGCTCCATCCTGACAAATCCATGCAGTCACTTCTTTATTTTCATTTTTGAACCTCAACGGTATGAACTTCAGCTTCTTTAAAGCATCTAGAGCTGTAGAGAAGCATAGAAAATGTATGTAATGCACAACTCTAAAACAATTATTAATATTAATAATAATAATAATAATAATATGGCAAACAAATAAAGTCATAACAATGCAATTTGCAGTGTATGTGTTTCTTATAACACCAGTGTTGCTAAAGGTGCCATATAATGAATATAATGAAAATCTGAATATACCTAGGCATAGCTGAATAATAAAAGTTCAGTACATGGAAATAACATACCGTGAGCCTGAAACACCATTGAGTATAGAAGCTTGGAGAAAAACAGGCCAATCAAAACAAAACACAAGGCTCTGACGATCCATATGTGATCATTAATATGCATGCCCCATGTTGTGTTTGATTGGCCACAACAGTTCTTAATGACATTTGAACAATTATAATTTTTCAGCTCATCTTAGCTTGTATTCATTCATTTTCATTTCGGCTTAGTCCCTTTATTATTCTGGGGTCGCCACAGCGGAATGAACCGCCAACTTATCCAGCATATGTTTTACGCAGTGGATGCCCTTCCAGCTGCAACCCATATCTGGGAAACATCCACACACACTCATACACACATACACTACAGACAATTTAGCTTACCCAATTCACCTATAGCGCATGTCTTTAGACTTGTGGGGGAAACCCACGCCAACACGGGGAGAACATGCAAACTCCACACAGAAATGCCAACTGACCCAGCCGAGGCTCGAACCAGCGACCTTCTTGCTGTGAGGCGATCGTGCTACCCACTGCGCCACCGTGAGGCCCTAGCTTTTGTTAACCATACCATATATGAAGGACTTATTTTGAAAAACAGAACAGGCTTTAAGGAAGAATAAAGTAGCAGTTATGTGAGTGTGATCTCATCACAGCTCACTGTCAGAAAGCAAAATGCAGGATATACAGATTGTAAATATATTCAACACCACCCCAAAGAGGCATGAGGTCTGTTTAACTGTATATTTTGTTAGTTTAACATGTATATTGTGAAATCTGCCATATATGTTTGTAAAGAGGCAACAAACACGTGTTCAATGCATGTTTATGCATTGTGTCATATCACTCCGCTCTTACTGTGGATTTTCTGGAGTGAAAAGATGGCAATAAACGTCATAATACTCATCTATTTATGCAGAAGTTAATATTAATTCCTGCCTGTGCTTTCATTAACACCACAAAATACAACTCTAAATACATCTCTGTCCCTTTTGTTGAGTTTAATTTTCATTTAGCATATATTTCATCCAAAACACACTTCAAACGGAGCAAACTAGGTTACTCTGGTCCCTCCTTCTAAGATAAACCTCTCTACAGTTGAAGAATTAAGTTTAATTAAGTTATTTGTTGATGAATTAAGTTTACTTATTTTAAATGTGTGAGTTTCAGAGTACATCACGTGTTGTGTGTATGCGTGAGCGTCAGGCAGAGCTCATTAATATTCACGACCCTTCTAAATATGGTCAAAACGAACCATATCATTCATTCATTCATTTTCATTTCGGCTTAGTTGCTTTATCAGGGGTCTCCACAGCGGAATGAACCGCCAACTTATCCAGCATATGTATTACGCAGCGGATGCCCTTCCAGCTGCAACCCATCACTGGGAAACATCCATACACACTCATTGACACACATACACTACGGCCAATTTAGCTTACCCAATTCACCTGTACCGCATGTCTTTGGACTTGTGGGGGAAACCAGAGCACCCGGAGGAAACCCACGCCAACACGGGGAGAACATGCAAACTCCACACAGAAACGCCAACTGACCCAGCCAAGGCTCGAACCAGCGACCTTCTTGCTGTGAGGCGATCATGCTACCCACTGAGCCACCATGAGGCCCCGAACCATATCATATATGGGCAAATTCTATATGGGGAAATGGACCTGTAAAATCTTTTCTGGGGACCTTGTGTATTTATCTAAGCCATATATGCTCTATTTAGATATCAGAGAACAATTTAACATATTGTATCAATGCATTCTATGGCACCATTAAAATATTGTCACATTAAGGCTATAAGTAGGTGTGGATATTAGCAGCAGTTAACCGTCTGTTTTGTGAATTTTACTGGAATAGATAGTGAACAGCCTTAGTTAACAGAACTGAAAATGCATTTGACTTGTATTGTGAAATGTAAGAGAATCATAATCACCTGCTGATGGAGTTATCTGCACTTCTGCAAATGACGGATCATTCATGAGTTTGATACTGTGGACGGAGGCATTTCCTTCTAGTTTTGACAACCACGTCTGAAGGGCGATCTGTAATTTTGCTCTCCATCTGTCTGGAAATGCTTCAGTCCAGTCCACTTTGATCATTAATGTACCAACATCCAGTGGTGCAGAAGGTTTGGGCCTTTCATTATCAGCCGTATAAAGATCCTTAGGTAGGCAAAGTAGTCTATTATTTCCAATTTTAGACTATTTTATGTAAAGGAATCAAATGCAATCCAAACACTAAATGAATCTCAAGTAATAGTATGTTTTGATCATTTCATTCTGTAATATTAGTTCATAAATACTCATGAAATTATTTGCATTCCTCTCAGAAAACATGTCTCAAGCTCTACTCTTCAGCTCATACCTCTTCCAGTAGTATCTGAGACTGATTCATTGGGATGTTTAGATGCTTCACGTCATCCAGAGTCGGCCTAAAGTTCTGTATAAGTCCTAACATTCAGAAGAGAATTAAACATCTTTAAAATATAATTTAAATATGAATGACTTAATAAATAGGTTGCACGGTGGCGTAGTGAGTAGCACGATCGCCTCACAGCAAGAAGGTTGCTGGTTCGAGCCTCGGCTGGGTCAGTTGGCATTTCTGTGTGGAGTTTGCGTAAAACATATGCTGGATAAGTTGGCGGTTCATTCCGCTGTGGCGACCCCAGATTAATAAAGGGACTAAGCAGAAAAGAAAATGAATGAATATTAACCCTCCTGTTGTCCTAGAATTCTGAATACACCAGTTGCCCTTTCGGTCAAAAATGGCCTGCCTTCACTAAACTGTAAAAAAAAGCAGCTAAATTATATATATATATATATATTTAAATCTATTTTGCATGAAGAAACAACCCCATCTTCATCACAAACTCTGATTGTCCAGGTTTTCCCTCATCAGTGTGCAGTATTTCATCAATCTCGTTTTTGACGACAGTAAAGCGTGTATATTATAATGCTAAAAGTATCTGAAGTGTTTTTCAGCATTTGTACCTAGACAGTATTCATAAAGGTTAAAGCAGAATATTCTTCTTGTGTGTGTGCTGTATTGTGCATGTCTGCGCCAGTAGTTTTTGTGGTATAAGAATGGTTTTATAGCTGGCCGGTCACAATTTACCCGGAGGCCATTGCACCCTAAATGTGTACAGCCTTCATGAAAATATGGAAACAGACAATTATTATAAAACTATTAGTCCTTTTAGAAAAAGTCCCCAAACTTCAAAATAAAATAAAAAATACATTGTTTAGTGTTTATTTTCTGCTGCTAGAATGTTGGCAGGGTCATTTTTGACCCGTAAATGAACAACAGGGGGGTAAAAACCTCACAATAACAACAACAACAACAGTGTATATTTCAACTCAGTGTGTATATATATACATCATTTTGGCCAATTGTCATTTGTAGCCCTGGCTTACAAAACCAGTCATATAAATTTAGATTTTTACTTAATTATCTTTCTATTTACGTATGGTTTATTAGGGCAATATTTAGGTGAGGGCAGCACGGTGGCGCAGTGGGAAGCACAATCGCCTCACAGTAAGAAGGTCGCTGGTTCGAGCCTCGGCTGGGTCATTTGGCATTTCTGTGTGGAGTTTGCATGTTCTCCCCGTGTTGGTGTGGGTTTCCTCCGGGTGCTCCGGTTTCCCCCACAAGTCCAAACACATGCGGTACAGGTGAATTGGGTAAGCTAATTTGTCCGTAGTGTATGTGTGTGAATGAGAGTGTGTGGATGTTTCCCAGTGATGGGTTGCAGCTGGAAGGGCATCCGCTGCGTAAAACATATGCTGGATAAGTTGGCGGTTCATTCCGCTGTGGCGACCCCAGATTAATAAAGGGACTAAGCCGAAAAGAAAATGAATGAATATTTAGGTGAGATACAACTACTTGAACATCAGGAATCTGGAGAAAAATGCCTCTAAAGTTGACCAGATGCATATTACTATATTAAAAAGTACATTTTGATATATTTACGTAAAGAAGTTTACTAAATGTCTTCATGGAATATGATCTTTGACACATATTTTGCCATGAATGGAAAATATGTAATTTGGACCCCATTATTCCCACAAATTCCTACTCGTGGGTTGTAATGGCTGGATCAGGCACACAGTTGTTACACAATATGGACTCCTAGAAAAATTAAATCATAACCACTTTAAAAACAAAAACAAATAATAGTTCAATTGTAATTTGTGATCGATTTCTTAAAGAATATTTAAGAGTTTTAAGTTTCATTTTCGTTTTGCACAAAAATAAATACTTCCTAAAAGTCATGTTAGTCTTTTGTCTTCATAGATCACGTCATAAGCTTATTGTCTTTAGGCAAATGGTGGATGTTCATATTCAAAACAACGTATGTTACGCAATTGGGGTGGTTTTATATTCGCACATTTGGACTTTCTCCTTAATAATATCATTTCAGAAAAGTATTCCTTGTAAATTATGAATAGTGAAATCATATTAGCAGCCGATGACTATCAGAGCACATCATTGTCCAGTCAGTTAGTGCTAATGTTGTTTCGAAGTTATATGTACATGACATTTCAATATAATATACTATACAGAGACCGTGTCACAAGTTGTCACTGTTCAAAAATTAACGAATGCGTGAACCAACTTTACCTCAGTTAAGCTGCATGTACGGACGGTCCATTGACTGCGCATTTCCAGAATTATATGTAAGTATTTGAATATTACTGACATAATAAAGAACAAATAGTTAGACTTACCGAAAACTGTGAGCTGTGTGTACTGTATATAAGCTGAGCTTTCAGTCGCTGTTCTGCACGACCCTGGTTTGACTTGGTACATTACCTGTAGGCTAAAAGGTTAGCATCTAGCTCATTGAAGCGTTTGTTTCGCTTTCTACCTTTGCTCTGTTCTTTCGCTTCATGAGATTGCCAGCAAGGTGTTTACATTCCAGTAGAGTCCACAAGTGGACCCCCCTCAATCATAATCTTGACTGAGGTGTAAAAACACACCGAAATCATTAATAATAAAGATAACCAGTATTGTATAATCCAGATTTTTGTCCAGGAGTCAATAAAGTGATGGGGTAAAATATTGCCTAATATTCAAATTAACATTTCAAAGAAAGTTCAGGAGTCAGTCATTTTAATTGTAGCTACATGGATTGTTAGTGTTCATTTAGCCACACACACGGAGACAAAATAATAATAATAATCTTGCCTTGTTTATTAAAATTAAATGGCTGTTTTAGAAATGGAGTCAAAAAGTTAAAACAGGAACAACAGAAAGCTGGTAAAAACATGAATCATAAAATTATACAAACAATTGCAAATACAAATTCATATTCATTCATTTTCCTTCGGCTTAGTCCCTTTATTAATCTGGGGTCTCCACAGCGGAATGAACCGCCAACTTATCCAGCATATGTTTTACGCAGCGGATGCCCTTCCAGCTGCAACCCAACACTGGGAAACATCCATACACACTCATTCACACACATACACTACGGCCAATTTAGCTTATTCAATTCCCCTATAGTGCATGTGTTTGGACTGTGGGGGAAACCGGAGCACCCGGAGGAAACCCACGCCAACACGGGGACAACATGCAAACTCCACAAAGAAACGCCAACTGACCCAGCTGAGGCTCGAACCAGCGACCTTCTTGCTGTGAGGCGATCGTGCTACCCACTGCGCCACCTCGTCGCCCCCAAATTCATATTATATATTTTAAAACAACCGAACACTGTAAAACAGATTACATCATTAAAGCATTTTTTTTAAAGTTACTTTACTTAAAACCAGGGGTGTCCAAACTCGGTCCTGGAGGGCCGGTGTCCTGCTGAGTTTAGCGCCAACTTGCCTCAACACACCTGCCAGGAAGTTTCTAGTGAGAGCTTGATTAGCTGGTTCAGGTGTGTTTGATTAGAGTTGGAGCTAAACTTTAAAGGCACTAAACATAATAAATGTATCATTATAAATATCATTATCAAAATTGTGTTCATTTTATACAAGCCCCGTTATGAGGGTGCATTAAATAAATGCGACACAATAAAATGTTTTATTTAATAACTCGAGAATACAGTTTGCACCTAATATAAACAAATATATTCCACATTTTTTAAATGTGTTTTTGTGCCAATATAAACAGACAGAGGAGAAAAATGAGTTCTTGAAGAACCAGCCAGTGCCTAGTTCCTATAGCTGAACTTAATTGTCCTAGAAGGTAGGGCCTCACGGTGGCGTAGTGGGTAGCACGATCGCCTCACAGCAAGAAGGTTGCTGGTTCGAGCCTCGGCTGGGTCAGTTGGCATTTCTGTGTGGAGTTTGCATGTTCTCCCCGTGTTTGCGTGGGTTTCCTCCGGGTGCTCCGGTTTCCCCCACAGTCCAAAGACATGCGCTATAGGTGAATTGGGTAAGCAAAATTGTCCGTAGTGTATGAGTGTGAATAGGTGTGTATGGGTGTTCCCCAGTGATGGGTTGCAGCTGGAAGGGCATCCGCTGCGTAAAACATATGCTGGATAAGTTGGCGGTTCATTCCGCTGTGGCGACCCCAGATTAATAAAGGGACTAAGCCGAAAAGAAAATGAATGAATGAATGTAGAAGGTAATGAGATTATGTTTGTCAGGTGTGTTGATCAGGAACTGGGTGCAGACGAGGGGAATGCTGGGAAATGAAGTCCTAAAAGTGATTGGTGCGTTGTCTGTTTGTACATTTACAAAACTCTTAAGACAAAAGTGCTTAAAATATTGATTTATTTCTGGGAATTTGTTTACAATCTCCTACAAAAACCCTCCAATAGTTGGAAATTCATTTGTGTGATAAAAATGAAGAAAAACATGAAGAGATTTACTGCAGAAAATGAAGTAAAACAAGAAAAAAGGACAAAAATGCAATCATTTTGCACAGGCTGATTGAAAAGAACAATAAACATCTGACATAATTCATTTACTAACCTTAATTTCATCTTTAACCTCTAATATGTGCTTTTTATAATTCCATAGTTGCTTATTTGTACATACATGTACTTTATATGCTCACATTTGCAATATATAATCACTTTAGGCTTAAACATTCATCACAATTATTATGAACATCATGAAAGCCCATCACCGTATTTACGGGCATACATATACAGTAAATACCTGGCAAAAGTATTTAACCCCATTGAAAATTATTCTTTGCTCTTTTAATTGCAGATTGCATACATTATACTATTTATTTTACTGCGTGCGCATCTAAAGTAAGTGAATGAGAGTAGATATTCCAAAACAAAGCATAATATTTAGCCTGAGTTGTTTGTCAAGCGGGGCAGCGCGGTGGCGCAGTGGGTAGCACAATCGCCTCACAGCAAGAAGGTCACTGGTTCGAGCCTCGGGTGGGTCAGTTGGCATTTGGTCAGTTGGTGTGGGTTTCCTCCGGGTGCTCCGGTTTCCCCCACAAGTCCAAAGACATGCGCTATAGGGGAATTGGGTAAGCTAAATTGTCCATAGTGTATGTGTGTGAATGAGTGTGTGTGGATGTTTCCCAGAGATGGGTTGCAGCTGGAAGGGCATCCGCTGCGTAAAACATATGCTGGATAAGTTGGCGGTTCATTCCGCTGTGGCGACCCCAGATTAATAAAGGGACTAAGCCGAAAAGGAAATGAATGAATGAATATTTGTCAAGCATTTATCAGCTTTGCACTGTGATTATAAATAATATTTGTTTCCATTCTCCGGGTTTAGAGGCACTTGTGAGAGACACCTGTGGATTAAACTTTCATAACACCACCACAGATTCTCAGTAGGCATCCTTATAAAATGTCTGGGTAATGTATAATGGGTTGAGATATTTGCATTGGGTTCATTCATTATGCTTTGCACATTCTTACTCTAAATCGTCTCACATTAACACTTGGTCAAACCCCTTTAGCATCACATTTCCACATGCAGGGTCCCCCATTGCTTCGAGATGTTTGCATTACACGTCTACAAGTTTTAGTGCATTACACGTCAACATTACAAGATTTTGGGTTTGCATATGCATGTGTAAAGATACTAATGCTTTTGTAATACGTTCATAGATATTTTGGAGCACCAAACCCCACCACACCTACCCAAACCTCCACACGTCTGAACATCATGCTGTGAAAAACAGTCACGTGTAGCTTCTTGTTGCAAAAACCGACCATAAAAATCAGTAAAAACAATTCATGTTGCATTGCAAGTCCTCCGAAGCCTGTTAATCAGAATATACACATAAGAACTGGACATTGAATGGACTGGACTGGACTCTTATGCGAAGAACAGAGTACATCACTGAGTTGTAATCACTTCAAACGATCCTGATTGCTATTAGTGTTGCAACAATACAGACTTCCCACAGATTGGTTCGGTTTAGGGTCACGGCTTATGAAATAATAGACATAATTATTAGTCATAATGAAGCTTCGCTTAATCGATGGGTGTATTCAAGCAGCAAATGCATCACATGCCAAGTTGATGAGTGTTTGTAACTTTGGAAAAACCGCACATACATACTCTGACTGGACTCTTGGATTATGTGCATCCTTACAGATGCCCCATAATGATCCCAATATAGTCTGAACCCGTAAATACAGTCAGTAAAGCTATCTAGCAAAGAGTTATTTTAAGGATAGGAGATATGTGCTCATGAATGTGATAATAGCGGTAAATAAAAAACAACTCGCACCAACATACCTATACGTACATTCTTACCCATTTTCATTTAATCATAATAAACATAAGGCTTTCTTGTCAGCATATTGGAATCAATGGTTTATTCTTTAACATTTATGTAAAGCAGGGGTCACCAAACTTGTTCCTGGAGGGCCGGTGTCCTGCAGATTTTAGCTCCAACCCTAATCAAACACACCTGAACAAGCTAATCAAGGTCTTACTAGGTATACTTGAAACACCCAAGTGTGTTGAGGCAAGTTGGAGCTAAACCCTGCAGGGACACCGGCCCTCCAGGACCGAGATTGGTGACCCCTGATGTAAAGCAATGGAGGACCCGAGTTAGAATGTGTTGGACCCGAGTTAGAATGTGTTGGACCCGAGTTAGAAATGCGAAATTAGCATTTTTCCTGTAGTACTGACATATATTTTGCTCCATCCATTTGTTCTTCAGTTCTCATGAGACTTTTAATGCAAGACAGAAATTGTTAGTCAGGTCACAGCTAATAATGTTTGCTTAAAGTTAAAGGAACGAATGCTGCAGTCATGGTACGGATTACTATGCCAAAATGAGAGTATACCGTCGTCAACATGTCAAGTGGATCAAAAAAGGCTTTCAGGTTTGTCCTAGGACATGAACGGATGTTGTTCAATAGTTTTAGGACAACTTTGATGAAAGGTTTTGATTCACTTCAAATGTTGACTACTGTAGTTCCTAGGCGCCATATCCGTCTAACTTTTATAATCCGTATATCCACAAAATAGATACTTCTCATTTTCTGTTGGTGTTTGCACATGATGTGACTACAGAAGAGTTAGGCTTTAAACAGGAAAATTATTGAAACTATTATTGAGTGAGATGCTAATGGTCTAATCAAATTCAATGATTTATGCTAAGCTAGGCTAAAAGTGCTCCTGTGGATCATCTGAATGGATTAAAAAATGATAAAACCCAACTATTTAACTCTAGGGGAGCTGTAAATGTGTTGCTTATCTCCATGTTCCATTACGAGTGTCGATGGATGGCCATTTCCTCAATGTCTAGGTGATGTTATCTCAACTTTCACAATAGCGTGTTAACAGATGCAAATGCTTTGATACGTCTCTGTTGTCTCTCAAAGCTTCAGATTGACCTTATCCACAGTTGGTTGTGTCTGAAAGCAGGCCTTTTCCCCAATGAATGTAGTGCTCTTTAGATTTAGTTGTATTAATACATTACCTGACACATTAAATCCACAATTGCAAAACAGTTACATCACCAGGGCTTCAAATTGAAAAGACATTAAAGAAAGAAATTACTTGTGATTTGATGTTATATTTCAGTGGTGTAAACATGGAGCTCCAGAGGAAAAGGGTTGCATTTGTTCCAGAGTGTTTATTCAATGCCTTTGGCCTTTAACTCGTCTTTCACTCTCTTCAGGTAGTCTGGGTCTGGATAACCATAACTGTGGATGGAACAAATGAGGAATACAAGTTCAGGTTCACTTGATTTCTGGTTTGGCATGAAAGCAGATTTTAGAGATGAACTCATACCTTTGAGATCCACCATATATACTGGTCTTATGATGGATATCATTCCAGGTAACAGCGTTCTGCGCGCCGGTGGTTGTTGAGGTCCCGACAGTAAAGATCAGCTTCTGATCAAAAGCTCTCTGCAGCAGTGCAAGCACTTCTTTTCCTTCATGGTTGTCTGGTAAGTATGCTTGACGA
>CAIGQW010053533.1:17128-33868 GCA_903798125.1 Danio choprae
AGTCTGTCATAGGACATCACTAGTCTCTCATAGGACATCACTAGTCTCTCATAGGACGTTACTAGTCTGTCATAGGACGTTACTAGTCTCTCATAGGACATCCCTAGTGTCTATAAGATGTGTTTGGTTATAAAGGGTTCTGTTAATTGAAAAGTTACAGTTTTATAAAAATACAAAAGCATAGTATTGGTAGTATCATTATTTGAATTAGTCATTTGTGTACAACTGTATATGTACAGCAATGATTGTCACTGAATATACGGTTTAACCTTTGTTTTGTCTGTGTTCAGGAGGCGTACTCTGTAGCGAGGCAGTTTAACTTAATCCCGCCGGTATGTGAACAGGCCGAGTATCACTATTTCCAGAGGGATAAAGTGGAGGTGCAGCTGCCAGAGCTTTACCACAAGATCGGTCAGTCAACACAAACTACCTGAAAACCAGCCTCACTTTACACTTACACTTATATTAAATTACTGCATGAACCGACAGTAATGTTTTTGGACCTTTCAATGCTTTTTAGATGTTACAGAAGTATTTCTCTATTACTCAATCTAGCCGCAGAGGTTGTTTACTGCAGCTAACCTTGACCCTTTGTTCCAGCATGATAATAGTTGAGCTGAAAGAGAAAAAAGGACTGAAGGAGTATAGTTTATGCCACAGCGGTGTGCTACAAATCAACTTGTATAATATATATTTTAGGGCCTTTAATTTAGGTGCATTTTCATCAAATTTTTGGCCATTAATTTACACAAAATCAGCGGTCTGTTCCTGGTCTGTGGATTACTCAGTTAGCTGGATTTGATTATTGATTTAATATGAATGGCAGCACGGTGGCTCAGTGGTTAGCACTGTCGCCTCAAAGCAAGAAGGTCGCTGGTTCAAGTCCCGACTGGGCCAGTTGGCATTTCTGTGTGGAGTTTGCATGTTCTCCCCGTGTTTGCGTGGGTTTTCTCCGGGTGCTCCGGTTTCCCCCACAAGTCCAAAGACATGCGCTATAGGTGAATTGAGTAAACAAAACTGGCCGTAGTGTATAAGTGTGTGTGTGTGTCATTGAGAGTGTGTATGGTTGTTTCCCAGTACTGGGTTGCAGCTGGAAGGGTATCCGCTGTGTTAAACATATGTTGGAATGGTTGGCGGTTCATTCCGCTGTGGCGAGCCAAAGGAAAATAAATGAATGATGTAATCATCGATTTTTTTATTTATTTTTTTATATTTTTTAAAGATTTATTTTTGGCCTTTTTGCCTTTATTAAGTAGATAGGACAGTATTATAGACAGGAAGTGAAGTTGGAGAGAGAGAGAGAGAGAGAGAGAGAGAGGGGGTAGGGACGGGAAATGTCCTCGAGCCGGGATTCGAACTCGGGACGCCCTGAAGTGCTACTGCACCATATGTCAGCGCGTTAACCACTAGGCTATTGCGCCGACAATCGATTTTTTTTACATGCAATTTGATTGGATGGGAATCATCGGACTGATTATTCTACTTAGCCGATAAAATATAAAAAATATATATATAAATAAGTAGGGCAGCACGGTGGCACAGTGGGTAGCACAATCGCCTCACAGAAAGAAGGTCGCTGGTTTGAGCCTCGGCTGGGTCAGTTGGCATTTCTGTGTGGATTTCGTTTGGATTTCCTCCGGGTGCTCCGGTTTCCCCCACATGTCCGAAGACATGCGCTATAGGTGAATTGGGTAAGCTAAATTGTCCGTAGTGTATGTGTGTGAATGAGTGTGTTTGGATGTTTCCCAGTGATGGGTTGCAGCTGGAAGGGCATCCGCTGTGTAAAACATATGCTGGATAAGTTGGCGGTTCATTCCGCTGTGGCGACCCCAGATTAATAAAGGGACTAAGCCGAAAAGAAAATGAATGAATGAATGAATGAATATATAAATAAAAAATAAAGCAGCGACTGGAAAAATATTGGAGTAAAAGTACAGATACGCCACAAAAAATGTACTCAAGTGAAAGCAAAAGTACACATTTTTAAAACTACCTAGTACAGTGCAGTTCCTGAGAAGAGCTACTGAGCCCTTCCAGTGTTGTGGATGTGACGCTTGCAGTAAAAACTCAAAACATAAACTCAGATAGAAAGTATATGTTAACATATTGAAACATCTGTTTTTACTTTTCAAAAGAACTAAGCACAGAGTTATGGGATCAGAAAAATACCAATCTGTAAACATTTTAATTGTTAAATGAGGAAAATAAAGATGGATGTGACCAAACAAAGTCTGCGAGTTGACAGTCTACAACGTATTCTGTGGAAATTCTGTGAATTAAACGGCACAAACCAAAAGAAATACTGGCTAAGGATGAGAGTTACCCAGATAGCACACATGCGTCGCAGATACGTCTGCTGGACGTCCGCAGTTTCATCTGGGAGACGTGTTATTTAGGGCGTTTGCTCATCTGGAAAACGTCATATAGACGTCCTTGTCAGACATTCAAACAACATCTATGCAATGCATCGCAGATGTTCATTATTAGAGTGTTAGGTCTGTGAGACATCTTATTTATGTAGCATAGACGTCGTTTTTTATTATTTATTTAGACATTCCCTCATCCATACTGCTATAAATAACAGCAACAGTTACACTGATTATACATCCGTCTACACATATATGATAAGCTCAAGTATTTTCCACTCAAAAATAACACAACAGCTGAAGAATCATTTGTTGAGTTTTATATTATATTATCATTTATTATAATTTATATTTCTCAACAAAATCAATTAAAAATTTCAGCAGTTCAAGATTCATCGTATAGACGGCGTATAGAGGTAAAGAAGACGCCTCATTAACAAATAAAAACGCTCGATGGAGTCTGATGTTAAGCAGATGTTACGATCTTTCAAAGGCGTCTCCGCGACGTACGTGTGCTATCTGGGTAACTGCTGGGATGAGTTGGCTCGCTACAGAACAAACATTACGTATTTTAATTCACATTTTTGCATTTATGAGGGAAAAGCTCGGTTATGGATGTGACGGCTCTCTGTTATGGATGTGACAGAGGTGAAATTGGCACTTGTGTGACTTTGGTAAATCAAATTGTTTGAAAAACGTGCTCTACTGTTTGCGCTAGTATTTGTAATGTGTTACTTTACACCGCTGATTAGGACACATGTGAACTCCAGTTATGTGTTGTGACTGTCTCATGTTCAGGTGTCGGAGCGATGACTTGGTCTCCTCTAGCATGTGGTTTGATCACCGGAAAATATAGTGATGGTGTTCCCGACTGTTCAAGAGCCGCAATGAAGGTGAGTCCAGGAGAAATGCTCAAGTATCACTTCAGCTTCTCCATGTCATTCGCTTTGCAATTGAATCGTCATCCCGCATTAGAGTGCAGTGCTTGAAGAGTCCTGAATGTTTGGTTTTGTGTGCAGGGCTATCAGTGGCTGAAGGAGCGCGTCTACAGTGAAGAGGGACGCAGACAGCTCGCAAAAATCAAAGAGCTCCATCTGGTGGCTGACAGGCTGGGCTGCACGGCTGCTCAACTCGCCATTGGTGAGGGTCTGGACACTTCACATTAGGACTATGTTTTGAGCTTTGAGGACAACACATACACTTCATTGAACATACACAGAGACAGCACCTATATACTATGTAACTGCAGGTTAACTATGTTTATATATATAATAACTTTAACTGTTAAAAGCTGTTAGTTACTAGTTAATTAGTTAAAGTTATTAGTACCTTTACATGGTATCTGCGCGCGCAGAAATCACAATGGCAGATTTTCAGCCCATCATTGAGTCTATTTATTTACTAGTGTACATTTATATTTATTCAGTTTTTATATTAATTTCAGTAATATTATTAGTAATATCGCTGGTTCAAGCCGGGTTTCCTCCGGGTGCTCCGGTTTCCCCCACAAGTCCAAAGACATGCGCTATAGGTGAATTGGGTAAGCTAAATTGTATGTGTGTGAATGAGTGTTTGTGGATGTTTCACAGTGATGGGTTGCAGCTGGAAGGGCATCCGCTGCGTAAAACATATGCTGGATAAGTTGGCGGTTCATTCCGCTGTGGCAACCCCAGATTAATAAAGGGACTAAGCCGAAAAAAAAACTATTGAATGAATAACTAATAACCTTAACCTTTCCGAATTTGATTGTAATGCAATCATGTGCACCTTTTGTAAGTTAATTAGTTAACTAGTTACTTACTAGTTAATTAGTTAAAGTTATTAGTAGGCCCACATGGAATCTGTACGTGCAGAAATCCCAAGCAGATTTGTATCCCATCATTGAGTCTATTTATTTACTAGTGTACATTTATATTTATTCAGTTTTTATATTAATTTCAGTAATATTATTGACTAATATGAAAATGTTCATCTGATTTATTTACAGTACAGTTTAAGCCATATTTTCTGTCTTTTAGTGGATATATTATACGAGAGACTTGCTTTGTTTACCAGGTGGATCTAATTGGATTTGCATTGTAAACACTGAAGTTAATGTTGTTATTTTACATTAAGGTGTTATTTTTTAATTCGGTCTGCACACTTCACATTAGGACTATAGGTGGGAACGGACACTATTCACATTTACAGGTTTCTCAGTAGCGGAAGGGGTCATAGTTAGTTAGTTACTTAGAGCGCAGTGAACAGGAGTACAACAAATCTTTTTTTTTACAATTCTAGTTTTTCTAAATAATAAAAGAAAAACTTGAGCATGGTGTTATCAAGTTTTTCAGAAAAAGGAAAAGAAATTGTGTGAGACTGATTTAGGCAGCCAGAAGAGAGAATAATGTCAATTTACTGTCCTGCCCCCATAGACACTGCATTACAAACGCCACATAATTCATTTTTTTGTAATTTGATGCAGCGTATATAACACATACATAAATACATATAAATGTTCATGTTGGGCCTCACAGTGGCGCAGTGGGTAGCACGTTCGCCTCATAGCAAGAAGGTCGCTGATCGCTGGTTCGAGCCTCGGCTGGGTCAGTTGGCGTTTCTGTGTGGAGTTTGCATGTTCTCCCTGTGTTGGCGTGGGTTTCCTCCGGGTGCTCCGGTTTCCCCCACAAGTCCAAAGACATGCGGTATAGGTGAATTGGGTAGGCTAAATTGTCTGTAGTGTATGAGTGTGAATGGTTGTGTATGGATGTTTCCCAGAGATGGGTTGCAGCTGGAAGGGTATCCGCTGCGTGAAACATATGCTGGATAAGTTGGCGGTTCATTCCGCTGTGGCGACCCCAGATTAATAAAGGGACTAAGCCGAAATGAAAATGAATGAATGAATGTTCATGTTTTTAAAAAAAAAATCTAAATATTAAAAGTTCTCAAGGATTTAAGATGCTGATGACAGTGAAAAGGGTCCATAAGATCCTCATCTGTTTGATTGACAGCATACGTGTTGCATTTTCTCACAACACATGCAAATAGCACGGAACACAACAGAAATGTTTCAAGGGCACACTTAAAACATGACGGACCCTAAAGTTTTATTATTGAGACCCCTGGTTCATTTTCAGACTTAATCCAGCCTAGAATAGTTCCCATATAAGTACAGACATACTTGTTTATATGGTTTATAAGGACTCCATAGGCGTAATGTATTTTATTAGGTTATTATATGGTCTTACCATACCCCTAAACCCAGCACTCGCAGGAACCCTTGTAACTTGTTAAGTATTATTTTTAAGCATTTTGAACTATGAGGACATAAGGCATGTCCTCATAAACCACCGTAACATTTTAACACCTAGGTCATACCAATGTCATACAATTTTGTGTACTCATAAACCAAGTACACACCCACAGATTTGTTTTTGTGAATTGTGGGGACATTAGTCCATAGGCATAATGGTTTTTAAACTGTACAAACTAGTTTCTATTGCCCTACCCCAACCCTAAACTCTCAAAGGAAACTACATTTTTACTTCTTTTGTGCTTTGTAAGCCTCAAAATGTCCTCATAAGTCACATTTTCTTTGTAATACATGTCATACCCATGTCATACACATTTGTGTCTTGATATGTCACACTCTCTCTTTTTGATGTTGTCTAAAGTCTGCCAATCAGACATGCATGACAGACAGTCCAAAAATGTGATAAATACCTCTGTATGCACAGTGATGCATATGTTCTGAATCAAAAATGTGCTTGTTTGTGAAATCTCTCACTCAGCATGGTGTTTGCGTAGTGAAGGCGTCAGCTCTGTACTTCTTGGTGTCTCCAATACGGATCAACTTCTTGAAAACCTAGGAGCCCTGCGGGTAACACACACACACATACAAACAACCTTAAGGCTGATTTATACTTCTGTGTCGAGTGATCGGCGTGACCCACGGCGCCTGCTTTGGCGTAGCCATGCATTTATACTTCTGCGCGCTGTTTGTGTTGCTCTGCAATAACACTTCCGAAATGCTAGCTGGCAGTAGGTTTTTTGTTCCTCTGTGTCGAGTTTTTCGCGGGTATTTTGTTTTTTCTGAACGCTACAAGTAGCTAAAACTCGCTCATTCAGAGGCGGGAACCAGCACACGTGCAACAACTTTAATCATAAGGTAAACACAAAACAACAGTTTCCATCTGGAGCTCCTTCACGGGACTCCACACTTGTAAACACTCGCTCCATCAGGCTCGTGGCTCTCAGCATTGCCCACACTCCTCACTGGTACCAAGCTGAACAATCACAAAGCTTGCGCTATGCGTCGTTGCGACGTGTAGTTGCATTTTGTGAGAGGTCAGCGTCGGCGTCAGCCATGGCGAGGGCTATGCGACCGTGCGAAGGCTGCACCGGAGCATACGCGTGCGCTTGACGCAGAAGTATAAATCAGCCTTTACTGTAAAGTGGTGCACACATGTAATGTATAGGGATGCACCAAATCTTCAGCTACTGAAAATGGCGTTTTTGATTTTCGACTGAAAGACATGAGCAGAAAATAAGACTATGTTGTATCACACTATCCAGTAGTGTTTAGCATTGTCATTTCAGTGCATCGCTACTACTAACACATGTGCATTAAAAATGCAAACGCAAGATGAGCTGATTTTGATGTCCTCCTCAGGTGCTGTCTCAGATGACTCCTCAGACCGTGAGCGAGATCGATGCTCTCCTGGGCAACAAGCCTCACTCCAAGAAAGAGTCCCGTGCGTGAGGGAACCGGAGGACCACATGACCATGAAGTGCAGCCAGAAAAGACAATGAGAGAACGCAAGAGGGAAAAGACGGATCACGGCGAACCACGGCTTTTCTGCTCTCCCGTATATTCCAACACCTGCATGCCTTCTGCAACATGCTTCCAGCCCATACCGCACTGCTCTCTGTAACCCTTCTCAAATATCCAGCATAACCTACCAATCAAACATGGCTGTCCGCAACATCACCAACGCCACCAACTTTCACATTTTGCTTATTCAGAGAGGTTTCAGTCTTCCCGGAGGAAGCACTGCCGTTTGTAAGAGGCCAGTGAGAAATTCGGCATTATCAGCAGCCCAGATGGATTTTCTGTGATTAGAATAAGGGTATATTTTCATCGGCAGCTGGAAGCATTATTGAATTTGCCAAATATTTATCAAACAAACCTGCGCCGGGTGACTGATGTGCGATCATGATGGGCGTTCTGTGCAGATTTTTGTTGCGTGGGCCTGGTTGCGCGTTCAAGAATTACGAAGGAGTGTTTGTGCGTATGCATGCGGTGACACTTTGAATCCGACTCTCCATTGCTGGTGTTGCACTCATAAAATGGACGCCGGGTAGACTTTACACAAGGGAGGATTTCATCCCGTTTGTGAGGGCGTCCGTTCACTGCCTGTCACATTTCATTCTGGTGGTGCAGGAGAGCGTGGCAAAGACTCCAGCGTGTGACGGGAAAAAACATGCAGCAACTTCAAACAGCTGTTTGGACACATCACAAGTCTTCCTCCATTTCCCTCCTTTCCATCTCTCCTTGTGTTTACAACGGTGCACCTGTCCCTTTAAGAGAACCTGTGCAGGCGGGGGAGGGGCGTGTGAATGTGTTCATGGTACCTTGCAAACATATTCAGACCCTCGCCAATTCGCTCGTCAATGTCTACACGTGCACAGGATTCTTTATAAAAGAGGTTTTCCCCGCTTCTGTTTTTTTTTTTTTAAATCTCCGTCCATCGCATCGCACCGTGACACATGTTAAGGGCACACTGAACCAACAGGGGGCGATAATGACACTTTTATGCTGGGTTCTCACCAAATGGAAATCGAATTAAGTATTTTTGCAAGTAAATTCCATGCAAGTCAATGCAAATGTAAGAACAGAGATGGATTACTGTCGCAATGCATTTTCCGTGAACGTTCGAAATTTGCCCCATTCACATCTTCTGATTTTGGTGTGAACCCAGCTATGTTGGCCAATCAGAAACAAAACAGAAAATGTACTGTATAAGGTTACCAACGCAGACAATATATCGCTTTAAACTATTAAAAATGTTCATAAAAGTCACTTTTTCAAACTTTTCAAGGATAAAAGTCATTGGACGAAAGATCACGGCCTCATAATGCAATTCAAAAGCACAGATCATTTCCTCCGGGTGCTCCGGTTTCCCCCACAGTCCAAACACATGCGCTATAGGGGAATTGAATAAGCTAAATTGGCTGTAGTGTATGAGTGTGCGTGTGAATGTGAGAGTGTATGGATGTTTCCCAGTACTGGGTTGTGGCTGGAAGGAGCATCCATTGCTTAAAACATATGCCAGAATAGTTTGCGGTTCATTCCGCTGTGGCGACCCCCGATAAATAAGGGACTAAGCTGAAGGAAAATGAATGAATGAATGAATGAATGAATGAACATGACTCACAAAATATGGAAACTCTTCACTCTTTTCGAAAATCTTCACCTTGGTTGGAGTTTTCAGAAAGTTTTGGTTTCAGTAAGCCGATACTCTGACAAACAGCGAAACCGCGTAGAAAAAAAGTGTGATTTTGAAAATAGCCATGTTCATGTGGACTGGGCCTTATTTACGTTACTCTTCTAGTCGCTCTTACTATTGTAAACAAACACAACTACACAACTGTGGATATGAAAGAGGCAAGAGAGATATCTAAAGCCGTGCTGCACTTTTCACCCCATTGACTTCAATTCATGCGCATGCGAATGCTGCGGACCGGAAACGCAAGCGTGTGCGATAAGTTTCGCATGTGGCTGCATTCCAAAGTTCAAGCTTGGTGAACTCTGACCTGCCAATTTAATTGACTTGAATTGCGTGAGACCAAAATAACGTGACAAAAAAAAAAAAACTTGACCTTTCTGTACAAATAGCACGTGACCTTTCTGTCGTTTTATAGGTGTCGCATCCTCTTATTTTATCCCGCCCCTTTTCAAAGCACCGTCCGGCAGAATTTCGCATGCTCAAATACTAGTGTGAAGTCATTTTAAATACTAAATCATGCAAGGAAATGTCATAGTCTTAGACTTTAAGGACCAAAGCATGATAGACCAAGAGCATAATCATGTCTTGAATAATTTTTTTAGACAAATATTATTATTATTATTACGTGACAGAGATAATATTTTATTTTTATGCCTAATGTTTAAAATGTAAAACTGAAAAAAATACTTTATATTCAGTCCTATTCCATGAAGTACGACCTATATTTTGTACTCAAAATTCGACATTGTTGAGTAGACTGCATCACTGCATCCAACGTTTGGTTGTTTTCACCGTTTGGAAATGTCCACACTACTAAGTCTTTTGTTTAAAATGCATATTTTTCTCTCCATTTTGGCCTTCCCCTCAAACTACAGCAGCATTTTAGGCAACAGAAACATGTGCTTTTGAAAACACACTCCAGAGTGGATACATTTAAATGGCGCTTTTGAGTCACAGTGTGAACTTTGGTGCTGTTTGCACTGGTGTTGTCACGATACTGGAATTTGGTACCAATTGATACTGAAATCTTAAAAACATCCATTTCCCGCTAACATTTGAGCGTGCTCTTAAACACCGCTGATTTGCCATTGTGTTCACGTGCTCAACAGAAATGACTGTGATTGGTCGTGAAGGTCATCAGTTCCCCGAACTCACCGCTGTTTACTGACTGTAACCACAGATACAGGGACACTGGAGTGTTTCAAAGTCATGTCGATCAGCTGGTTTGTTTATAAGCTGACATACGAGCGACCTGCTGATGAACGGCGGCTTTAAAGTGAAGTTTCACAAACTAATTTCGAGAGGAGCACATGATATGATTGATAGCGGCTGGTCTCCCATCTATAATCATTAGCAAGCCAATCGGATTAATCCAAATTCACAATAAAAATCGCCCATCAAGCATTACTCCCTTTTCTTCGTTTTGAAGGATCCCCCCATCCACCCCATCTCCCCCTTTACCAGGGGGAGCTCTCAAGAACTACCTGATCTCATACCCCCTTACATGCTCATCAACAAGGCGGGAGCCCTGGGCTCAATTATCTCCATGCTCAGGGTTCTCTCCCGGGACAGCATGCCAAACCTGCTAATATTATCAAGTGTGAACTCTTGAAACGCTCCAGTGTCCCTGTATCTGTGTTTACACTCAGTAAACAGCAGTGAGTTCAGTAAACTGATGACCATCGCGGCCAATCACAGTCATTTCAAGAGTTCACACTTAGCTGATGATTGGTTATAAAGCTTGTTTGACATGCTGTCCCGGGAGAGAGCCCTGAGCTCATAGATCCTCCAGCCCGGGGCTCCCTCCCGTTTGCAAGGCGAGAGGGGAGTTTGAGCTCAGGTAGATCTGGAGAACTGCCCTGCTGTAGTAACTAATGAACAGATAGTGATTGCTCTTGAGATGACTACTTACTAGGAGCATGTCTATGATGCCAATTTGGATTAGTCAATTAACTTAAGTTGCATGTTTTTGGACAGTGGGAGGAAACCGGGGAACCCGATGGAAACCCACATGAGCACGGGGAGAACGTGCAAACTCCACACAGAAACGTCGGCTGGCTTGGTATAGACTAGAACCAGTGACGTTCTTGCTGTGAGGCAACAGTGCTAACCACTGGGCCACCGTGCCGCCCATCTAGGTAAGGAGGAGTAGGGGTGGAAGGGGAGATTCTTCAAAACGAAGATGGCTGTGGTATGGAAATTAGGGTATTTATAGTGGCTTAGGAATCGTCTGATTGGTGAATCATGAATTGGATAATGCGGGACCAGCCGCAGCAATCATAAGCACACGATCCTCTCCAAATTAGTTTATAAATAAACTTCACTTCTGTTGAGCAAGTAAACACAATGGCAAATCAGCGCTGGTTAAGAACGCGCTCAACAGTGTTAGCGGGAAATGGTTGTTTTGGATGCTCTCTATTCGCACAGCATTGTTATTAATGTCAGTTAACAACAACTTTTGACTGATATGACGGTTGTGAATTGCATTATGGGATGTCGATCTCTGCTCTGTCGACTTTTGATGTTGAAAATTCAGCTCTACAGTTTAAGAAAGTGACTCTTATTGACATTTTAGTAGTTTGAAATAATATAATGCATAAGAAATAATATTTCAAGAAAATACCAGAAAATGTACTGTATACGGTTTTTGTGCCATAATTTACAACACCAAAGCAGACAATATATCGCTTTAAACTATTAAAAATGTTAATAAAAGTCACTTTTTCCAACTTTACAAGGTTAAATGTAGTTGGACGAAAGATCAAGGTCTGATAATGCAACTCAAAAGCATAAATAATATGGGAAAAATAAAAACATAAATCACGAAATATGGAAAACTGCTAATTTACGGATACTTTTTACAGTGCAAAGCACCATCTCTGTATTGTGAAGTACCTTCAAGTATAATTCGCTTACTGACAATGCTACATGGCACTTAATTCTATGCATCAGTTGTTCGGATATTGAAATCCTGATGTGGCTCTCAAAAGTGGAGGCATTAGTTATTGTAATTAAAAATGTCAACGTGTTTAAAAACGAAACGTCTCTCAGATGAATTGTCCACTATAAGATCAATACTATGCATTTAGAAACTACACAAGGTGAATGCCCAGATAGTCTTCATTTTTCTGAAGCAAACTGTCCAGATGTGACTTTGGCCTGTTTTGCTCCAGGTTGTGTGGTATTAGTCAGATGTTGCTCTGTATTAGTGTTGCAGGAAAAGCATAGATCATGACGTCAATGCTAGAACTGAGCAGTGAGCTGATCAGGGTTGCTGCTAGAAGGGATACAGCTGCGGCCGGAAGTTACTCAGAATTATTTATTCAATTACCCATTAATTGTAAAAATCCAAAATCAAACAAAAAGTGCTCAGGGGTAGCTTAAATAATGCTCTTTGGGTTAGGGATTCATCAGAATAAACAGCAAAAATCAGTCCAAGGCACTCGAAAAATAAGGAAAAAAATATTAAAAAGCCTCTACTGACATGGCTATTTCTTAAAACTGCGCCTACGCGTTTCGGCAAACAACTGCTTTCATTAGGGTAACCAATTAATTGTATTTTTATTAACATCTACCCTTACCCCATTCCTAAACCTACCCCTCACAGAAATGTAAATGTATGAATTATTGTTGTACAGTGTCACAAAAATGATGCTATACT
Source organism: Danio choprae (assembly GCA_903798125.1). Lineage (NCBI taxonomy): Eukaryota > Metazoa > Chordata > Actinopteri > Cypriniformes > Danionidae > Danio > Danio choprae. Next base: position 29,644 of record CAIGQW010053533.1, read on the forward strand.
GATGTGAGTACCCGCAGCTGTATCCCTTCTAGACTTTACCGCTGATCAGGGAATGACCTGGCAACTGAATAGCAACATGATAAAAGGCACTTAGCATTGTTTTGCTCATCTGGACTTTTACATTTAATATAATTTTACTTGATTTTTCACTTGATTTACATAGAGGTTATTTGTATTATTAAGTTTTTAGTTTGTATACTTGTATTGCTAATATAACATAATATATTATAATATAATATAATGAGAGATTAAATCGCATCCACAATACAAATTAGTTTGATATAATATGTGTGTGTATTATATATATTTATTATGTACATGTGATACACACACACACACACACACACATACATATAGAAACAAAACTAAACGAAACAATTTATGTAGATATTTATATGATATATCATACATTTTAATCATACATTTATATCTAAATATAAATAAACATTTTCTTAAATATATATTCATACACGTGTGTATTAATATAAACATAATAAATATACACAGCACACACACACACACATAATGTCATTACTTTAAAACAAACTTTTATTTTGAATGTGATTAATCACAATTAATTGTTGCCCAGCACTAAATATAATATGTTTTTTTTAGTATAATAAATATTGTTCATATTTTTATTCTTACATTTGATACTTCATCTCTATTAGTGTGTGATCTGTGAGTCTAAATGAACTGGATATAACAGGGTCTGTATGCTTATATTATTATTGAATATTGCACATCTATACACAATATTGTCTATTTTGCGTTTTATGAACTGGTTCTGGGTCTGAATACTTGCAAGGTATCGTGTGTGTGTGTGTGTGTGTGTGTGTGTGGGTCATGGCTTCAGGGGTCAGCATCCTTTGCACTAAGCGGACAGAGTCATCATTTAAAGATCATAGTTCACATATAGTCCAGAAGGGTCATAGGTTAAGATGACCAGAGAACTGTGCTAGTGTTGCTTTGTGTGTTTGACAAACTCAAACTGCGTCAGTGACAATGAAAAGCCAAGCGCTTCAGTTTTAAAAATGTGTTCGTGTCAGTCCGTGACTTCAGACAGAAAGACACAGACCGGCTAACTCTTTGATTTCCCATCAGCCATTGCTGAATATCACAATGTGCAGTGCCTCAAAACACACTTCATGAATACATACGTTCAAAACCCAAACCCACCGCTGTCGATTACCACAGAAAGCTTGAGCTTAATGGCGATTAAAGGGTTAGTTCACGCAAAAATTTTAATTGTGCTTTTACGTACCCTTAATAATAAGATCATTTTAATTTTTTGGGTGAACTAATCCTTTAACTATGCATAAAAATAACACGATTTCTCACATAAGTCACATTTTTGGGCTTACACTTTCAAAATTGTGTGAATTATACAATTTATCCACCTTCCACCATAGATTTTTCACTTTTGATTTATTTTTTTTGCACCACAGACTGTTACTAACTAAAGCTTATACAAACTAAAGCCCAAGCTGACCGCTAATGTTCTCAGAACGTTCTGGCAAGGTTCTGTAAATGTTATGAGTAATGTTTTGGTTTTTTACCCCAGTAAATTCCAGTAGAGCATTCATTCAGAGTTAACTGCAGTTTAACATTGTTCTCAAAGTGTGACCCTGGACCACAAAATTAGTCATAATAGTCTTTTCAACACAGGCTCATTGTGAATACGTACCCCCATATACATTTCTGGAGATCGCGAATTATGTAGCCAGAGGTACGTATGGCTGCATTTCATCTTTAAAACGAACACTATGGGGCTGTATGACACCGCCGACGGCATCTGTTTCTTTTAGTGCTACCAGCTGACCGCTTACCTCTGTGTGGATGGCTTATTGCTGTTACCAGCTTGCTCAGTGGCTCGCCACGTACGTCAGCGGACTTGAGACGCAGAGAGGAGTTGACCGCGACGACGGGGTTCGAGTGTGGCGAAGAACGGTTCCAGAAAGCAGATAAAACCAAACCAAAATTAAATTACCAAAAATTTAATAAACAAGTAAATAACAGGGTAAGAACGTGGTAAGATCTGAAAACGTGGTAAAAATCAGGCAGCTGCAAGGGCTTTTCTGTTTCTGGATTGCTTTTGAAAACACTGTCGGTTGGGTTTAGGGAAGGTGGTAGGCTGGTCAATCGGTGCTTTTGAACAGCGGCCTCTAGTGGACTTACGTGAGAACAAATAAATTTGAGATTTGAAAAGCCTACACATCGGCCTCTGGTGGATTCGAGAGAACAAAAACTGCCAAAAAATTGACTTCCTGGGATATTTCATGCTCTCCAGAAATGTATACAGGGGTACGTATCAATAATGAGCCTGGGTTGTTTTTTTATATTATATATAATATGATATCTGAATAAATAAGCTTCAGTAATGTATGTATGGTTAGTTAGGATAAGACAATATTTGTCTGAGATACATTATTCTAGTAGTAGTGAGCATTCAAAAATATCAAAATATTGAGAATTAATTGAGAAAAAAAAAATGTAAGTTGGAAATTAAGTTTTTAGCAATGCATACTAATCAACAGTTATGTCTTGATATATTTACAGCAGGACATTTACAAATGATCTTCACTGAACAGGATCTTTACTAAACATATTTAAGCAAATTTTAATACAAAATAAATAAAAAAAATCTTTTTTACCCACACATATAATACTATGGCCAAAAATATGCCCATGCAACATAAGAAGGCTGGTTTTGTGGTCCAGAATTGTTTAAAATAAATGCGGTGGCGCAGTGGTTAGCACCGTCGCCTCACAGCAAGAAGGTTGCTGGTTCGAGTCCCGGCTGGGCCAGTTGGCATTTCTGTGTGGAGTTTGCATGTTCTCCCCGTGTTGGCGTGGGTTTCCTCCGGGTGCTCCGGTTTCCCCCACAGTCCAAACACATGCGCTATAGGTGAATTGAATAAACTAAATTGGCCGTAGTGTATGAGTGTGAATGTGAGAATGTATGTGTGTTTCTCAGTGATGAGTTGCAGCCGGAAGGACATCTGCTGTGTAAAACATATGCTGGATAAGTTGGCGGTTCACTCCGCTGTGGCGACCCCTGATAAATAAAAGAACTAAGCCGAAGGAAAATGAATGAATGAATGTATTTATCAATTCCTCATGACCACTTTCTTTCTGAAATGTTTTGGACGTTTGCTCTCATGTTACTACTTGTTTTAGTGTTGGAAGAACATTCGCAAATTCTGGTTTGAAAATGTTTTACATACTGAATGTTTCAGAAATATGTTTGAAATATGTTATGGGAACATTAGGAAAACATTCCTACAATGTATATTTGTCAGCTGGCGCATAAGCTCACATTACTATCTGTGGTATATTGACGTCATCCTATTGAACCCGATGAAATCCAAACACAAAAAGATTTAGCTCCGCACAATAAACAGGCACAGGCCGAGTCGTACCCTTTATATTAAACTGAGACGAGTTTTAATATGAGTTACAATCGAGAAACCGGACTTAGGTCAGCAAAACTACTGTATTTATTACACAGAGAGTCTGATTCTTTATTTTTACGTTGCTATAATGAATTGGAAAGCTCTGTTTGCTTTCCTCAAACAAATCCCAAACTGCTATTTATTCAACAAAGCTTTACTCTATTAAAAAGAGATGGGATTTGCGAGTACTGATCTGAGAGCAGTTTAGCTGCTTTTGTTAGTGTATTGAAAGGTTAAGTTCAGATGGGTCAGTTATTATAACACCGGTCCCTTTAGTGCTCACACAAGCCGACTTCTGTCTTCTCCCTACAGCACTGGTGGGTTTTAATGTCTCTTTGTATTTATAATGCTCAATGAATTATCTAAAGTATTGTACCTGAGTTGGTTACGATTATTATTATTATAATTTTTTGGGCAAGATGGAAATGATTGATCTGTTTTTTTAATCGACATGCATAATCATTAGCGAGACTGAACTATCATTAGTTAACCTGAAACTAATGTATATATACATTTAGTGCACTCCCTCATATGGTAATTTTGCCTGAATATGTTAAATTTACTGTCATGCAACAAGAAAAAAAACAGAAAAAGGAAAAAAAAGACTAAAACAAACAAGAATCAAGCCCTGTACTGAATGTATCTTGCTTGCCTTTAAAATGTGTGGAGAAAACTTTTGTCACTGTCATTTATGTCAGTACTGGAGTGTGACAAACACATTTCACATACATACATACATACATACATACATACATACATACATACATACA
>CAIGQW010053533.1:38868-61444 GCA_903798125.1 Danio choprae
CACACACACACACACACACACACACACACACACACACACACACACACGAGCCCATAGTTATTCATACCCCTGGCAAATTCTGACTTAAAGTTAGTCTCATTCCACCAGCAAGTTTTTTTTTTTTAACCTGAAATGGCACCGACTTCTCCTAAAAGATGATAAGACAACATACAAGAGGTATCATTGTGAAAAAAAACATATTTCTCAGCTTTTATTTACATCCGAACGAACACTTTAAGTCAGAATTTGGCAGGGGTTTGAATAATTTCAGGCTTGACTGTATATACTGTATTATTCTACTCTATTTTTAACCATGGAAAATGTTTTAGGTCATATTTTGTATTGCTTAATGGTTGAGTTCAGAGTAAATGTGATGGTCAATTTTGGTTCAGAAGCAAAATGATAGGACAGTTCCAGGCTTGTCCTCACTCTAATAATCACCATTTTCCACCTAAATCTCTTTCAGACGGTCCAGTTTTGTAGTAACGACTAAGATCTACTGGGGCGGACAGTGAGTATCTCTTCAGTTTTTCCATGTAGTTTATTAAGACTGACACAAATTAGTCAGAATACTGTCAATATACAATGTACAGTTGAAGTCTGAATTATTAGACCTCCTGAATTATTAGCCCCCCGGTATATTTTCTTCACAATTTCTGTTTAACGGAAAGAATGCGCTACCATCAGTCCTGTGTCATGCCAACAGTAAAGCATCCTGAGACCATTCATGTGTGGGGTTGCTTATAATAAAGAATGAATAAAGAATGGTACCAAAACACCCTCCAACAGCAACTTCTTCCAACAATCCAACAACAGTTTGGTGAAGAACAATGCATTTTCCAGCACGATGGAGCACCGTGCCATAAGGCAAAAGTGATATGGCCAGGAAACTCCCCAGACTTAATCCCATTGAGAACTTGTGATCAATCCTCAAGAGGCGGGTGGACAAACAAAAGCCCACTAATTCTTACAATCTCCAAGAAGTGATTATGAAAGAATGGGTCGCTATCAGTCAGGATTTGGCCCAGAAGTTGATTGAGAGCATGCCCAGTCCAATTGCAGAGGTCCTGAAGAAGAAGCGCAACACTGCACATACTGACTCTCTGCATAAATGTCATGTAATTGTGGATAAAAGCCTTTGAAACATATGAAGTGCTTGTAATTATAGTTCAGTACATCACAGAAACAACTGAAACAAAGATCTAACAGCAGTTTAGCAGCAAACTTTGTCAAAACTAATATTTGTGTCATTCTCAACACTTTTGGCCAAGACTGTACATCCAATCAGCTCGCAGTAGAAAAAAAACAAGCCACGCCCACTGTTTTCTTATTTAATATTCTGTTTCTGTAGGAGCTGCGTCACAATATGGAAAAAAAAAGAAAGAAATGGTAATGGCTTGATGAAGACTTCAATCTCTGAGCTTGCGAATTGGGGGCATGTTAATGAGAAACATGGCGGGATCTCTGATGTAAAGAATTATATATAACATTATACATTTTATTGTATATAGATCAGTAGGCAGAATTCCTGGATGCAAAGTCAAGTGTTGTGACTTGCCGTTCACAAAACACAAATTCTTTGCTATTCGTTTCCTATAAGTAGAGTTAAAGGGTTAGTTCACAAAAAATTCAATTCTGCTAATAATTACTCATCTAAACCCCTGAGACCTTTATTCGTTATCGGCACACAAATTAGATAATTTAGGTGAAATCGAAGAGCAGAAAAGGACAAAAACATCCACATAAAAGACTATATGCCTTCAGTGGTTCAATATTATCAAGCTAGGAGAATACTTTTGTGTGAACATAAAAGAAAAATGACTTTATTCGACAGTTTTATCTCTTCAGTGTCAGTATATTGCACATATTCAAAAGCAATGTACATCCCCCAGATGCCCGTGCACAACTTCATGTTTAAAAACAAAACACAGGCATCCAAGGTAACATGTCATATGTGCGATATGCGAACACACTCCCTATTTTTCATCAGAAACGTTTTAAGTAGCCAAGTCAGTTTCAATGACATCCCTTTTAAATACATTTTCAGTCATTTGGTAATCTGTCAATGTGGTGCAATCTGACATTTCTTCTAAATAATAAGAATTCAAGAGTCAAACAAATAGCATAATTTGACAGACTGACTACTGTAACAGACCAAAGTCAAACGCATAAGCAAATAACAAATAATAACATGAGGATTTCTGTGCCTGTGCCGCATTAAACCAATTTTCAATATTTAATTTTGGAAATGAAATACACATAAATCACTGTGCATTCATAAAACAAAGACAATAACGTGATTAAGATAAAATGATTTATTGTTTTAATAATAGATCATTGTCGGCTGAGGAATATTAATAACAACATGTCCTAACCTGGTGCAACAAGAATAATCCAGCAAGAAGTCATTTTTAGAAGTAAACTGTGGCATAAAGAGACCAAAATTCAATAGTTGTTACTCATGATTTTGTTCGGCAATGAAAACTCTGATAACAGACTTTACTTCTGAAAGAACACATCAGATATACTGTGCATGAAAACAACACGCCTCGTTTTCATTCCTGCCCAAAGTATGGCATTGGCAAGTTTAAGATTTATATAGTACAGTCAGAGTCCAGTATTTGGCTGAATATTGACACGAAGTCTGATATAGTTTGCAGCTTATTCTGGCGATTTCAAAACAACAAAAAGTCCAGTAAGTAAAACGATGCAGGAATTTATATATATAAAAAAATTAAATTATTTAGTTATTTGGTTTGTAGTGTATAGCTAGCTATGTAGAGCTGGATTTGAACTCTGCTTGTTTCAATTATTAAAAATCCTGTCATTTATAGTCATGTGAAAAAGTTAGCACACCCTATGAAATCAAAAATTTTCCATTTCAAGACATTAAAAAAATGATCTGATCTTTGGCGTTGGTCTTAAAGGTGCAGTATGTAGGATTGAGATAGTGGTTAGCCTAGTGGTTGATCGAGGTATTGCAGTCCAATTTCTAAATATTGCAGAGGGTTTTAGTCACCCAGCCCCTCCGACGACTCCATACACACGCAGGTTGCCAGATTGACAACACTAACAGAAGCGAGCGTGCCTAATGATCAAGCCTTACGTCCGATTCACATGGGGCATCAGCGTCAACACTGGGTGACGTCAAGCACTGCCAAACTGAATTGTGGATCTGTCGTTGCAGTGTCACCTCCATTGCTCACTGAAGAGGTTGGGAATTGGAAGCGTCAGCCAATAAGATCGCTTTATGCAAATACCTCAGCCCAGACAGTAGCCAATTGCGGTCTAATTTAATTGGCTGATGCTGCTATGAGGATCGCATCAGCACCAAGCTTCAGACACGCCCTCCTTCAAGCGTTGACACTGACGCCCCATGTGAATGTACTGTTACACTGTAAGCCACTCAGCTAATGTTTACATTTCTAATATTTGTATTGTTTGAAAATTAAAAACCACCTCATGTGGATTTTTAGAACTCTGAATCTGCATCTCATTTCGAAGTCTGCTCTGTCATCTGGATGTCGCATTTTCACACAGCAGCAATTCATTTAATAGTCCAGTCAAAGTCCAGAGCTCATCTTGACTGAAATGCTGTGCAAAAAAACACCAAACCTCCTCCAGAATGATCTGAAAGACTGAGAAGCTCATCCAGAAAATGAGGACCTTAGGCTGGTTTATTGTATTGAGCGCACATATATATTCCGGCGCTGCCTTTGCACAGTCGTATACCCTTTCGCCGTGAATGACGCTGACCCTGATGCGCACCACTCAAAAATTGTTACTACAAGTTGCGACGACGTATATCGCAAGCTCTGTGATTGGTTGGTTTGGTACTGTTGACCGTGTGAGTGGGGCTGAGAGACATGGGAGGGGAATAAGCCCGTTGGCGTGAGTGTTTAACAAGCGTCAAGGAGCTCCAGATGGAGACTTTTGTTTTGTGTTTACTTTGTGATTAAAGTTGTTGTTCATCCGCCGGTTCTCACCTCTGAATGAGTGAGTTTGATTTTGTACAGTAAGTTAGCATTACAGGATTTCTGGTATAAATGAAACACCCGCAAAGAAACTCGACCCAGAGGAACATAGAAACCCCACTGCCTGCTAGCATTTCTGAGGTGTTACTGTCAGAGCAACACAAACAGAATGCAGAGGTATAAATGCGACTACGTGCAAGGCATGCACCATGAGTTACGGCGATCACTCGACGCAAAAGTATAATTCGGCCTTTAAACTCACTGCTGCTAAAAACGGATCTACAAACATCTGATTCATAGGCTTCCTTCAGTCTATCATCCACGAGTCTTCTAGCTTTCTATTTTTGTAAATAAATAATGACACGCTGCGAGTTATTCCGTGATGTTGTCCATCTTTTCAGAGGTTTTATCTTCCAAATTTTAAGACCTGCCAAGGACCACATGGTTTTCTTTATGATGTGCTGATTTGGAAACCCATAAAATTCAATACCGGTGTCCCTAACTTGTTCACATGACTCTATGACACTAAATGTAACCAAATGAAAATAAATCGATCTGTTGCTTTGCTGTAGCAAAACATTGTCCACGTGATTGCACCTCAACAGGGAAGGATTGTTGTTGATCCTCAGCAAGATTTTCATCTTCTACATGTGATTTCAATTGATTGCAGTTAACTATTTAAGGATTACATATCCCATGTCTTTTCTTAATCCCCAAACTACAGAACAGACAGTTTATAAAACACATGCCCCTCAGGATGCAAGAATAAAACAACATATAGGATAAAAAACACCAACAATAAAAAAGGCAGCATCCAAACCAGTTATAAGCCTGAGGGCTGCGAAATCGTAAAATTCTTTGGCTTGTCAGCATGCATGATGTAAAATCCTCAGATAGTTGCATAGGCCACACACTACTCAGGTCTTGACGTCGACATTGCAGTGCGGTGTGCATTAAAGGAGCTTAACTCTCTTGCAAATACACACCCTTCCAATTTATAACCTACTTATATACAGTATACATCTGGATAACATATAGATATGTCCGCACATAAAAACATCACTCATAAAGCACTGTAGGTGCAGGTATTAAAACCGCAATATGTACATAAAAACCCGGCTGCATAAAATGTTTTGTCTGTTATTGCACTAAGGAGACTCTCCCTCTTTCCGGACGTTCCCATCATCGGAAAACCCTTCCACGACAAACCACAACACCACATCCGAGGGTCCCAAGAGTCTCATTCAGGAACGATACACAAGAATAATCAGATTAAGAGCTCAAAATCAGGTCTCCATTGGGGTGCTACTGCAATCCAGGACTGATGGTGGATTGGGATAGCCAACGGACCCATGTTGGGTCACTTCCGGATAGTTGTCCTGTTTAGGAGAGATCTGGTAATGGTTGTACTCTGAGTGGGGGTGTTTGTAGAGACCTTGTCTGCTTTGGCTGTAGTTGTGCTGGAATCCGTCTCCAGCAGACTGGTCTGAAACAAAACCAGGATTGTACCAAGTGTAGCGTGCTCGACCCTGCTTGTGCTGCATTTGGACTGATCCACTGTCCCTGTGTTCTGCATTTCCAGCTTGATCACTAGTTAAATATCCATCAAATGGATTTCGTCCTCTATTTCGAGAGCGTTGTCGGTTCCCCCAGTTTCCGTAGCCTCTGTTTCCATGATTGCGCCGTTGTTGGGGATGATTATTCGGCCACTGGGGTTTTGGTGAAGGACAGGATTGGAAAGTGTGAACTTCATCAGTATTGGGGGAAGACTGAGCTGCTGGTAAGTCTTTTGCACTTTCTTGGTTTCCACAAGGTCCCCAAATGAAGCCTCTGTGTTGGGGATTATTTTTAAAAGGGAATTGCAGTTTCCTATCTTGAGGGGGCAGAAAGCGTCCAGTACCTGGTAGGAAAGGCCCATTGGGGTTGCGAGAGGGTTGAGAATTGAATGATGGATTTGATGGTCGAGATGATGCTGTGCTGAACGGGTTATTCTGAGAGTGTCCTGAGGGAGGTGTGTAGAGTGCATTGTTTGGCTGATTATTAGCTCCTTTGCGGCGTTTAGGGTCGTGGTATTTCTCTGGATACTGCCAGCGATGGCGACCTCGCCGGTACCCAGAATCCTCATTTCGTCTGTTGACTTGTGCTGTCGGTTCTTCAACTCTGGCCTCACCAAATTCAATATCTTCATCATCTCCCTGAAATAAAAATTGTAATCTTTACATTGGCTTAAAAGGTAGTGATAGTGATGTGCCTGAAAAACGGTGAACATATTTGGACGCACCGGAGCTGTGGCGAAAAATAGTTTGAGAAATCGATTCTGCATCAATTCTGTGATTTTCAAAATGCTATTTTTAATGCAATGGTCAATGCAAAATATCGTTCAGAGGCAAGATGAACAGAAAATACTAGGTAAACTTTTCTAAAGACATTCAGTTCCCCCTGACATTTATTAATTTAAACTCCTACTCCAACTGTATCACAATTTGTTTGACATCTTAACTAATTTGAATCGTCACATTAGATTAGCTGGCTTTCGGTTAATTGTTGCATCCCTACATTAGCAAATGGACTGGGGAAAAATGTAGTTACATTTTATGTTTGTTAGACAAGTGTTACCTGAACGTCGACTGGGAATATCTTCTCCATCTTCACCATGCGATCCCTTAGTGATCGGATTTCCTCATCCTTCATATTATTCTGCAGCTTCACCTCCTGCAGAATATCAGTCAGTTTGTCGATATGAGCCTTGAGGTCTCCCATATCGGTCTTTCCTCCTTCATTTCCTCCTCCAGCTGCTGCTGCTGCTGCTATTCTGTCCTCCCTGTCTCCCTCTTCTTCTCCAATGCCCACAGTTTCACATACATCCTTCGCCACACTTTTCCAGGTCTCTCTCTCCTGAGGGTCTTTCTGGCAATATGTCCGACAGAGCTCCTTCATTCTGACAATAGCCAAGGCCTCGATCTCTTGTCGCGTGTGTTTAAAATCCCCAAGTGCAACCTTAAGCAGCAACAAGAAATATGCTTTATTAATGTCAACTTTTGGTCATATGATCTAGTGCCCAAACGCGGTCCTAAAAAAACATAATCTTTGAAGTGGTCATTGAAATGCTCTTGAAATGTACATGCTGGCATGTTTGCATCGATTACCAGGTACAGCTTGGTGACTGCTATTGACTATTGCTATTGATCAGAAAGCACAAATTTAACTAAAAAAATATAAATAATAATAATAATAATAATAATAATAATAATAATAATAATGCAAGTGTAGCCCAAATAGCCCAAATAGCTATTTTGTGACTAGCCAATCAGATTTGTGCTTGTCATTTAAAGAAATCTCTAGCCATTTCTCTGTGTGTGTGTTATGCATCAGACAGTCTGTGGGCGACCCATCAGAGAGTAAATCTGCTGTGGCATGTTTGAAATTAGTCTCTCATTTAAGACTTTAAATTTGACTAAAATTGCACCTCATAGCAGATCTCTTTAACAGCCTGTGTGCGCAGCTCCTCGACGCTGAGTCTGTGTTTGGACTCCTGGGTGGTGGGTATACGGCGGCGCTGGGGGATCTGATACACACGCAGCGGCTCTCTCCGCTTCCCGCTGCTGGGCAAACCACACTTCTTCACAATCGACTGCATCTGCAAACAATCCGCAAGAACAGAATGACTTCCTGAGCAGCGTCAGAAATGAACAGTCCATCCAAAATCCAATGAATGAAAGTGAAGCTAAATGAACTTTTAAAGGGGCCATTTGATGCTTTATGTTCTTTTTGCATGTAGGAAATATCAGACAAATCTCATGAGTAAACTTAACTATTTTATGTACTGTCAAAACAAAGAGGCTAATTCGTACAAATTCATACAACTTAATTCATATGAAAAGGTGTTTGGCCAATCACAACACACATGGTCAGCTGGCCAATCAGAGAACACTGGGCTTTTGGGAAGGTGGGGCTTTTTTTTTTTTTTTTTTTTTTTTTTTTAGAAACCACAACTCAATATGAGCATTTCAGACAGGGAATAGAGGTGTTGCAATAATGTACAGTATGTAAAAAAATTGTTTTTGAACTTACAAGGGTTAGGGTCTATTCTGGTACACAAAATAATGATCTCATGACTATTTTAAAGGTGAGGTATGTAAGTTGCAGTATGGAACTAGGTGCAGTATGGAACTAGGTGTTGCATTCCTATAGCAAAACAAACACAACGCAGGTTGCCAGCTTGAGGACCAACAGGAGTGAGTCTGACGATCCAGCCTAAAGGCTGATTTAAATCGTGTTCTATATAAAAGCAAGGGCACATGATAGAAGGAATATTATCCATAGTTTTTGTTCTAACCAACACCTGAAATTTATATTTTAGAAACAGATTTCTTGCAGCTGAACAACAGAAAACTGACAATGATCACCTCAGGTACTGATTATGGGCTTTATTCAGTGTTAAATGCTAATAATGTGAGTTTGAATGCCCTTTTACATGACATTTGCCATACTATTGAAAGCAGCAGCAGATAGTTCACCTCAGATCTGGAAAATAAAATAAACTGTGAAATAATGCAAAGCAACACATAAGTGATTCAGCATCTACATTTAATAATGTTAAAGAGGTTTATTATGTATTAATTAGATTATAAACCTTACCATTTCGTGAGTGAGTCCATATTCTGTGCTTCTGAATGGCTGTATTTAGATTTCTGTCGTGTTTCGTCTGGTGCAAACAGCCCAATTGCTTATCACTGCATATCTCGTCCCGTAGCGAGTTATTAGGACACGGAGTTACAATGTAACCTGCTCACATAATGTTTACGTTCGGAATATTTATATTATTTGCTAATTAATAACCACCTCATGTGGAACTCTGAATCTGCTACTGTCCACCGGAGGTCGCATTTTCAGTCACGGGCGCATGCTTTGAGAGCCTTCCTGAATGAATGAATAAAATACCACCACTTTCCACCAAGGCAACCCGGGGTGCTGAAATACAACTGGATAAAGTGGCATTGGGCGGGTTACAAGAACCAAAACAAAGACAGCCATTCCAGCACATAACTCACATTTTCAAAGTAGAATCTAACTTTAGCATTGTTTTTCAGATAAACAAAAATGTTCACTTGCCATGTTTTTAAATATCTGCAAACATATTATGGTATTTATATGCTTTAGAAGAGTCAAAAACTTAAATACAGCACCTTTAAAACAATTTTAAGACTGCACATTAAAACAGTAGCCAAGATGTATTATTATATTATTGTTGTATATATATAAAAAATGACTCAATAGTGAAATGAATCAGCATCAGGAGTATTAAGTAATTCATTTTCAATGTGTCGGTCTCTGTATTGTGTGTGAGAGTGTGTGTGTTTTTGTGACATAATGACACAAATTGGTATAATGATGGGTATGACAGGTATTATAAAAAAAAGGTGACTAAAGAGGATATTACTCATTTTTTAAAAGGCTTATAAATAATATAGCAGTAGTTTCCTGTAAGGGGTAGGGATTAGTGTAGTGGGGTGATATAAAATACAGTTTGTACAGTATAAAGACCATTATGTCTATGAAATGTCCTCATTATTCACAAAAGAAAACCTGTGTGTGTGTGTGTGTGTGCGTTTGTGTCTGACCTTGTTGGCTGGTAGTTTTTCTCTGAGAGAAGAGATGAGTCTCCAGCTCTCCTCACAGGATCTTTTATCAGAATCATCACCGCTGTCTGAATCGGCATACTACACACAGACAGAAACACTTATTAGCTTGGTGACAAAACTGAGCTGCTTTAACTGGAGCTTCTATGGAAATATCTGGTCACAAAACCAATCTGAAGCAATTCTGTACACCATGTAAATAACACTTCAAAACACACTGGGTAATAATCTTATCATGTTAGCATGTAGTCATTGAAAATTGTTGCATAACAATGTGTCAGGTACCAATCCACGGAATTAAGAGATTTACGCATGTAGATCTAAATGTAGGTCAGTGCAGTTTTGTTTACAACTTCAAGGATCTTAGATCAGCCTTATTTTCCCACGAAACACAAACTTGCAACATTCTCGAACTAGGCTGAATGAGGAGGATTGATTAGAAACTAGACGGAAATGTTGGAGTGGAATAAATGTACCTTTGCTCATGCTGAATCATTTAAATAAGAGACAAAAATGTAAGAATGACTTGAAAAACCGGACTCTATGCACACTGACTATATTCCCATAAAAAAAAGTATTAATAATAAAACAGAAGTTGGTTTTTATCTTATATTATAAACAAGTTGTGCCTCAAAGACAAACGGCATTTCAGACTGACTAAACGCCCATCTTATTTTAATGCATACATTTAAAATGTTTAATGTTGGCTTTTTTATTCATGGATTTCATGCAATATCCCTAAAGCATGCAAAAAAATACAGTGATAGAACACATCTAGCTACTGTTTCTACTCGCCAGCCTCTGCTGTTCCAGTATCTGGTCGGCCTCTTCTTTCTCTTTACGATACTGATTCTCAAGGTCCTGTAGTCTGAGAAAGACAGAGCAGACATTAGCAAGAAAACACCTGATGGGGAAAATAAAAGAAGCTGAAAGCAGATTTATATGGATTCCAGCTGGTCTAGAAGGTTGATCAGATGGACTGTCGACTAGTCTTGCTGATGTCGAAACTGATTTGATTTAAAACCTCTTTTTTTTTTCCAGCTTGACTTTTTATTTTTAATTTTGGATGAACTAGTTGACTTATGTCAGTTGTGATGAATCAAGCTGATAAAAACCGTACTGCTCTTTTTGTTTATCATTGCCTAAGAGTAGGAAATTCAACCCTTAAACGAAAAAATAAATTTATTTTGGTCATGTGACATGAACCATTTTAATCAAAACGTTAAATGCATCTGCTTGCACATCTAGAAGATGCAAGTGTTGGAAATGGGTCACAACTGTAACTGGTAGTATTGAAATTGTTAATAATTGAAATCAATTGAAAGCGAAGGTGTGTAACCTTGCAAATGGTCATTCAAAAATAATTAATGCGAACATGAACATTTTGGATCCACTTCAAATTTACTGTACATTCAGAGGTTTATTCGTGTTTACTTTGTGCTATATCAGCGGACACGTATTAATTACTCAAGTTAGTGGGTTAAATGTTATATTCTAACATTCACCTCTTTTCCATCTCCTGCTTAATATCAATGCCTTGTTTCTCCAGCAGCTCTTTCTGTGCGTAGCTCCAGTCCACCGGCTCCCCCTGCTGCTCCTGCGTGGCGCTGCGCTCTCTCTCTAATCGAGCCTGCTCAGGGTGATTAAACCTGAACACATGGTTCTTCCCCATCACTATACGGTTACCTACACAAGCACAGGACAGACAAGGTCAATCAAGATATAAAGTATGCTGGGGAATGAACTACTACCAGACTACTACTATTGCAGTACACACAACTGCACAGCATGGCAATTTTCTGTATGAAAAGAATATTCAGACAAAAAGGCTCGACTTTTCTCTTGCCTCAGTAACTGGCAAACGTTAAGACATTTAAGAAATCTATTAAAAATGCAAAATAAGCACAGTTATATTCAAATAAATGCATTGTAAATGGTTCACACGAAGATCGATTTTAGCTTCCACATCAATGAATTATAAGATGATTTATTATAAACATGCAGCTTTAAATTGCACAAACACTTTCAACTCCGGTTGAAATTCTGGTGGATTCTGATTGGCTGCCAAAGATTTCTTTAGGGATGCATCAAAATGAAAATTCTGGGTCAAAGCCAAAAACTCTTGATGTACTTAATCACAATGTGAACCGAAATGCTTTATATTAATAATTATTATTTTATTAAATTAAAAAAGACTTTTAAAAATGTAACCAATAACTTACAATTTACTGATTTAAAAAAGAGGAGAAAAACAAACAATAAAATACCAACGTTGAATTGCTATTTTTAATTTGCTATTTTGAACAATACTACTATACAATAATTTCTCGCTGTTGTTATTAGTTTAGTTGGACTTACCTATTCTTAAACAACCAGAAAGATTATTAAAACTTAAGAAATATAATTATAATTATCTTATTTGGAGTGAATTGCAGCTCAAGTTTAATATAAAAGCACTGTTTAAATAACAGCAAGCAGAATATTGTGCAAGGCTTGTACTGTAGTAATTAGCACTTATTTTCAGTTGTGAATAGACATAAAAATACATTGAATATTGCACTGAAATACTCACCTTGTTTGAGCACAACACCTTCAGTGACCTGCTTGCCATTGACATACGTTTCTGCTCCAACTAATGGCTCCAAAGTTACCACCACTGCAGGAAAACACACACATTTGGTTTAGAAAATTCCTTACACTACAAACTTGAAGTCTAAGTCTTTGTAATACTTAGGCTATTTTGCTACGTTAGAACGTGATGTCTGTCTTTTAAACCTTTTTATATTAAAGGCACAGTATGTAATTTTCCCCACTAGAGGGCGTGTATACACAACAATCAAAAGCGTAGTTTGATGATGCAGTGACTGAGTGTGGAATCATGGGAGTTGTGGTCTTCATTACATCCAACAGGACTCATGCAGAAATCATGTTGATGGATGAGCTAAAATATTATTATTATTATTATTATTATTATTATTATTATTATCATGGTATTATGATGCAGAGTAAAACTAAAAGCTTTGGAAGCGAATCAAGGGAAAGCATGAAAGCGGCGGAGCTTTTATTATGCCACAGTCCACCGCTTTGTGGACTAAATTTGTGTATTTCCCTGGATTTGAATATTCTTTGACATATTTGGGATAATGTAAGTACATAAATCAGCAACATATAGAACGTTATAATTGGAGATGCTCTGATCGATTGGCCAAAGATCGTTATCGGCTGATAATCACATTTAATGACTCGATTGGTACTTGCCAATGTGACCGATCTCATGAAGAGAACGCAGGTGTTTGTTTATGAGTTTACAAGACGCACATGTGCTCCTGTATATTATGCGTAGCCTACAGCAGCCACAAAGGGTGAGGAGGTAAATGATGCGTGGGGGCATAAGCGATCGATGCGCTCGCGTCACATCAGCTAAAATATTGTTTATACAGTCTATTGGTGCAACTCGCTTGAGTGATGCTCTCTTTGTTGCAAGTGCAGCCATTGTATTTCCAGTGTTTTGAGCTGCTGTGACACGAGCGGAGTGATCGCCCCTATCTAGTGTCTCATCCAACCTTATGACCTCTCCCGGAAGCTCCGCGAGTCTCTCGCATATTCATACTGGCTCTGTGATCCCAAAAAATGAGTTAAAATACCCAGAAATCATGGCGACGAGAGTGAATGAGCAAAAGAACAGATCTCCAGAGGCACAGTGATGTTTAAACATTACATTTCTTAGGTTAAATAAATATGAGCAGTAAAGATATCGCAAGTGCAAATCTCTCAGTGAGTCAATAGTTGGAGACGAGCAAAATATCTGAATGGTCTTGCATGTATTTCGGTCTTTCTACATATAACAACTGAAAGTTCTGTGTTTTTGACAATATTGCAAGTTCAATAAAAGCTGGCTGGAAATATTAGATAAATATAACTTAAAAATTATATATATTTTTTTAATAATATAACTTCTAATATACTTACTGCTATAAACAGTACTTTATAGGCCTAATTCCTTTTATTAAAGAAGCATTAGATTTATAGGTGTGCATTTTAACTTCTTATGCAAATGTGCTCCAAACTTTCTCATGATTGAGACATGTTGAATTCTTCTTTCATCATTTGCAATGTTTCCAAATTGCATTGTTAGTCATTTTTCTTACCACTTTTTATATCTGTGTTATATTATTTTCTGTGGTGGTTCATTCGACTGTGGCGACCCCTGATAAATAAGGGACTAAGCCGAAGTAAAATGAATAAACAAATTATTTTCTGTAAAGCTGCTTCTGGCCATGACGCGTTCACACCTAAATGGTTATAAGAGACGTGTTTAAAGTATTATATGCAGCATCCTTAATTTATTCTCTTAGGTAAGGCGAGATCTTCTCTTGAGGTTCATACTTAGAGGGAAAATGTGCTTAATGCATTATAAAGCTTGAAGCATCAGAATTGGTACTCGCTTTCGGCAGCAAAAATCTTGATCGGACCATCCCTAGTTATAATCTTACATATTGAGCCTTTAACTACTGTATAACTTGGAGTCTGCAGACAAATATGAAACAAGTGTGCAGATTCTGTCAAATGTAATCAATGTAATGGATGTCATGTGACCGCTCTCACCCTCATTATTCTCATTGATTTCACTACAGAAGACACAATGCAGCTCCTTTATGAACTGACCACTGAGGCGAATATCCACATCCTCCTGACCAACCCTGTAACACACAGACAGATGGACATGATGAGACACAATAAACAGAAATACAGAAACAATTCTGCAGGCTCGCACTGCTCACCTGGTGACTCCATCTTTAATATAGTAGATCAGACACTCAGACATCAGAGGATCCTCGTTCAGGTTCACCAGGTGAGGCGTCTGGGGAGAAAACACAAGCTCAAACACATGGACAGATTTCTGGATCTAATAGAGGCATTGGAGGAAACGGTAGTGAAAATTTATACTCAAGTTAAAGTACCATTACTTGCCAAAACTGTAGTGCAAGTAGAGTAAAAGTATCGGTTATAAATAATACTCAAAGTATGAGTAATAATACTCAAGATAAAAAGTAAATGAGCAAAAAGTAGCCCTTTTAAAACTACTCAGAAGTAGCGAGTTTTTTTTGTCTATGTATCTATATTGGCGGCACGGTGGCTCAATGGTTAGCAATGTCACCTTACAACAAGAAGATCGCTAGTTTGAGTTCCGGCTGGGCCAGTTGGTATTTCTGTGTGGAGTTTGCATGTTCTCCCTGTGTTGGCGTGGGTTTCCTCCGGGTGCTCCGGTTTCCCCCAGAGTCCAAATACATGCTCTAAAGGGGAATTGGATGAACTATATTGGCCATAGAGTATGAGTGTGTGTGTGAATGAGAGTGTGTGTGGGTGGTTCCCAGTAGTGTATGTGTGTGTGTGAATGACAGTGTGTGTTTCCCAGTACTGGGTTGTGGTTACTGGAATAGCTGGCGGTTCATTCTGCTGTGGCGACCCCTGATAAATAAGGGCATAAGCCAAAGAAAAATAAATAAATGAATGTATCTATATTATGCTTGTCTCTTTGTAAGGAGTATGTAACATGCTGTTATGCAATTTCAGATATTAGTCTGACAATAAATTTTGTATTGTAGTGAGTAGTGAGTATTATGCTCTGAAAGGGTGATGTATTTACATGTGAACTAAAATCTGAGTAAACTATTGGGCAAAAATCTAGCTGTGACTATATATTAATGCTTAGGTTTTTGACCTTTACACCTAGACTAACAAGCTACGAGTGTCCAACAGGTAGCACTGCAAACAAAACTCCTGCAGTACTTATAATATACTATAATTTGCTGTTTTACTCCACAGAACTTTATATAAAAGCCAGAAACGTTTTTGCAGAGGCCTATCTAAAGGGTTAATGGTGCCAACTAATGATCAACAGTAAAAATGACAAATTTTACCTCTTCCCAATGGGGAAAACCACCAACAATCAAGAATGCATGATTGTTTGGAATCAAGGCTTTGCAATCAAAAAATGTGGTTATAGTTGAAGTCAATGGGGCAAAAACAGCCACCAACATAACGAAACAGTAGTCAATTTGAACAGTACACAAGGTTTAAAAGACACAACATACGTATAAACATTCACAGTGACCAAAAAAATCTGAGGATTTCTCCCACTCAAACACTTATTTCTATAAACTGGATTTTGTATGTGAAAACACAATACACAGTGACATGACCGCACCTTCAGTTCCTGTCAAATTTACTCTGACAAAACAAAACAAATAAAAATGACTTGACTTACTTTTTTGGGTGAGAAGACACCGACTGTTCCTCCATCCTCTTTCACTGACACACCCATCTCAGCCAACAGCGACTCCCTGAAATGTCACACACACACAAAGAGAGAGAGAGAGAGAGAGAGAGAGAGAGAGAGAGAGAGAGAGAGAGAGAGAGAGAGAGAGAGAGAGAGAGAGAGAGAGAGAGAGAGAGATTCATAGTTGTATTAGTGACAGATATTTGAATACCACAGATTCAAGCCATGGAAAGACAAGCCATGTTTGTGTGATGCGACTGAGGTGCGAGCTGAGACTGCTTTAAAGGGGTTCTATTTTGCACCTTTTTACAAGAGGTAAAATAAGTGTCTGATATAAAACTTATAGTGTGTATGTGAAGTTTCAGCTCAAAATACCTTACAGATAATTTTTTATAACTCTTTGAAACTGCCCCTTTTAGGCTTTGATCCTAATTGTGCTGTTTTGGTGACTGTCTCTTTAAAGGGTTGGTCCACAGTGTATTTTTAAGGCTTGGTTGTGTTTATAAGATGCAAAGCAATGTGTGCTCATGCTTCACTTGTAGAAAATCACATTATTTTTTCATATATCTTACTTTGATTATATAAAGCAACTCTGCTAACGTGAAAACCAATGTCGTATTTCCTAGTTCCTCCAAAAGGCCCGCCCTAAAGAGGCTCTGATTGGTCAGCTAACATAATGTGCTGTGATTCGCGGATCGGCTCCGCGTCGCCACGTCACGCCCCACAAGCACGCGCGTTAGCGCTGTGTAAACAGAGCAGCTGTTAGCAGCGTTAGCTGCCTGAATCAGACAGAAAATGAAGAGCACACACCTGACGCCTGCTCTCTAAAATAAAATCTGACAAGAGTCTTTCACATATATTCGGAATAAGCATGTGTAAGTAATATGAAACGTTCTCATATCTTTTGTGAGTTTGTTATTTGAGATGTATAACGCAAGGAAATCTGCCACATAATTAGAGAGACACTTTAAGCGGCTGCATAGACACTGCACGCGTTGCTGAAGATTGTGGCTGTTTACAGCGGTTTGACTGATAAATGTGAAATTGAATAGCTAAATTGTTAGTGGGGCCAAACAGCATTTTCCGTTTTTTACATCCTTGTTTATGTCCTTGCTACAACATACCGTTAACGCTAGAAACTGTGCATGCAATAGATCAATTTGAACAAATAAAAACACTTACAGGTTGTGGCTCACAATCCACAGCTTCGTCGGTTGGAGGAGTTTTAGCCGAATCCAACACTGAACTGGGGGAGACTCTGAAAATTCTCATTTGTCAAATGCTAGCTATATATTTATTATAATTCTCTGGAGCATAATTAAAATTAAATTGTTAGCACTTCTCTTTTTGTGTCTTGTCCTTTGGAAGCCCAAATATAGAAACAAGCTCTGTGGAAAAAGCAGCGTTTGGATGCCATTTTAGCTTTCTCTGTTATAGCATTACAGCACCTCTGGCCACTCTCCGTTGCTGTGCAGGGTGTGTGCGCATGGTGAATGCGCATAACCTGAAGTGTTTATGATCCCACTAGCCCGGATGTATTTTTTTTGTAGTCCCCAAATTCGTTCGCTGTAGGCTTTGCTAAGCTAACTCTTTAAAAGCCAATGTCTCCCTTTGCATTGAACTTTGAGCATATTACATTCAGAGATGTTGTTTATGTTCACACAGCTACATTACACATCAACTAAAGTTTAAAATATGATATCGTAGTGGACCACCTCTTTAAATTCAAATGAGATTGTGCTCTCAGCCAGAGGTATATAAATGCCTATACCTCAGTAAGATCATAACGAATGCACGAGGCTTACACATTTTAATTTATTTTCAATCAAAGTGTTTCTGCAGACTGTTTTTATCAAGTGTTTGTATACATTTTTACCATTAGAAGCTGGTTATATTCACAGATCGTTGCCACACAACTGTGTTTAAACCCCCCCTTTTAAAAGTGATTTTTGCATAATAGGTCCCCTTTAACAGAATTGACAGTGTAGTACTTGGTTTACAATCAGAATATAGTCAGTTAAATACATGCAATGGACACAAGGATTTAATCATGAAACAAGATTAGAAGACTTCATTTTAATTAATGGAGTGTAGATTCTGATTGATGATCATTTATGAATGCAGAAAGTATAGAATGATATCATAGTTCATTGGAAACTTCCAGACTGGCCAATCAAAATCCAGATTAACTGAGGGTCATTTGTGTACACATTCTGAAGACTTGAGCTACTTAGTTTGTGTGTGTGTGTGTGTGTGTGTGTGTGTGTGTGTGTGTGTGTGTGTGTGTGTGTAATTGTTTTTGTGACATGTCAGGACACAAATCTATATAATGACATAGGTATGACACAAGTATTACAAAAAGGAGGTGAAATATGAGGACATTGCTGACGTCCTCATTTCTCAAAAAGCTTATAAATCACACAGAATGAGTTCACACAACCCTGGTTGGGTTTAGGGGTAGGGTGGGGTTAGGCCAATACAATATACAGTTTGGACAGTATAAAATGAATGGAAACCTATGTAATGTACGCAGGTTTCACAAAAACAAACGTGTGTGTGTGTGTGTGTGTGTGTGTGTGTGTGTGTGTGTGTGTGTGTTCTTACCTGTCTTGACGTATTTCCTCAGTTTTCCTGAGTTTCTCCTCCCATGTTTCATTCAGCTCTGCAATAATCTTCTCAGTTTCCTATTAGAGGCACAGTTAGACTATTGTAGACTGACATATTTTGTTTTTAAGCACACAAAACCTTTTTTTATTATTATAAAAAATAAAAAAACAACATAAAAAATACAGTTTTATTTATTTAATTTTAATTTATTAATTGTTTAATGCCATTTCAGCATCAAAGACTATATTCATGGCAAACTCAATGGTAAAAACATTTACAATATGTATAATACAACACAACCATTTACCAAAACAATACACACATAGTTGAGGGCAAAATTATTAGCCCTCCTGTAAAATATTTCTGTATTTTCAAATATTTCTCAAGTGATATTTAATGGAGCAAAGAAATTTTCACAGTATTTCCTATAATATTTTTTCTTCTGGAGAAAGTCTCATTTGTTTTATTTCGGCTAGAATAAAAGCAGTTTTAAATGTTTTTAAAACCATTTTAAGCAGTATTGTTTACAATTGTCTACAGAACAAACCATCGTTATACAATGACTTGCCTAATTACCATAACTTGCCTAATTAACCTAGTTAAGCCTTTAAATGCCACTTTAAGCTGAAGTAGTATCCTGAAAAAATATCTAGTAAAATATTATGTACTGTCATCATGACAAAGATAAAATAAATCAGTTATAAGAAATTAGTTATTAAAACTATTATGTTTAGAAATGTGTTGGGGAAAAAAAATCTCTCCGTTAAACAGAAATTGGGGACAAATTAACAGGAGGGTTAATAATTCTGACTTAAAACTATACATAAACAAATAAACTTGGATTTGCTGAAATTGTATATTAAAAATTACAACACCTTTATATAGTAGAATACTTAGAAACTCTTATATAAAAGTAGCTTCCACAACATCGGTCTGTTTTTTGTTAAGAGAGTGTGCTGTGAGTGTCATATTGTGTACCTTGAGTCTCTCGGCGGCCTCCTCTTTGCTGATTGGCTCAGAGGGACCGTTGGGTGTCACTCCCTCCATTGGTGCATCAGAGGTAGTCTGGACATATGAGAGCGAGGGCTGATGGAGCTCTTCTAACACTCCTCCTAAAGCTGGACGGCCCGTTTCAGACCCTGACAGAGAATTATAGAATTAGATACAGACAAAAATACTCTAAATTTTAATATATATTTTGTCACTTGAGGGCAGGGGTGTTGTAAGTAGGGGGAATAGGGGGACAGAGTGCATAGGGCCCTGGCAATTTAGGGGTACTGCGACGGGCGGTCACCACCTAGATAACAGAATTTAGATTTTTTGGGTGAACTAACCCTTTAATTTCATGTGTAAATAGGGTGTGTGTGTGTGTGTGTGTGTGTGTGTGTGTGTGTGTGTGTGTGTGTACCTGAGGCAGTGATGAGGTTGCTGAGTCCCTGAGACAGAAGCAGCTCCTTCAGTCTGTTCACCTCTTCTTTAAGCTCCCTGACAAGACGTGCGTTTGGATCCTCATTTATAACAGCGTTACACTTGATCTGCTTAGCTCTGTCTGCATACCTGCAATGGGATACATAGTGAGTTTTTCCCAAATTAATCTACCAATGGGGTAAGCAAAATAATCTTGTTTCAAAAGCAAAAACTAGATTATTTTGCTTAGCCCATTGGCAGAACTCACTTAAATTTGACTTACTATTTCTGAAAACTTAACCAATATGTTTCGCTTGTCCAGAAAAAAGCTTCTTCATTTAAGAATATATAGATATGTGGACTAGAAAGAAGACAAAACTCTATTCTTTGCAGTATATGGTGACATTTCAGAGTCTGCCAGTGAACAACTGCGCTAAAACCAATACAACTGAACTCTAAAATGATTGTAAACATGACAGTTTGACTAAAAGAATGTATTTTACAAAATTATAAACCTAAGATTTTTCAATTGTGTCCAAAAAACCCCAATAATTTGAACTGAAAATAAAATAACATGCATTTTAGATTTTTAAAAAGTACATTAGCTAGTTAAACATGTTCTCCAGGTAAGACATTAACATAAAACTGAACTTAAAGGCATAGTTCACCCAAAACGTTAAATTACTTCATCATTTACTCTACCTCATGTGGTTTTAAACCTTTATGAGTTTCTTTCTTCTGTTTATCCCATAGACTTTCATAGTAGGAAAAAAATACTATATATGTCAATGGATACCAGCTTTTTCATTCATTCATTCATTCATTCATTCATTCATTCATTCATTCATTTTCCTTCGGCTTAGTCCCTTCATTAATCAGGGGTCGCCACAGCTGAATTAACCACCAACTTATCCAGCATGTTTTACACAGCAGATGCCCTTCCAGCTGCAACCCAGTACTGGGAAACATCCATACACACTCATTCTCACATTTTATTCAATTCACCTATAGCGCATGTGTTTGGACTGTGGGGGAAACCGGAGCACCCAGAGGAAACCCACGCCAACACGGGGAGAACATGCAAACTCCACACAGAAATGCCAACTGACCCAGCCGGAACTCAAACCAGCGACCTTCTTGCTGTGAGGCGACAATGCTAACCACTGAGCCACCCTGTCGCCCCCCAGCATTTTCAAAAATATCTTATTTTATTATGAACAGAAGAAAGCATCTCAAATAAGTTTTGAACCAGTGTAAGGTGAGTAAATGATGACAGAATTTTCTTTTTTTGGGTGTACTTCCCCTTTATAAGGTTTAAGAATCTACAGAGACCCAGTTAATAGTATGTGCAGATAAAAAAAAAATTGTATGTATTTAGGAAAGAACTGTGGTGTGATTTTACCTGAGAGTACTGAGTGTTTCTTCATAATTGATATCTGCTGGGCTGAGAGCAGCAATCATGGCTGTGCGGGAGTTTCCACCTTCAGACACAAACACTCAAACTCAGCGAGGATCAGCATTAACAGTGATTTAAAGGGGACTTATTATGCCCCTTTTTACAAGATGTAAGACAGGTCTCTGATGTCCCTAGAGTCTGTATGTGAAGTTTCAGCTCAAAATGCCACACTAATAATGTTTTATAACTCTTTGAAACTGACCCTTTTAGGCTTTGGGTCAAATTGTGTAGTTTTGGTGACTGTCGCTTTAAATTCAAATGAGATTGTGCTCTTTTCAAAAGAGAGCGGAGCTACAAATGCCTGTGTGTCAGCATAGCGACTAAAAACAGGACGAATGTTATCTCTGTGAAAAACTGAAAATGTCAAAAGAAGCGTCTAAGACAGGGGTGTCCAAACTCGGTCCTGGAGAGCCTGAATAGTTTAGCTCCTTCCTTCAACACACCTGCCTGAAAATTTCTAGTATACCTAGAAAGAGCTTGATTAGCTGGTTCAGGTGTATTTAATTGGGGTTGGAACTTAAATATGCAGGACACCGGCCCTCCAGGACCAAGTCTGGACACCCCTGGTCTAAGAAGAACGCAGTCTGTAGAGAGTCCGGTGTTCATTTGTGCATTTAAAACTCCACATTTATAATCCTCTTACTTGCTGACATTATCTTCAGCAGGTAAAAACTCACGTGTACGTTCACACTGAAATCGGCGAGAGCGTCAAAGTAGCCGGAAGTCATTCATTTTCAATGGAAGCCAGTGGCGAAGACGCTCTCACCGCCTTCAGTGTGAACGCACAGTAATGGCAGACAGCTGCTTCTCACTTAGGACTGTTTATGCTAATGAGGAAGAGATGGTCACTAATGAGCGGGGCCTTCCCCCTCTGATGACACGTACAAAGGGAGAATGTCAATCAAAGTGTTTCTGCAGAATGTTTTCATCAAGTGTGATTATAAAATTTTTTTTATTAATCCTAATACACCTACGAAACACCTAATGTACTTATTCATTATAAAAAATTTTCATTTTAAAATATGCTTGACTAAAACTTCGATGCATTAAAAAATCTGTAAAGAAATGTAATATTTATGAATAGTGTATGAATAAAAACTTGACCAAAACATCTTACATGCTATTTAAATAAAAAATAGCACATTTTCACAAAACTAGATGACAGTTATACTAATACCAACTGAAAACAGATGCGGTTTACACAATAAAAAAA
>CAIGQW010053533.1:74356-88757 GCA_903798125.1 Danio choprae
TGTGTGTGTGTGTGTGTGTGTGTGTGTGTGTGTGAATGTGAGTGGGTTGCGGCTGGAAGGGCACCGCTGTGTAAAACATATGCTGGAATAGTTGGCGGTTCATTCCGCTGTGGCGACCCCTAATAAATACGGGACTAAGATAAAGGAAAATGACTGAATTTTGCAAGGATCATAAGTGATAAAACTGTAAAGACAAAAATGTCATTGTTGAATTCAGTGTTGATTCAATTTAGTTGTGACAGTAATGCAAAGTTCAGTTATCAGCAATGAAACATAAACAGCAGCTCGACAAAAATGTCAGTATCCAGATTAATTCCCGTCACAATTTTGTGAGGCATGACATTTCTAAAAGCTGTTCCACAACAATTGCCCTGTGCTGCTGCTTTCCAAAACCGTCACCGCCTCTGCTCCACTCTGGTGGATTGAGCCGGTTACAATCACATGTCGATAAGCAGCTGAAGACACATCTCTTTTGCAAGCGCCTAGCCAAACAACAACCTTAAAGTTGTCATGACATCAAAATGTACTCTTCTTATTTGTATATGTATATTGTAGTGCTTGTTATAAATGATGTATCTGTGAATTTCAGTATTTGGCAAAAATTTATTTGCCTTCAGAATCTTTAATCAAATATCATAACCATTCCTCCCCCCTTCGAAATGAATTTTCGTCACTTCTGGTCACATAGATTGCCTTTAGGGCGGAGTTATCAGTACTTTAGGGCGGGGCTATCAGTGTGTGTCTTGTTTCTACTCTGCTTTTGACCATTCGTCAATCTTCCTTTATTTGGTTAGCAATCCAATCGGGTCCCAAAGGACGAAATCATGCACTGGCCTACACTTTTTTTCTAAATTCAGGACCGTTTCGAGTGGATGTACCTCACGATATAGGACAAAAGATCTTAAATTCTGTTTCATGGCAACTTTTAAGTCATAATTAATTCATATTACTATTATTATATTATTAATAACTAATATTATTGACTTCTTTTTATTCATAATCTTAAATCAAAATAACTTGCCCTTCCTCTCCCTTGACAGCTGTTCTCTGATTATGTGTTTACTGGTGTCAGGGCGGGATCAACCTGTCAATCACATAAGACTAACCAATAGGAAACCACTATGGACTACACAGAAAAAAGGTTGAATAGATGAATAATAATAATAATAATAATTTCAAACGTTTTATAATAAATATAAAGGTACATTAAGGGTAATTTTTTTTTTACCAACATTTGTTCTCTCCTGGGTTTAGTGTAAATGCACATGTATGTAAACCATTGTAAACACATTCCAGTGTATTTCAGGCCTCAGCAGCTTGGTATGAGGGGACAGTATGGGCTAGTCAGCAATGCACCCTCAGGGATTGTGTGTGTGTGTGTGTGTGTGTGTGTGTGTGTGTGTGTGTGTGTGTGTGTGTGTGTGTGTGTGCCTTCAGTAGCATGTAAGTTTGAATACACATGAACAAAAGCTGTTTGTTAATACCGTACTCTGAATGAAAAGTAGTTTACGCACACAGCAGGAAACGTGGAGGCAAAGGCTCAAGTAAAATTAGTATGTCAACCATGTAGAGGCTGTACTTTCTGGATCCTGAGCAGCACATTATCAACCCGCAAAAATCTGCATTGCAATCAGGTTACAGGAACAGAGCTACACCCTTCAGCTCAGACAACACAAACAGACACACTCTGCCAGTGACACAGCCCACATTACGCTCATAGTCGACATTACACACATATTGCTGGCTTATGCAACGGCAGCAGGTGACAGGGTGTCTCTGTCAGCCAAGCAGCATGTCTAAAGTTTCACACTCCTGACTCACACACTTATATGAGATTACATACTGCAGATTGTACCATGGTACTTTTATTAGTCTGCTTACATGTGTTCAGATCTCCTTCCCTTCTGGACAGAATATCATTATCTCTCTTTGTCTCCTCGAAATGTGGGTTAATGTCATATAAAAGGTTAAGGGGGAAAAAGGGGAAATCAATTTCAGAAGAAAATGGTCAATTTTAATTACTTTTTACTAAATAGTAATTACTAGTCTCACAAAACTGCTTGTACACTTAAAGTTGTACTTGAAAGCACTCATAAGTATGCATGTACATATTATTAGCTTTACACTATGTGATGCAGACTTAAAACTATACAAACTATACTAATATTTTCTGGTGTTTGTTGTAATAACAACATCAATGATGATAGAATGTATCAAGAGTAAAAAATATAATATCTTTACAGAAAGTTTTTTTTTACTTGAATAAATAAACTGAAATCATACTGAACACTAGGGGGCACCATTGCGCATAAACTCCACATATGCATTACAGATAAACTAATTAAACAAAGACAACAAACAAACAATTGTTTCAGTGTATTTGGCATTTGTGTTCTTCAAGCCATCCTGGGTATTTTTATAACAAACTACATTTCTAAAGAGATGCTAATTGGCCTAGAATTTATCCCTGTATAGACTACTATAGAATTGTATGGTTTAGTCCTTTTTCTGTGATATGACACCACATCTGGTCACAAAAAAAGAAGTGATTTTAAGCACTCGACTGATGTTATGAGGTCAATTTCGAGTGAAGGTATATCCGTTAATCTGTTTTTCAAAAGGACACATGCAAATCCAGCCTGATCTCACAAGGAAACGTAATCATTTAACGTTTTGTCAGTTTAGTGGCTAATTCGTACGAATTCGTTTGAGTTCAGTCGTACGAAAATTTATGATTTTAAAAAGGAGGCGTGGCACCCTTCCCCACCGTCATTGAGGGGTGAGCAAATCAGACTAAATTGTACTAATTCATATGAATTAGCCACTAAATCAAAAAGTTACAAATTGCGGGAGATTGTGTTGGCAAAACTGTATCAAACATTTGCTCCTACAGTATATGCATTTTGTTGCACAGACTACTCAAATTTTAACGTTATTACCAAGAATAAATAAAGAAAAATTGTTATAGTGGGGAGATTTTTTATTGGCATACCGCTCGTGATAAGATATCCCTAAACACTCAGTTTGAAATCAACAACTTAAAGGAAACTAATACAGCAGAATTCGCATCCTATAGGTTTTCTTTATTACAAGCACACAATGTTTTGTTGTTATTGTTAAAATACACAAATAAAAGTAAACATTTATAGTCTCCTTAATATGTCTTACTAAAAAAAGGATTTAAAAAGCATTTCAAGTTGTTTAAAGAAAAATCTGAACTGTAAAACAATATCAGTAAATTAGCAGTTTTTCATATTAATTTTTTTGTTGTTGTTTTTGATTCATGTTTTTATTTTTCCCCATTTATTTATGCTTCTGAATTGCATTACGGGACCTTAAACTTCTTTCCAACAACTTTTAACCTTGAAAAGTTCGAAAAAAAGTGGCTTTTGTTAACATTTTTAATAGTTTAAAGGGATATATTGTCTGGGTTGGTGCGGTATATATTATGCCACAACATCTTCTTTTTAATGAACTGCAGACTTATTTCTCTATATATTATTTCTTATACATTACATTATTTCAAACAACTAAAATTACAGTGTAGAGTTGAATCAAACACCAAAAGTCGACAAAGCAGAGATCGAGGTCCCATAATGCAATTCACAACCATAAATAAGGGGGAAAACATTTGTGAATCACAAAAAACGGAAACTGTTTATTAAGCAAAGTCAGGCGAGATAAAGTAAAATAAAACTGCGATAAAGCAAGTCGCATTTGGCTAGACATATGATTTCAACATGCCCGCTGTAATATTACTAGTAAAGTATTTTGTAAAGACGATGACAGCAAAAACCGTGATTGCTTTGTTTAAAAAATTAATAAATAAAATAATCCCTGAAAAAAAAAGAAAGAAAAAGAACTACTAAAAACACTGGTAGGGGCAAAGTAAAGGGTTTCCTGCAGGCAGGCCTCCACACCCTCTTTTATGCCCTTTTCCTCACTTTCTCTTTCCCTTCTGGCACACTGTTTCTGTAACGTCTGGAACTTTAATGCTGGTCACATTTTAGTAATAAGGTCTGGAATCTGGAGCAATCCCTGCACACTGCGCAGCTGCTGACACAAACAGCCCACTCAGAGCTGGATACTGATAAAAGAGAAACGCTGATCAAGACCAAATCTTCCTCTGTCAATTCTGAACTTTGCTTTGATCAATTTAAAGGAGTATTTCATACAAACATGACATTTCTTTTATGTGCTCACCCTCGTCTCCCTCAAAACTCCCTTAACTGGAGAAATTTCACACATTATTTACAGATACTACGATATAAAAAGTCCATGCTCCACACCTTTCCAAAAAGAAAATAACCCCACACTCACTTAGGTTGCTAACGCTGTATTGAGAAGAAGCGTTTGATGAGATAAAATATTGTGTCTAGCGTGATTTATGAACTTTCAACTTGACTAATGCAATAATCACTGTGTGACAAAGACTGTGAAAAATCTAAATTTACCATGTTTATTTTGTTACTTCACATTGTTATACTTTAGGTGAACAATCAATCTGTGCAACTCAATCCGCTTAGTTTCAATCGGGCGACACGGTGGCTCAGTGGTTAGCACTGTCGCCTCACAGCAAGAAGGTTGCTGGTTCGGCTGATTGGCGGTAGTGTATGTGTGTGAATGTGAGAGTGTATGGATGGAAAATATGGAAAAATATGCGTAAAAAGAAAGCCCCACCCCCTAGTGTTGTCAAAAGTATCGAGTTCGGTACCAATAGATACTGAAATTTGAAAAATGTCCATTTCCCGCTAACATTTGCATGCTTGCATGTGAACACAATAGCCAATCAGAGGTGTTTACGTATGCGCTCAACAGTGCTCAGGAAATTTCAAATTTATACGTTTTTAAAATTTCAGATATAAGATTTCAGCTATTTCAGATAATACCGAAATCCCAATATCGTGACAACACTACCAACCCCTACTCAATTTTCCGTTTCAGTTGGAAGCACATCAACATACTGAAATAAAAGTCTAAGTGACACCCAGTTAATGCAGTCTTTAAGCTGAGAAATTACTATTTTACAGTACATCATGTCTGTACTGCATCATGCACTTTATATTTACATTGACAAAATCCAACAGAGGTATTCTATTTTCAGTGGAGTTCTTTCACTGTTTTATCATCTGACCTGTGCTTGGATCAAAATGCCAAATGTGTATTAAAATAAGAGTTTTTCGTTATTAAAAAAAGGAAAAGTTTTTCATTGGCTACATGAAGAATTGTTAGCTTTTAAAGCCACCAAGCATAGGTCTCAAACTCAACTCCTGGAGGGCCGCAGCTCTGCACAGTTTTGCTCCAACTCTAATCAAACACAGCTGATCCAACTAATCAAGGTGTTCAAGACTACTAAAGACTATAAGCAAGTGTGAGTTGCAGGTGGTTGGAGCTGAACTATGCAGAGCTGCGGCCCTCCAGGAATTGAATTTGAGACCATTGCACTAAAGGAACTTTAAATATATTCTTGAAATTATGGAACAATTAGTCATGTGAATAACTTTGCCAAAAGTTCTTTGGTGAAACAAAAAGAGGCTCTTATCTGCCATTATTTAAAAAAAAAAAATGCTTTTTTTCCCTACTATTTTTTAAGTGAAGGATTAATGAAGCTTCCTTAATAATGGTTGTTCCAATTCTGACACATGCTGTAAGTGGTAGACCAATCAGAATAGTCCATTCAGAGCAGAGTAGGTTCTAATAAAAACAATAAATAATCTTTAAACAAACTGATAATCTTTTAAAAATGAATCTGATTTGAATGTATATTATGACAAATTTTAAGCATTTTCTGTGAGACCTCAAAATAAAAAAATAAAAAAGATAATGCGTCACTTTAATTCAATAATAATCATATGTTCTCGTCAGTGTTTTCGAGTGAGAAACAGCACTGCTTTCATTTGTATGCTGTTCTGGTGTTTTTAGTGTCTCAAGTGTAAATGCTGCTTTACACAAACAGACAATCCAGCACATGCATTTGGTAGTGTAAATTTGGCCAACAATTTAAAAAACAAACAAACTGGTAAACGCTTGGTCGAATAGCCTACCGCCTGAAAAAGAGAAGCCCTGAAAGCTTGATGGAGTTTCTGATGAAAAACATCATATATGTACATGAAACTGCAGACTAAATTTGTATTTTACCATTTAAATTGTAAAGTATCACTGGAGAACTCATTCATTCATTCATTTTCATTTCGGCTTAGTCCCTTTATTAATTTGGGGTCGCCACAGTGGAATGAATCGCCAACTTATCCAGCATATGTTTTATGCAGCGGATGCCCTTCCAGCTGCAACCCATCACTGGGAAACATCCACACACACTCACTACGGACAATTTAGCTTACCCAATTCACCTATAGCGCATGTCTTTGGACTTGTGGGGGAATCGGAGCACCCGGAGGAAACCCACGCAAACACGGGGAGAACATGCAAACTCCACACAGAAATGCAAACTGACC
The DNA here is from genome assembly GCA_903798125.1 of Danio choprae. Lineage (NCBI taxonomy): Eukaryota > Metazoa > Chordata > Actinopteri > Cypriniformes > Danionidae > Danio > Danio choprae. The sequence goes on from CAIGQW010053533.1 coordinate 80,812, forward strand.
CAACCGAGGCTCGAACCAGCGACCTTCTTGCTGTGAGGCGAATGTGCCACCCACTGGAGAACTAAATTATAATATTGTTTTCCTGAAATGCATGATTTGTTTAGTACAGTAATATTGCAAGAGTTTATTTCAGTTTATGCCAACAAAAAAGCTTTCCATCAAATTTATATATAATTAAAACCGTTAAGCCAAACTTAGCAGCCTAACTAAGACACAAAGCAAACTTGGAATTTTTTTAATATGTTTTTTATGTGAGATAAAAACTACTATAACTACTATATATTAACTACTATATTTTTTAAGAATAGAAAGTTCCCATGGAAGTTACTTACTTTTAAGTTTATTCTCTCTCTCTCTCTCTCTCTCTCTCTCTCTCTCTCTCTCTCTCTTTATTTCTTTTGAACTAAACAACTCATTTAAGCCATCTGAGAGGAAGAATGAGTCAAAGGGAGACAGACAGCTAAAATGAGAAATACAGAGCCAGCATACCTTTGTGAACTTGAGGAATGCTGGTCTGTCATTAAGTGTGTGTATGTGTGTCTCTGTGTGTGTGTGTGTACCCTGTAATAAAGTCCTTAAAGTCAAACAGCTGCAGTGCAGAATACAGGCATGCAAACCCGGTTTTCAATTAAAGTTCCGGAGACAAGACAGAGAGTACACAGAGACAATTTGAGGAAGCAGACAAAACGTTACCCAAGTTAAAAAAAAAAAAAAAGAGAGAGATTCATAAATACAGGATATAATAGGTCAAATTAATGAATTGTATCAATATATTCCCTCATATCCTAACGTGATGGTCATAAAATAATCTTTACCAAAAAATAAAAATTTAAAAAAAATTAAAAGAAAGAAATTATTTTGATGTATTGCATGGCAATATTCAAATACCACTACACTTAGATGATATTTCAAATAAATATAGAGTAAAAACTGTGACACATACCCAAAAAGCATCACATTTAATCACATGAAATTTTGTCATCACTTGAAGGCATCACTTTGAAATGATGTCCAAAAAAAACACAGTGGAAATATAATGGTAGTTTTCTGCACACTGTCAAATCAATCAAGAAGTGCCTGGAGCCAACAGCATGCATCAAACCAAATTCTGTACACCACACACCTGAAGCAATGTCTTTTCATGAATTCAATAAGCCACAAAATCATGCGAACAATCTGTACTAATAATTCAGCAGCAATCTAAAAGAGCGAAATGGGAATTATCTTATATGACATACAGAAATTTACTTATTTAAAAAAAAATAGATAACAATGTAACTATTTGACCCCTAAGAAGGATAAAATGATGCCATAGGAAATATATAAATAAGGTAAACCTCCACTTTTAAGCATTTTTTACATTATAATAATGTAATACATGCAAAGGTCAAGAGATAAACCAAATTGAGTAATAAGACAAATCCTGTAGGAATTTCCTTTTATCCGGTAAGATCCTGAGTCATGTAAACATTCCTTTAAACTTCATTGATAAAGTGAAACTAGTTGAAACTGAGCGGAGTTATACATTAACTTAAATGTTGGATAAATGGTCATGAAACAATCATATCATTTGGGTAGTATTAGTAAAGGTAAAGTTTAAACACAAATGATTTAATTTCCCATGAAAAAAATAAAATAACTGTCAAAATATTTCAAAGGGATCATATTGATTTTGAGACGTTTAAAGTGATAGTTCACCCAAAAGTGGAAATTCTGTCATCCTTTACTTGTTCCTGACCTGTTTTTAGTTATTTGAGTTATTAAAATAGGTTATTTAAAAAAAGAAGAAGCTGGAAACCTTTAAATATTAACTTCCAGAGTATTTGTATTGTTGACCATTCTTATCAATGAAGCAAAAATATATAATTGTATGAAAAATAAATAATAAAAAGTAGAAAGTTTCAAATGTGAAGTATTTGTTTTTCTACTATGGAAGTCAATGGTGGCCATGTTTTCAGCTTTCATCAGAATATCTTCTTTAGTGGTCAAGAGAATAACGAAACTCAAAGATGTGGACACTTGAGGGAGAGTAAATAGTGAGGACATTTTCATTTTAGAGTGAACAATCCCTTTAATAGAAGCCATTTAATACTTATCAATAAAGTAAAAATATATAATTGTATTAAAATAATAATGAAAAATAGGAACTTTCACATTTGACAGCAGTCAGTAATAAGACTGTAATCCATTGTTTTTCCCTTTAGGATGTTTTGACAATTAACGTGATGCCCTTATACATGCAATAAAACATCCCAACATGTTTATGTGTAACGTTATGGTTTGTTTAACGTAATGTCATATGTTTACGTGTAACTTTATGGTTTGTGTTACGTTATGGTTATGAGTTAAAGTTGGTTTTATAGTCGCACATTCGTTAAGTGACAACCTGTGACGTGCTCACTGTATTGTTTACCATGGTACTTTGAATATTCGGTGTAAGTATGACTTCAAAACAACATTGGCACCACATATTTGACTGTGGACAATGTTGTAGTTTGATAGTCATTAACTGCTAATATGATTTCTCTATTTAGAATTTAGATTACTTGTCTGAAATTATATTATTAAGGAGAAAGCACGAATATGTGAATATAAAACCAACTTAACTTCAATAGTTATGGTATGTGTTTATGTGTAACGTTATGGTTGAAGTTGAGTTGTAATACGTACTAGCTTTGGACAGTTGCTTTTTCGAGCCTTCAAGTTGTCGAAATTAAATCCAGAAAAGATTTCCAAAGGGGAAATGGTTTATTTAAGATGATATTCCAGTGTTGTTTTCTCTGATGAAACAGCGGCTTGTGTTTCTCCACCTGCTGGATCACACGACGACCAACAGCAGGAAAACTTGGGTCGAAGTTTTTCCGTTGACTGGAATTCGTTATGTACAAAACCCAATCCAACAGCGGTGTCAAGAAAAGTTAATTCTCCTTTTTTCTGCCCTTCAACATTACGTTTTCATTACACATACACAAATGCGATCCTCGTGCGTCCATTTAACTTGTGGCTCTCCCAAATCTCCGCACTTCAAACGAGAGACAGGGAAAAAAAACAACTTTAAAAATCAGGAGACGCGACCTCTTCGGATAAACTTACACTATTGCGAATGATAAGAAGACTTCTGTGTAGTATTTATGACCGTGACAGGTCTTACTGAATGAAGACGGATGAATTAAACAATCGCCGGTATGAGAAAGTTTAGAGCCCAACACCGTCACCCTTCCCAAAGATCAGACAGAGCATGACGTGAGCAGACTAGAGAGCAGTTAAAAGTCCTGTTCATTTGCTACAACTTTCTAATGGAAAATAATTAAATAAATAAATAAATAAATAAATAACGACATATTTTGATTGTAGTAATTGTATATTTTGTATTAAATGCTAATGCAATTTATGTAGTAATTTGGATCACATATAGTTCCAATGAATGGTCTGAAATATCTGCGTTTTTTAACTTAATTTTAGTGTGTGCTCAGTTAATATTTGTGCTAAAAAAGTATATTAGAAGTATTAGATTTTATAATATATTTAAATTAATATAATTAGACAATTAATAATCACTACGCTCTCTCACGCGCATGACAGCCAAGAGGCGCGAAAATGTCCCACACATAAACATCAAACACTTTAGAATTACACTGGAGCACTATTTAGGCTGTGAGAGGTATTTTCAACAGTTTTTTTCTGTCACTATATCCACAGTTTATTGTTAATATGTATGCTAAAGCGTTTTAGTCTAAGAATATAAAAGTGTATGTAAACATTTAACCGAAGTATAACTAATATTTAAAAGGTTCTAGAAAAAATGTGGACCACGACATGTCTGTCACCAGAAACTGAAACGGAGGACTTTGACCTATTTCCGCCTTTTGCAAAGTAAGAGTTTTTGTCAGATATGTAAATAAAACGAAATGTTTTCCATGTTAATACATTTCTCTGTGGTCTACGGTTATTTATGGGGATTGTTGTGTTGTTGCGCCATCTGCAGGAGATCTCGGGAAGTGAATCGTCACAGTGATGAGAGTTTTTTATCCGAACAACCACAGAATTTCTGGAGGACAGAAATACCTCTGCAATGGTAATGATATTTAGTTAATGACCCTATTGCAGTGTTCAAAAGTTTGCTTATAGTGCTGACTGTGTCTGTCTGTATGGTTGTTGGCAGTGAGGAGTCATTCAGACCTGAACTCTTTCTTGCTCCTGACCTGTTCTCTAGTTCAGAAGATGGGACGGTGAGTGACTAAATGCACCTTAGGCGTATCAAAAGTAAATGTATGTATCTTACCCTGTTTATTCTCTTATGGTATTCCCAAACTTATATAAAATATACACCCAAAAAAGTACCATGGTAAGATCACCCTTTTTTGACAGTTCTATGTTCATCCAATGGTATTTCTGAGTATATATCTATAAAATATATATACTATTACAGCACATAATGCAATATTACACATTTTGTATATTGTATTTAAAATATATTTCAAATGTACTGGTAAATGAACCTTTATCTAATTAAGTGTACCATTAATAGTAAACTTAAATACACTGTCCATTATGTTAAAATGCATGTCTTGCATTTAAGTTGAGACCCACTTAAGACCCACTGCGCCACCGTGATGCCCAGTTCCAATTTAATACATTTAAAATATATTAACTTGTCAAATAAAATAAAACCCTAAATTGAAAAGCACTAAAAGTATAATCAAGCACTTGACATGTTAGTCAACATCTAAATAAGTGTATTTTAAAGCAAGACAAAAAATAATAATTAAATTAAATTACTTTTAATTTGATGTTTTTTCAAAGTAGAGCAGTACTATTCCACTTCATCTGCTGTAAACTCATTGTTTCAGATGAGCAGACGCTACGGAGTGAACATAGGCCTGACGCATGAGAAGCTGCCACATCCTTCAAAGCTGATGATTAGAAAGAGAAGTCAAAGAGGACACGGACATGCTGCAAACGTTCTCCAACACATAGGAGAACTCAGGATGAGACAGCGCCATATAAACCAGTGAGAGAAGGAAGGATTGTGAGAGAAAGTAGCATTTAAAGGGATAGTTTAAAGCGGTACTAGTACAAATGAAATCAAAACTAACCATATTGATGTTGTTAGCTCACATTGCTAGTTTTGTCCAGAACAATTCATCTGCGCATGTCATTAAGAAAAAAAAGTGTGTGCCCTTGTAATCTTTAACTAAAATCTGTAAATGCACTTCCTGTTTGTTTTTAGTTAAATTCTCAGATTAGGTCTGTCTGAGGTATTGGGCGTGGCTAACATACTTAACCACGCCCCTCCAGCTGTCAGTTTTGACAACAAACAGAAATAGTGAGGTTCGGTTTTGCTGTAATAACTCTCCCCAAACCCCTTTGCCCATCTTTCTTAATTAAATGCCTACTTTACTACATCCAATCAGCTCACAGTAGAAAAAACAAGCCACGCCCACTGTTTTCTCATTTAATATTTTGTTTCACAATACAGGGAAAAAAACAGTCACAGCTTCCGGTTCATGCAGACTTTAAGGGTTAGAAAGTCTGTGAGAGTCGAGTCTATTTTGTTGTTTTCCAGGCTGAAGGGGGACAAATGGTGGGGAACCACAGCCGTGTTTGGACCTGAGGAGATCGGTGGTCCACAGAAGATCACTGAGCACAGGCTTGAGCAGCTTCTTGGCCTTTCAGATGATGTGAGCCTTAATGAGATATTAGAGGACAATCTGGATTTGAGCAGGACAAAGCCTTATGAAGCTCCTTACTCACCCACTCATCAGGTAGCATTTTTTTGTCAGGTTATTGTTGTTATATACCCTTTGCCCCCTTTTTTTCATCTATTAGGACACATTTTTCAATGTTTGGGATAATTTTTCACACAGTTCATCGGTCTCACTTTACATTAGGTGGTCTTAACTAATATGTACATACACTGAAATTAATAATTTGTTACAATGTACTTATTGTGTAAATACATGTTTTTACATTGACCTTATGATTGATTAAACGCATGCATGTAATTACATCTTTAATTATGCTGTTGACCATCCATTCCACCCTAACCCACCCTTAAACCTACCCAAACCTGTCCCAAACCCTACCCGTATCTCACCTCAAGAGTAGCACAAGTGTTTTGCAATACATTATGAACACTGTAAGTATCTTGTGTTTATCTATTGATGCAAGTACATAGTAGTTAAGGTCACCGTATATAAAGTGGGACCCACTGAATTCATGACTTGAAGGTTTTCATTCGGCAAAATCCATTTTTTCAGTCAAAACAATGACCTAAAGGGCACCTATTTTACCCCTTTTATAAGATGTAAGATAATCTTTTTGTGTCTCCAGAATGTGTCTGTAAAGTTTCAGCTCAAAATACCCATCAGATTATTTATTATAGCCTCCAGAATCTGCTCATTTTGGTGTCTGAGTACAGTGTAGCTGTTTTTGTAGCCTGTGGCTTTAAATAAAAATGAGCTGCTTCTCCCCACCCACCATTCCCACCTGCATGTCTGCTTCTCATCATGCATTACGTCAGATAAACAGCAGTCAGTGATAGAGACAGACACAGATGAAGCTGAAATACAGCTCATTAGTCAAACATGCCAAGTAAGTTTATTTGATGTATTTGTGGGGAAGTTTATTCAAGCCTTTCTGAAATGATGAGTCTCACACAAATGCCGTTTGCAGTACACACACACACACATATTAGCATTTACTGACACCAGGGCTTAATTTGTGCCGGAACAAGCCGGATCCAGAACCTTTGAAATCTGATCCAGCATCTCATTTTACCGATCCCCCTCCTCACAGCTCTTCACTATCTTCCACGACTCACCAACCCTCTTCACTTTTGTCCGCGACACCTCTCTCTCCTCTGGTAACATGCCAGATCCATTACCCCGATCTGTTCCGGGACAAATTAAGCACTGACTGACACCATGCGGCCGTGGTGATTATAGCGGTTAAGAATTACATGGCAATTTTACTGTCTTTATTACAAACATGCTCTGCTTTAAACTTATAAAACTTATAAAAATCGCAGAAAGTTGTAATAAATATTTTAATCCCAGTTTATTGGCAAAAAAATGTTCTGTGGACATGTGTTTACATGTTATTATAGAAACATGGCGCCTGTCAATCAATTCGGTGGGCGGGGAAAACCGCACTCCTACGTCACGTTGCGGTAGGCCTCAAAATCACTGTTGGGTTTATATCACTCCAATATGACTGGACACACTATACCTACACACAGTTCTGTCCAAACAGCTTACAAAAGATGATTTTCATCATAAATGCCCTTTAACAAACATTCATTCATTCATTTTCTTTTCGGCTTAGTCCCTTTATTAATCTGGGGTCGCCACAGCGGAATGAACCGCCAACTTATCCAGCATATGTTTTTACGCAGCGGATGCCCTTCCAGCTGCAACCCATCACTGGGAAACATTCATACTCATTTATACACACACTCATTCATTCATTCACACACACACTCATACACTACGGACAATTTAGCTTACCCAATTCACCTATAGCGCATGTCTTTGGACTGTGGGGGAAACTGGAGCACCCGGAGGAAACCCACACCAACAAGGGGAGAACATGCAAACTCCACACAGAAATGCCAACTGGCCCAGCCGAGGCTTGACCTTCTTGCTGTGAGGCGATCGTGCTATCTACTGCGCCACCGTGAGGCCCCTTTAACAAACAGCAACAGCAATATGCAAAGTTTTCCTTAAAGAGATTCATTCAATTTCATTTCGGCTTAGTCCCTTTATTAATCTGGGGTCGCCACAGCGGAATGAACCGCCAACTTATCCAGCATATGTTTTACGCAGTGGATGCCCTTCCAGCTGCAACCCATCTCTGGGAAACATCCATACACACCCATTCACACTCATACACTACGGACAATTTAGCTTACCCAATTCACCTATACCGCATGTCTTTGGACTTGT
>CAIGQW010053533.1:118757-131911 GCA_903798125.1 Danio choprae
ACACAAATCCCAAATCATAACACACACAATATGCACAGTGCATTAATATGACATTTTCTGGCACCTTAATATGACATTTCTCTGGAGCATTAATCATTTAGTTAATGGATCTTATTTCAGAGAAGTGAAAACAAAGTATACAGTCATACTGAATGGAGGATGGGGCCTCACGGTGGCGCAGTGGGTAGCACGATCGCCTCACAGCAAGAAGGTTGCTGGTTCGAGCCTCAGCTGGGTCAGTTGGCATTTCTGTGTGGAGTTTGCATGTTCTCCCTGTGTTGGCGTTGGGTTTCCTCCGGGTGCTCCGGTTTCCCCCACAAGTCCAAAGACATGCGGTATAGGTGAATTGGGTAAGCTAAATTGTCCGTAGTGTATGTGTGTGAATGGGTGTGTGTGGATGTTTCCCAGTGATGGGTTGCAGCTGGAAGGGCATCCGCTGCGTAAAACATATGCTGGATAAGTTGGCGGTTCATTGTGGTGATTAATAAAGGGACTAAGCCAAAATGAATGAATGAATGAATAAATGGAGGACATGTTGTTACTAAATGTATGTTATATTTTTTAGTTTGGGTATGTCAAGAATCTTTTAAATGACTGAAAAAGTTGCTACCTGTTGCACAAAAAGCTTCTTCTCAATATTATTAACTCCTTTTCATGGTTAGGTCATGTACCAAGGCCCTTTATGATGGCAGTGTTTGAGCTATAAGATGAAAATTGCAGTCCAATTTTTAAATCTAACCTTTATATTTAAAATATTGCAATGTGTTGTGTCTGCTCCATTGGTTGCGACGTTAGGTGGCCAAAATTTAATGTCAATTTGCTGACGTCAGCTGACATCTAATACCGACGTCAGCTGTCGTTGATATTTGGTTGGTCTTAGGCTGCGGTATTAACTAACTAAAATCCAACATCATTTTAACATCATGATATGACATCCATACAACGTCAAAGTCTAACATCAGTAGACATTTATCTTTGGTTGGTTTTATGTTGTGTAATCATCTTGAAGTTGGAGTCTGACCTCAAACTGATGTTGTGTTCTGATGTTCTGAAGCTAGTCTGACGTTAAAGTCCAACGTCAATTTTACATCTGTGTGACGTCTGGTGCATTGCTGGGGTAGTACAGAAACTGCGTTTTTTAAATTGCATCAGACCAAGACTACATCTCAGTGTTACTGTAGCTTTAATTGATTTCAGTGCTTCATTCAGTTACAAAACCACACTGACATTTAGTGAAAAGCACTAAAATTATTTAAATTCTGTCCGAGTGTTACCATTTTGTCTTTTTAAATGGGAAACCATCCAAATTAGCAGCAGTAATGTTGGGAGTGCCACAAGGATCTGTTTTAGGCCCTCTCCTATTTTCAATACACTATATATATGCAGCCCCTTTGGAAATATTTTCAGAATACACAGGGTTTTGAATGTTATTCTGATGACACTCAGCTATATATTTCATCAAGATCAGAAGAAATATACATTTTTCAGTTAACGGAGAGTGTTACAGGCGTACAGTAAAAGACGAATGACCGCTAGTTTTCTTCTTTTTCAATTCAGACAGAGACATTACTCACTGGACCAGAAGCCTGCGCACAGAAACTTTTCTGGAAGATGTACTGTTGCTTCATCCTCTACAGTCAACGACCTGAGTGTTACATTAGACAGCAACTTAAATTTTGAAAATTATATATTTTGTTTAGGGGGGCACGGTGGCTCAGTGGTTAGCTCTGTCGCCTCACAGCAAAGAGGTCGTTGGTTCGAGTCCCGGCTGGGCCAGTTGGCATTTCTGTGTGGAGTTTGCATGTTCTCCCTGTGTTGGTGTGGGTTTCCTCTGGGTGGCGGAATAGTTGGCGGTTCATTCCGCTGTGGCGACCTCTGATAATCAGATACTAAGCCGAAGGAAAATGAATGAATGAATATTTCTTGCTTAAAAAAACCCCAGTTTTCTTTCACCTTAAAAAGACACAGAAAGCTGCATCTCTGACATCCAGACTGGATTATTGTGATGCCCTGATATTTATTTGATAAGAAATAAGCCGAAAATCAGCTGCTAGAGTTCTCATCAGGTCAAGAATGTACGATCATATCATTTTATGTCCTTTACACAGGCTACTTATTAAGTTCCATATTGATTACCAAATACTGCTGATTGCTTACTATATAGCTCGAAATGGTTTAGCTCTTGTGTACTGTACTTTATTAGTTTATTAACACATTACAATCACAACATTAATTAGACATCAAATGATATCAACACAGGCTCATTCTGAAAACGTAGCCCTATATACATTTCTGGAGATCGCGAATTATGTAGCCAGAGGTACGTATGGCTGCATTTCGTCTTTAAAACGAACGCTATGGGGCGGCATGACGGCGTTCCTTTTTTGCTACGAGCTGACCGCTTACCTTCATATGGACGGCTTTCCCACTGTTACCAGTTCGTCCAGTGGCTCGCAGCATACGTCATCGGACTTGTGACGTGGAGCGGAGTTGACCAAGATGACGGGGTTCGAGTCTGGCGAAGAACATTTCCAGAAAGCAGGTAAGACAAAAGCCAAAAAATAAAACAAACAAGTAAATAACAGGGTGAGACTGTGGTAAAATCTGAAAACGTGGTAAAAATCAAGCTGCCGCGAGGGCTTTTGTTTTTCTGGATTGCTTTTGAAAACACTGTCGGTTGGGTTTAGGGAAGTGGGTGGGCGCTGGTCAATTGGTGCTTTTGAAAACACTATTGATTGGGTTTAGGGAAGGAGGAGGGTGGGTCAGTCGATCAGTCAGTCAGTCAGTCGACAGCGGCCTCTTTTTGAAGGATGATTGAGTTCACATACACTCTGCTAGATTAAATCTAGATAAAATATTATGAACTGCAGCCACCATATGGGCATAAACATATTTACACCTCTGATATTCACATTGTTATATTTGTAAAGCAGAAGGTTGAATTAAACATGCTGTTTTTCTGTAAAGCTGCTCTGAAATCATTTGTATGTGAACTGACTTTTATCCCCAAGCGAAGACTGAAAAACATGTTTGTTGTGAGTATACGTGTTGCCTTTAGACTCCCCTTCACACTCATGCACATAATTAGCTTTAATTACACTATGCTTTGTCATGTACACTGGAAAATGAGTTAATTAACAGTTGCGTGACGGAACATTTAACAGAACTTGCGCACAGATTGTGGTTCAGTGTGTTTGTCTTTTTTAATGCATTCAATTGGCTCCAATATTTGTGACCCTGGACCACAAAAGCAGTTTTAATCTCATTTTATGCCAAAAATCATCTGAATATTATATAAAGATCAAGTTCCATGAAGACATTTAGTACATTTTTAACAGTAAATACATCAGAACTCAATTTTGGATCAGTAATGTGCATTGCAAAGAAATGGTAAAGGTGATTTTCTCAATATTTAGATTTTATTACTATACATCAATGGAAGATTTATTTCAACAGACTCCAGATGATGTACAAACCTCGAATTCAAAAAGCTGACTCTTATGACTGGTTTTGTGGTCCAGGGTCACATTTAATGTTGAAAATGTAACTCTGCGTTTTAACCCCTTAACTGTTGCCCCCACTTTTTGAATATAGACATGAAAATGACATGTTCAACTTAAATGATTGCCAATCTTCAACGCGAAATCCGGTGCACAGATTTAAGCTTGGCCTCATTTTAAAGCAGACAGATGTGAGATTGTAGTGGGAAAAAATACAAAAGTGAAATTAAACAAAAGTCATGTGACTTTATGCTTATGAAAAATATTAAAACGATGAATGTATATGTTAATATATTACATGAAATATGTATTTTACAAAACATGTTTTACCGTAAAATTGACCGAAAATCAAAGCTAAATATCTGAACAAATTATAGTCAACATTTAAATCTCAAATAAATGAGCTTTCAGTTAGAATATGTTTGGCTGCAGTACCAGACACGACCACAGGATGACCTGCAGTTTCCATTGGGGAACATACAAGGGCGCCCCCTATTTTTTGAGGATCATTACTGTATTTTTTCATACTTTTGACAATATTTGTAAAGTAGACATGAAATTCTAAAGTTTGGTGAAATTTGAGTTGAACTTAGCCTCTAAAAAACATTTTACATGTGGATTGCTGTAGCAAAGTAATGCTTTATGACTCTGATGAGTCTCCTTGTCGCAAATGAATAAATAACTGTTGCTCAGCAATATCTATCAAAAATCAGTCACCAGATATGGAAACTAGACATTTTATGCTTTCAAATGATATATATAGCTTGCCATGATTGATTTATGTTTAGACTACAATATTTAAAAATGTATCCGTAAATGGTCCCACAGGCTGTAGGGTGACAGTAAATGTGTTTTAATCTATTACTCTTCCTATAAAAGATTTATTCAGAAGTCTTGGACCTTTCCAACGAATAACAGAACCGCCAACTTATCCAGCATATGTTTTACACAGCGGATGCCCTTCCAGCTGCAACCCAGTACTGGGAAACACCCATGCACACATACACAACGGCCAATTTAGTTTATTAAATTCACCTGTACCGCATGTGTTTGGACTGTGGGGGAAACCGGAGCACCCGGAGGAAACCCACGCCAACATGAGGAGAACATGCAAACTCCACACAAAAATGCCAACTGACCCAGCCGGGACTCGAACCAGCGGCATTCCGCCCCCATGTCGCCCCCCACTCTTTACTGTTACTTATCCAAAACCGCTTGATGGGTCGAGGGACAAGTTTGTTCATTTCCAACACTTGGAAATGCATCCCTCCCTCTTCTCTATATATGAACACATCAGCTGAATATCACGTCAGTACTTTGATTAATTATGTCCTTGTTCATTTCATTGTCATCTACCGTCCTGCAGGTCGGCTGGGCTACTTCCTGACAAAAAGCGAGACATACTGCTTTCCTCTTTCTCAAAGGATAAAACTCTGCTGGTACAATAGTCCTCAGTGACTTAAACATCCTGCTTGACAAACCTCTAGTGCCTGACTAAGTCTGGCCTCATTCGATCTTACAGCCCACAATTCACAAAGCAGAACAAAATACCTAGATTTCAACCGTCTTTATATTCCATTAAAGGTTCCATGAAATGTTAAAATACATTTGTTAGATGTCAGTATCAGTATCGTTAGTTTTTATTATGTCTATAAGCTAGTGCGCACCAAATCAGTGACAAAATTCACGTTTAGGAGATATAAAAGCGATATAAACATAAAGCCTGCAGTTTGTCGCTTCCGCCTAAATGGATCAACAGTTTTTTTCACATCACCTCATACTTCAGTTTCTCATCAAAATCTTCTGACCAATCAAATGCTCTCTAGTATCTGACAAGCCCCGCCCCCTTCAGGACACTTCACATTTGATGTGCTTGAGCTCAACCACTCTCACTGGCAGAGCTGTGATAAAGCAAAATGCTATTGGCTGTTTTTTTAAGGGGAGGAGCTACAGTATGTCACGCCCTCTCCTCACCATTCATTCACTCATTCATTCATTTTCTTTTCGGCTTAGTCCCTTTATTAATCAGGGGTCGCCACAGTGGAATGAACCGCCACTTTTGTCAAACATCGAATAGAAAATACACATTTCAAAGCACTTCATGGGAACTTTGCCCACTGGTCACTTCTATCTCCAATTTTCCGTCCCTTCCTTCATGCCCACTACAGACTGCTATATTCTCCTTTTTATCATGACCTCTGCTCTCGCTCTCACTACATGCTTCTCCTCTGTTGTGTCTGCATCCCTTTCCTCCACTAACCACTTATTTGATGCTGGCACTTTCTGCTCCACATCGAGCCTTGACAATATCGGTCCTCTCACCTCCAGGCCATAACACCCTCTAGACCTTTGAGCTCACAGATGCTCTTCGCACTTTCAAAGCAAGTTGTCTCACTCCCAAAACAAAACCATCAACACCTCAGACACCCGAAAACTGCACACAACAATTTCGTTTCTCTCCCGCTTCTTCTCTGACTGCTGATGACTTTATACCACTTAGAGTCAATACTCATCAACCATTGCTCTCAGCACAGCTTACCCACAACCAACCTTCCAAAATGAAGTTTATTTTGAGTTTGTTTCTGCAGTTCAAAACAGCTCACCATATCAGATATTTTAGTTTTGGCGGGCGACACAGTGGCTAAAAGAAGCAAGCAAGAAGGTCGCTGGTTCGAGTCCTGGTTGGGTCAGTTGGCATTTCTGTGTGGAGTTTGCATGTTCTCCCCGTGTTTGTGTGGGTTTCCTCCGGGTGCTCCGGTTTCCCCCACAGTCCAAACACATGCGCTATAGGTGAATTGGATTAACTAAATTGGCCGTAGTGTACGAGTGTGAATGCAAGAGTGTATGGGTGTTTCCCAGTACTGGGTTGTGGCTGGAAGGGCATCTGCTGCGTAAAACATATGGAATAGTTGGCGTTTCATTCTGCTGTGGCGACCCCTGATAAATAAGGGACAAAGTCGAAGGAAAATAAATGAATGATGAGTTTGTTTTGGTTTCTTTGACCTACCGCTGGTCCGTGGCGAGCAGTGGGCGTTTTCTGGAACTTGACCATCTTTGACGTTAATTTTATTGTTAATTCATTCCACAGAGGTCACAACGACACATTTACTAGCAACATGAATACAGTGGAGTGTGTAATCGCTGAGCTGGTACACCGCTTACAATCACTTATGAAGAGACTTTGAGTGCAATCCAAATGGCGTTACGCAACTCGGATGTGTTGAATGTTTCAGCCAGACTTTGTTGCATGCCTCCACAATATAGCACTCAAAGTGTCAAGACAAGTTTCTCTTCATAATGAAAATAATAATAATTTCTTACCTTTATATAGTGCTTGTTATGGACATTCAACGCAATTTACACATTTTTGGGGGGAATCTCGTCATCCACCACCAGTGTGCATTTTGTGATGATGTGACGGCAGCCATATTGTGCCACACCACACACCAGCTGATTGGTGGAGAGGAGACAGAGTGATGAAGCCAATTATGATATGGGGATGGATAGGAGGCCATGATGGACAGAGGTCAGTATAAATCCCATGCATGGTCAGGTCTGTATAAAGTCCCCATCAATATACTGGGGCGTTAGGACCCACATATACTGCAGGTTGAGCGCCCCCTGCTGGTCTCACTAACACCACTTCCGGCAATAACCTAGCTTTCCCATGTGGTCTCCCATCCAGGTACCGACCGAGCGCAGCCCTGCTTAGCTTCAGTGGGCGAAAATCAGTGTCCTGTGTGCTTTACTATGTTTCTCTAGCCCAATCTCATGAGGAAACATAACTGTTTTACTAATTGTCTGAAAAGTGGATTTTTCATATGAATTCAAATGATTTCATTCATACTAAAAAGTAAGATTGTGTCCCCAAACTCCACTTCTAAACCCAACAGACACTGGGGGATGTGCAAATCATACTAAAATGAATGAACGAGATCTTACAAATTCATACCAATTAGCCACTAAATCAAATAGTTATGACTGTGTTCTGTGAGATTGCATTGGTTTTACATATGCCAATGCACTTTTCAGGAGATCATCAAAGCATGCAGAGCATTTTCTGAAGTATGAAAAATCCACTTTGTCATATGTGACCCTGGACCACAAAACTAGTCAAAAGCGTACATTTTTTGCACGTGTCCATTTACAGTACATTAATCTACACCCCAGGTCCAGCAGTGAATGTTTTAAAACAGTATACCATCACTCAGAATTTTTAAAGAGATATTCATTCATTTATTTCCTTCGGCTTAGTCCCTTTATTCATCAGGAATGAACCGCCAACTATTCCAGCATATGTTTTACACATTGAATGCTCTTCCAGCCACAACCCAGTACTGGAAAACACCCATACAGTCTCACATTCACACACACAAACTTACACACTACGGCCAATTTAGTTAATCCAATTCACCTATAGCGCATGAGTTTGGACTGTGGGGTAAACCGGAGCACCCGGAGGAAACCCACACCAACACGGCATTTCTGTGTGGAGTTTGCATGTTCTCCCCAACTGGCCTAGCCGGTACTCGAACCAGCGACCTTCTTGCTGTGAGGTGACAGTTTTAACCACTGAGCCACCGTGCTGCCCTTTATAGAGATAGTTCACCCCCAAAAAAATTGATTTCCTCTCCATTTACTCACAATAAAGTGAAAAACATTTATAAATTTCAACACAACAAGAATGTTGGAAACCAGCAGCCATTGACATCCATAGTAGTAACCAAAAATATAGCGGAAGTCAATGGCTGCCATTTTCCAACATCCTTCAATATATATTTTTCCATATTTAATAGATGAAAGAAACTCAAACAGGTTTGGAATAAGTTGAGGATGAGTGAATATAAACCTTATTTGAACTAGCACGTTTAGTCCCTAAAGGTATCTGTGTCAACCATCCTGCAACCTGTCCCTTAAACCCAATTCCCTCCGGTCTCCTATCAGTGCTTTCCCCAACTCTGTTACTAGCTTTCATTCACATCATCAACACATTTCTCACTACTGGCAATTTCCCCACCTCATTAAAGCAGGCCAAAAAAACCAACACTCAATCTTACAGCAGATGAAAACTACAATCCAGTCTGTTTCCTTCTTCTGCTGGCCAAAACCCTTGAAAGAGTTGCGTTCGATCAGCTTTCTGTTATTCTCTCACAGATCAACCTACTTGACGACAGACAGTCTGGCTTCAATAGTGGACACTGAACATCAGTTAAACACTGGGGTGCCTCAAGGGTGTGTGTTCAGTCTTCTTTTCTTCTCCACAACCTCGCTGGCCACAATCATAAAAGTGCATTGCTTCGATGCAGATGATACACAGCTCCATCTGTTGTTTCAGCTTGATGACTTCACTCTCTCAGCTTGGATTTCTGCCTGCCCGTCAGACATCTTGGCATGGACGATCATCTCTAGCAAAAACTTGGACGGAATTACTTGTAATCCTTGCAATCCCATCAGTTGACCGCAGCTTCTCTGTTCAACTGGGGTCTACAACACTAATGCCAAATGGGACAGAAAGGACCTTAGGGTTAGTGTAGTAAGATCGCACTTTACGACATCAGGAGATTCAGATCCTTCATGCATGGGATGCACCAAGCCGACGTCAAAGATTTTGTCATTTTGAAAACAAAATAAATCCCAAAATGTCCTAAAACAGCAAGTTACAGTACCACACCTAACAACAATATAAATACAACCTGCCGGTTTCGGTAGCTTGAGTAGGTTTTACTTAAATGTATTGCTTTGACTTCCTCAAGGAATCAGTAGCTATGCTTTTATCCAAAGATGCAAATTATGCACAGATAAATTTGTGAATAAAAGCACCGTTTCCATCCAATGAGTCCGTCCAAAGAGAACAAGACTGTCACTTCCGTATAAACTGGCACCAAAAATCAAAAAGAAAAATTTGCTGTGGCAGGAGAAGCCACTGTGGACTTTTTTTCTTATATAATTAATTACTTGTGTCTCAGAAGATGAAATGCAATGAATGTGCGGTGGCTTTTGGAGGCATGAGATGCTTTTTGGGAGCGCAGACACCCTCAAGACAGTCCTGGAGGTAATAATAATAAAATAATAATAATACTGAACCACTGTGATGGCTGAGGGGTTTTTAGAATGAACAAAACAACATTTCAGATGTTTTACAATGTGGTCGCTTGGCTGTTTTCTCCATTAACGCCATCCTATCACTCCCTTTTGGAAGCACATGCTGGAATCTATTCTGTAAATGTGTTTCATTGTAGTTTATGCACATTTTTCTTATCAGATAAAAGTTTATCCCACACAGTTGCGCACATACAGTGAGTGATCACTACCGCCGCGTGTGACGCTACCGCGGGACTAAGGGATTACGAAAAGTGTTTAGGTGTAACAGCAGTTTGCTGCCAGGGGGCACAAAGGGACCAGATGCAAACGGACAGAAATATACAGTAGCTGTAAATACCCTGCTACTTGTAAATGAAATGAAATACCGAAACAACGCATTATAATTCCTTCAAGCTTTATCATCGTAAACTTGTGAAATACAATAAGGATTCATTTTGGAAATCAAAACAAAAGAAATAAAAGACAACTAAAATGAAAGCACAAACAAACATTCATTCATTTTCTTTTCGGCTTAGTTCCTTTATTAATCTGGGGTCGCCACAGCGGAATGAACCACCAACTTATCTAGCATATGTTTTACGCAGCAGATGCCCTTCCAGCTGCAAACCATCACTGGGAAACATCCATACACACTCATTCACACTCATACACTACGGACAATTTAGCTTACCCAATTCACCTATAGCGCATGTCTTTGGACTTGTGGGAGAAACAGGAGCACCTGGAGGAAACCCACGTCAACACGGGGAGAACATGCAAACTCCACACAGAAATGCCAACTGACCCAGCCGAGGCTCAAACCAGCGACCTTCTTGCTGTGAGGCGATCGTGCTACCCACTGCGCCACCGTGCAGCCACAAACAAACACAAATAAATAAATACATAAAGCAGGGTTTTAGCCTAAATATAGAGGGATGCACAGTGTTTGTTATTTTAAAGTGACAGGACTAAGAATAAACATAATAAATAAACATTTACATTTTCTTTGTTGATTATTTTCAACGTTTTCATTTTATGTCTTAATTATTGTACATAAATATGTTTTTTTTAATGCAGATTGTATGCGCATCTTGACGTTTCCATTAAGCACTTTTAATACAATATTCCAAAATGTGCATAAAAATAGGTGGATGGAAGCATAGCTAGTGTAAACATAACAGACAATTCCAAGTAACATATACCTAGGTTTAGTTTCGACAGGCTCAAATTGAGTGGTAATATAGAGTTCATCTTTCCCAGAGATGGGTTGCAGCTGGAAGGGCATCCGCTGCGTAAAACATATGCTAGGCAGTTCATTCCGCTGTGGCGACCCCAGATTAATAAAGGGACTAAGCCTAAATGAAAATGAATGAATGAAAGTAGAGTTCACCTTAATTTAAATTCTTACCATGACTTTTTGATTTTTTTACATTTTCATTCATTCATTTATTTTATTTTCGGCTTAGTTCCTTTATTAACCAGAGGTTGCCACAACGGAATGAACCGCCAACTTATCCAGCATATGTTTTACGCAGCGCATTTCCAGCTGCAACCCATCACAGGGAAACACCTATACACTCTCATTCACACACACGTACAATTTAGCTTACTCAATTCACCTGTAGCGCATGCGTTTAGACTGTTTGGAAACCCACGCCAACATGAGGAGAACATGCAAACTCCTCACAGAAATGCCAACTGACCCAGCCGAGGCTCGAACCAGCTTCCTTCTTGCTGTGAGGCAACAGCGCTACCCACTGCGTCACCCAAAATAAGTTTCACGTTACTTTAATTTGAATGATTTTAGACTTTTGTTGCTTGTTCAAACTACTTAGTTAAAATGAGTTGAAACAACACAATTCTTTTGTGTTTTTTGGGACAACTTCATTGTTTTATGTTTAATCTGTATTTGTACACATGATTAGGTTAACTTCATCGATTTGTGTTGGGAGCACATGAGGTAATTTTGCAACACAGGCTCATTGTGGATATGCACTCCTGTCTACATTTACTTTAAAACGAATGCTGCGGGGCAGTATGACGCCGACTTGTGTTGATTTTTTCGCTACCGCTTACCTCCATAAGGACGGCTTTTATTGGTGTTACCAGTTTGCCCAGTGGCTCGCCGTGTACGTCAGCAGACTTGGGACGCGGAGAGTAGTTGACTGCCACGAAGGGGTTTGAGTCCGGCGAAGAACACTTCCTGAAACCAGGTAAAACAAAAGCAAAAAATTAATAAATTAAATAAATTACCAACCGACTTAAAACGTGGTGAAATCACACGGCCGCAACGGCTTTTCTTTTTCTAGATTGCTTCTGAAAACACTATCGGTTGGTCAGTCGGTCCGTCAGTCAGTCGACAGCAAGTTGGACTGGTCGGCTGAAGTGTACATTGCGCCCTCTGGTGGATTGTAAGAAGAGGATGCGGGAGAGAAATCTGAGATCATCAAAAAGGGTACACAGCGGCCTCAAATACTCCGAGCAGATGTACCTCCAGTTACGTATTTCACTGTCCCCAGAAATGTAGACCCGGGTATGTATCCGTAATGAGCCTGGGTTGGCATTTTTTACAGTGTGATTTGAACAAAAAATATGTTTTTAGTTATACAAAGTTTATCTGAATATTCTTTGTCAGTTTGATGTAGGTTAAACTAAATTAAACTAAAAATATTTGGGCAGCAAGAATTGTTTTATTTACAGCACAGAATTGTTTATATCAGTATAGCTTGTTTCCTTTTAAATAAACCTGGTGTTATACACTGCTATTTGTATATTGAGTTTAAATGGCTTTGTTTAAATGGATTTAACCTCTCATGTCCTCATCGTAAGGTCCAGTCCTGGATTAAAAGGTTTTTATTTATTTATTTTGCTACGTAGGCAACAAGCAACCATAAGAAGCTAGTTTCAGATGGGTTTTCCAGCCGGGTATGGAAAAACAAGACCCTGTCGAGACTTTTATACATGCAGTTATTGAAAACAGATCTCAATTTATGGTTGATAGATTCTGAAGCCAAAGATGACAACGTCTGCGGGGGAGATCTCTGGTTTTACAGAACATCATACTTCATGTGCCGACGGTGATGTTTGCGATTATTCTTGAGCGTGATAAAGACAGACTTTGTTCTTGTACTGTAATTTATGTTTTTTAGCTGGAGTCGGTGATTTAAAATGTTAATCATGGAGGCATGACAGGCTCCTGGGGCTTCTGGAAAAGTAAACCATACTCTAGGCACAAGTATCACTCTTGTCCATCCTCCCAGAACATTCTACCCGCTCTCTTCCTCTACTGGGATGTTTTCTAGGTCAACAACAACTATGCAGAAACAATACATTCTTTAATAACTGTCGATTATACTTCACACTAACAATGGGAGTTCGGCAAGTCCCATGAGATACAGGCTTAGTATTGCATGGTCAGATTTTGGAGCTTGAGAATTAAAGGGATAGTTCACCCAAAAATGAAAATGTATCAAAGCAAATACTCACATTTCAACTTTATGAGTTTCTTTCTTCAGAAAATAAGCCATTTACATCTATTGTAGGAACAAAATATATATATATATATTTCCTCCA
>CAIGQW010053539.1:14164-33025 GCA_903798125.1 Danio choprae
TTAAATCTGAGCCAAACAGGACATTTAAGCTTTATTATTAAATGTATCACTTTAAAAATAACAATCTTTATACGTATCAAAGCACAAGACATTTCAAAGCGATGCCACAATATTTCATGCATACTGTACCATATATTGACATCAATTTCTGACTTTCAGCTCATTGCTTCTCAAGCATGTTCAGTCTACTTGATTAATTAATGAGTTACTCTGCTTCTCTTAATCGATTGATCCAGAACTGTTGAATATATGAACGGTATTCAAACGAGTACATTATAAGTAACTGTAATTAAATGACCTGAAAATGAAAAGTAATCCCTAACTTTACCTTCTCTGTGGAAAAGTAATCCGATTACAGTAACTAGTTGCTTTGTATTGTATTGCATTACACCCACCACTGACGCTGGCATTATCTTCAGCAGGTCAAAACATGTTGGACGACTGCTTCTCACTCAGGGCGGTTTATGCTAATGAGAGAGAGATTGTCACTAGTGGGCGGGGCTTCCCCCCTCTGATGACACGTACAAAGAGAGAATGTCAATCAAAGTGTTTCTACTTATGAAGGGACCTTTTAAAGGGTTTTAACCTTTACCAATTCACACACTGCCGCCACACAACTGTGTTTAAGCCTCTAATAAAAGTGATGTTTGCCTAATAGCTCCCCTTTAAGTTTGGAAAACCAGCAAACAGTTATCGAAGCAAAAGCAGCACTGCGACTCGTAGAAGAGATTTTCTCTGGACGTCTAAAGCATCAAATTTTGATGCACCATCGGGGTCTTTCAGGGTGTCTCTAATGTTGGTTGAAGTGTCATAGTGAAGCACTCTCTCTCTGACAGTGCATTTCCAAGATGACAAAATCCATCCTCCCGTATTGATCAGTTATTCTACTATCCCCCGCTGGCTACATCTCGCGCTCCTCCCCGACTGGCTCCTTATTGATCTTTAGCAGTGATTGGTCGAGCGGTAATTTGAGACGGACATTGACGGATGGCTAGCAACTGTTTTTCTTTCCTCTCATCCTCTTTTCCCAGGGTGATGAAGTCATAATGCAAGTGACACTGCCAGCCTGAGACCAATTGGGTGAGCTATAACCTTTAAAGCCAATAGAAGCTGTCTGTGCTGAAATGGGCTCCTCTTGTCCTTTACTGGGACCCCATGGGTGTCTACTGGAAGAGTTCTCATAAATACAAACACCCAGTAATGGCTCGGGATCCTGTACTGACCGGTTGCTGACTCCAGGGATGACTGCTATAGTAAGCCTGTACTGGGATGACCACTGAAACGGTGTCCTAATTACTAATTAAATCATTACTGTTGACAAGTGGTGCAGTCTGAAGACGGACTTGACCATAGCCTCATAAAGAATGAGTGCATATAAGACGTGTGTCTGTATGCTAGCTTGTGGACTTTATTTTTAGCATTGATATTGTTTGATTTCTGATTTTCCTTTTATTTTTTGAGTATTGGTTTAGTATTGAGTGCCGAGTATTGTACTGACCGGTTGCTGACTCCAGGGATGACTACTATAGTAAGCCTGTACTGAGCTGACCAGCTGAAATGGTGTCCTAATTCATTCATTTTTCTTCGGCTTAGTGCTTTATTTATCAGGGGTCGCCACAGCGGAATGAACTACCATCTATTCCAGCATTTGTTTTACGCAGCGGATGCCTTTCCAGCTGCAGCCCAATACTGGGAAACACTCATTCACACATAATTCACCTATAACGCATGTGTTTGGACTGTGGGGGAAACCGGAGCACCCGGAGGAAACCCACGCCAACACGGGGAGAACATGCAGACTCCACACAGAAACGCCAACTGGCCCAGCCGGGACTCGAACCAGCGACCTTCTTGCTGTGAGGCGATCGTGCTACCCATTGTGCCACCGTGAGGCCCGTATAAGGAATTATCCATCTGTAATTGGCTAGGTGGCTTCCACTGTGCCACCAAGGCCAAATTTACTTTCCAAAAGTACTGACTTTATGATTTATTTGTTATTGTCAATGTTTAGGAATCGCATATGACAAAAGCATGCATCCAAAATCAAAAGACATACACTGTCAATAAGGTAAAGTGTCTTGATACAAAATGGCTGCACTAACACATGAATACTGACACCTGTTGGTCAGCTGCAGAAGCGTATAAGGAATTATTCATTCATTCATTCATTTTCTTTTCGGCTTAGTCCCTTTATTAATCTGGGGTCGCCACAGCGGAATGAACCACCAACTTATCCAGCATATGTTTTACACAGCAGATGCCCTTCCAGCTGCAACCCATCACTGGGAAACATCCACACACACTTATTCACACACATACACTATGGACAATTTAAGCTTACCCAATTCACCTGTACCGCATGTCTTTAGACTTGTGGGGGAAACCGGAGCACCCGGAGGAAACCCACGCCAACACGGGGAGAACATGCAAGCTCCACACAGAAACGCCAACTGACCCAGCCGAGGCTCGAACCAGCGACCTTCTTGCTGTGAGGCGATCGTGCTACCCACTGCACCACCGTGAGGCCCGTATAAGCAATTATCCATCTGTAATTGGCTATGTGCAGGCAAATGTGGTGGAAATCCGATGTTTTTGCATCATTTTCAAATGACATGCGTCATCAATCTGCACTGGCATGCATTATAAACTTCGTCTTCCTCCTATGTTGATCCTGGAACAGCATTCCTGTGCGAAAATGTAATCCATGGCACATAACTTTAATTGTAAGCCTAAACTGTAAACTTATCTTGTGTATGTAAGTAGAAAATGTATGCTGTGGGAAGGCCTAATTGTGCTTCTTGGTCAGTTCGGTCAACTCTACACTCTACTTTCCATATTTTGTTATCCATGTTTTTTTCCACACTTATTTATGCTTTTGAATTCCATTGTAGGACTTTGTGATCTTTCCTCAAAGCTTTTGATGTTGAAAAGTTTGAACATTTGACTTTAATTGACTTAATAATAAATAATTAATAATTTTTAATAGTTTAAAGTGCTGTATTGTCTGGGTTGGTGTTGTAAATTATGGTACAAAACCTTGTAATAAGCTGCCAGTAATTTTACTGTTATTTTACAAGTCACTCTGTTAAACTGTAGAGTCGAATTTTCAACATCAGAAGTGGACAGAGCAGAGATCAACATCCCATAATGCAATTCACAACCGTAAATGCACAAAACAACACCAGTGAATCACAAAATACAGAACCTGTTATACAATCATTCATTTTCTTTTCAGCTTAGTCCCTTTATTAATCTGGGGTCGCCACAGCAGAATGAACCGCCAACTTATCCAGCATATGTTTTATGCAGCAGATGCCCTTCCAGCTGCAACCCATCACTGGGAAACATCCATACACACTCATACACTATGGACAATTTAGCTTAGCCAATTCATTTATGTCTTTGGACTTGTGGGGGAGACCGGAGCAAACCCACACGAACACAGGGAGAACATACAAACTCCACACAGAAATGCCAACTGACCCAGCCGAGGCTCGAACCAGCAACCTTCTTGCTGTGAGGCGATTGTGCTACCCACTGCGCCACCGCGTCGCCCCTGGAACCTGTTAATTAACAGATATTTTTTTACAGTGTAGAAATCCGATATTGGCCACATTCAATCAATATTTTTATTTTGGACTTCAACTAAACCCACCAATGTCAATACCTGGGCTGTGAACTTTTAGACTTTTCACATTAGGGACTTAATATTGAGCTACTTATTTATAGCTTTGTAGTCATGCATGAATGAAAAAATAACTGGCAACTTTCAGAGCAATGTTGAAAGGGAATGATGCCTTCAGTGGCCCGCTATGTGAAATACAGGGCGACTAAGTGCAGCAACCAGATCCATTTTTTTTCTCCCATCCAATTTTGTTGGCCATTCTCAATAGGAAAGTAGCCAAGTAACATTGCTCTGCAATATTGCCTGGCAGCATTGTTCAAAATGTCGGCATATCTATCATCAATCTTACTCACAACTTTTCCTGAAGCAAGCTGGTGGGATTAAACCTAAAAATGACTATAATATAAGAAAGTGAGCCAGATAAAAGCATTTGCAGTTCACCTGACTTCATCCAAAATCAAATGGTCCACCAATAAATCTTCCTTGCATTTAAAGTTCTACATACATTTGAGTAGGAATGTATTAGCCAATACTCTTAAGTGATTACAGTGATTGCCTAAATCCCTCAACCTAAGCAAAACATGAAATTAGCATTTTTATTTTTATAAGAACACCCATTAACCTTTATTTCAACATTTAGCATTATAATGGAGTCCCAAGCAAACCCCAGTCTCTGTTAATACTTTTACACTCATTTAAGGAGACTCCATAAAACTAAAATATTAGAACAAGGATTAAAACTGAGAATTACTCCGAGAATTGTTTCATTTGTTTATTTAAATGAGGAAAACCGATTAACCTGCATTGTCACGAAACATTTCACTGCAAAGACTTCAACACAAGAGATAGTGATAGCAAGCCTTACTTTCTATACCTCAATTGGTAAAGAAACTCACTCATAGGCATTGTTGAGTCTGATTTGGACTTATAATTCATTCATTCATTTTCTTTTTGGCTTAGTCCCTTTATTAATCTGGGGTCGCCACAGCGGAATGAACCGGCAACTTATCCAGCATATGTTTTACGCAGCGGAGGCCCTTCCAGCCGCAACCCATCACTGGGAAGCATCCACACACACTCATTCACACACATACACTATGGACAATTTAGCTTACCCAATTCATCTATACTGCATGTCTTTGGACCTGTGGGGGAAACCGGAGCACCCGGAGGAAACCCACGCCAACATGTGGAGAACATGCACTCCACACAGAAATGCCAACTCACCCAGCCGAGGCTCGAACCAGCGACCTTCTTGCTGTAAGGCAATTGTGCTACCCACTGTGCCACTGTGCAGCCTTGGACTTATAATTCATTCATTTTCTTTTCGGCTTAGTCTCTTTATTATTTTGGGGTCGCCACAGTTGAATGAACCCAGAGGAAACCCACGCCAACACAGGGAGAACAGGGAACAAACTCCACACAGAAATGCCAACTGTCCCAGCCGAGGCTCGAATCAGCGACCTTCTTGCTGTGAGGTGATCATGCTACCCACTGCGCCACCGTGAGGCCCTGAACTTATAATGCAACTTTTTAAATAGTTTGTTATAAGATGTTAAATATGATTATAGGGATAGTTCACCTCAAAGTAAATTCTTCCATCATTTACTCATCCTTCACTTGTTCAAACCTATTTGATTTTCCTTCTCCTACACAAAAGAAGATATTTTGAAGAATGCTTGTAGCTGGCCACCATCGACTTCCATAGTATTTTATTTTTCATCGGTGACAGCAACCAGCATTCTTCAAAATATCTTCTTTCGTGTTCAACAGAAGAAAATAGGAGGTGCATTTAATTTTGGAGTGACCTATCCTATTAATATCACTGTCTTACTACATTAGTTATTCATTCATTCATTCATTTTCATTTCGGCTTAGTCCCTTTATTAATCTGGGGTCGCCACAGCGGAGTGAACCGCCAACTTATCCAGCATATGTTTTACGCAGCGGATGCCCTTCCAGCTGCAACCCATCTCTGGGAAACATCCATACACACCCATTCACACTCATACACTACGGACAATTTAGTCTACCCAATTCACCTATACCGCATGTCTTTGGACTTGTGGGGGAAACCGGAGCACCCGGAGGAAACCCACGCCAACACAGGGAGAACATGCAAACTCCACACAGAAACGCCAACTGACCCAGCCGAGGCTCGAACCAGCGACTTCTTGCTGTGAGGCGAACGTGCTACCCACTGCGCCACTGTGAGGCCCTACATTAGTTATTGTTTTTTTAAACCTAAAAATAGCTGGTGGTCAGAAGAGGTAAGCCTTATATTGCCTTCAGGTTGGTGTTCCTATAAAGGGTAGGGTTTTGTGAAAACTTTAAACTGAAAAAAGACAGAAATCTATGAACTGAAAATAAAGGATGTTGTCCCACCTTTGCTCTCGTATGTAATCAATCCGCCATGAGAAGGGAGAACTGTCATGACAAACACAACGAACAGTTATTACAGATGACCTCATAGCATACGTGTTTATAGGAATTTCTGTTTTGAGAATCTAAATTTACAGGAGAGAAATATTTTAATGAATCATACAAGGCGATAGACTTGTATTGCAATAATCAGTTTACTGGTAGTTCATTCATTCATTCATTCATTTTCATTTTGGCTTAGTCCCTTTATTAATCTGGGGTCGCCACAGCGGAATGAACCGCCAACTTATCCAGCATATGTTTTACACAGCAGATGCCCTTCCAGCTGCAACCCATCTCTGAGAAACATCCACACACTCTCATTCACACTCTTACACTACGGACAATTTAGCTTACCCTAAAAAAAACCCCACGCCAACACAGGGAGAACATGCAAACTCCACACAGAAATGCCAACTGACCCAGCCGAGGCTCGAACCAGCAGCCTTCTTGCTGTGAGGCGATCGTGCTACCCACTGTGCCACCGTGAGGCCCTTGATGCTTTTTACCATGCTTCATTTACTTACACTGCATTATTTTCCCATACTATAAAAATTCATTGGTGACTGACCAAGGTCAGGGTCATCTAAAATTCATGGAATCATGGGCATACGGTTGTTGTCTGAGACCAAATGAACAGGCAGCAACTGTCTTTAGTGCACCCTAATAATCCAACATTCTGCTTAACGTCCCCTCTTAGAAAATAAAAAAAGCCGTCCAGATTCAGGCCAACATGAGGATGAGCAATTGACTAAAGTTTTAGCAATCAATGATTGGCTTATTTACTCGAAGGCGGAGCTTAATTCGCCAGATTGGCCTTATTGTTAAAGTTTATCCCCGTTCAAAACTACATGAGTGACACATCTTGTGTATTTAATAGTCTTTGATTGCACTCGAGTGCTAATTTGTCCTGTTTAGTAAATCTGGCTCATAGTGTTTTGATTGATCTGATAATTTCATGCTACTTTACCATGCTAGATTTACTTAGACTGCATTATTTTCCAATACTAAAATAGATTGGTGACCAGGGCCATCTAACATTCATGGAATCATGGGAATGTTTTTGTCTGAGACCAAATGAACAGGCAGAAACTGGACGTTAGTGCACCTCAGTAACCCAGAACCCAGGATAACGTTCTGCGTAACGTCCCCTCTTAGATAATAAAAAAGTCGTCCAGATTCAGGCCAACGTGAGGATGAGCAATTAGCAAAAGTTTTAGCAATCAGTGATTGGTTTATATACTTGAAGCCATTTTATTATTTACTTATTTAACTTAAGTTCATTATTTGAAGTATTTACTTTACTTCTTTAGACTTACTTACTTTACTTCATTCGCTGTAGTGGACTTATTGTTACATTTGAGTGACACATGAGTGACACATCTTGGGTATTTAATAGTCTTTGATTGCACGCTGGCCTCACGGTGGTGCAGTGGGTAGCACAATCGCCTCACAGCAAGAAGGTCGCTGGTTCGAGCCTCGGCTGGGTCAGTTGGCGTTTCTGTGTGGAGTTTGCATGTTCTCCCGTGTTGGTGTGGGTTTGCTCCGGGTGCTCCGGTTTCCCCCACAAGTCCAAAGACATGCGGTATAGGGGAATTGGGTAAGCTAAATTGTCCGTAGTGTATGTGTGTGAATGAGAGTGTGTGGATGTTTCCCAGTGATGGGTTGCAGCTGAAAGGGCATCCGCTGCGTAAAACATATGCTGGATAAGTTGGCGGTTCATTCCGCTGTGGCGACCCCAGATTAATAAAGGGACTAAGCCGAAATGAAAATGAATGAATGAATGCACTCTAGTGCTAATTTGTCCTGTTCAGTAAATCTGGCTCATAGTGTTTTGATTGGAAAAGTCAAAGATATTGTTATGCTTCTTTACCATGCTACATTTACTTAGACTGCATACTATAAAAATTCATTGGTGACCATGACCGAGGTCAGGGTCATCTAAAATTCATGGAATCATGGGCATATATTGGTTGTCTGAGACCAAATGAACAGGCAGCAACTGGACTTTAGTTCACCCCAATAATCCAACATTCTGCTTAACGTCCCCTCTTGGAAATAAAAAAGTCATCCAGGCCAATGTGAGGATGAGCTATTGGCGTAAGTTACAATTCTAAATGGCCATATATTTGTAGTCTGAAACTAAATGAACGAGCAGCAACTGGACAACACTCTGCTTTACATCACCTCTTAGAAAATAAAAAAGCCGTCCAGATTTGGCATGAGCAATTGACGAAACGTTCATTTTTGTGTGATCTATCTCTTTAAAGCTTTTCTTTCCGTCATCCCTGAGCGCGCACGTGTCATCTCTCTCTTGTTCCAGGCTCGCGCCGGTGCTTGTGCGGGGAGTAATTTCAGTGTGTGGTGAGTGGACAGTACCTCCACTGGGAGTGCTGGCAATCATGGGGGAAACAATGTTTACATCGATCAGCTGTCAGGAAGATTTATGGCTTCATTTTGCTGTAATAGAGAATTAGTGGGAAGATTATCAGGGACTCAACACTGGCGCATGTTACCTGTGTCTAGGCCAGCAATTTGTCTCCCTGAAGCAGCATAACATTTGTGACAGCACCAGCACTTGCCCTAATTCAATCACGAGAAAATGTTGGAATTAATTTGTTACAAGAAAATTTAAATATGTTCAGCAGACCGTGGCTGCGGAGCGGATAGGGAAAACTGCTGATTTATAGTCTGGGCGAAATATCGATCCTCTTCTATCCAGGGCCCTTGCGGAGGGTTTAATGTGTAATAATTTCCAATTTAAAGCCGCTCTCGGAGATCAGCGGGTCTTTGTCAAATGACCTGTTAGGATGGTAATGCCGGTGTTTATCTGTCACAGCATCTTTAACGGGTCTGACATGGATTTTATTGTGGATCACGCACACCCGCCGGTGATAAGACACATGTAAGAAAATCAATGCATGTAACCTGTCTATGCAGTAATTACAACGGGGCCAGATAGATGAGGCGGGAGTGACTTACAGCAAGGAGAAACAAAGGAAAGCAGCAGGATTCAATCTCCTTTCTGTAAGTCATTCATTCATTTTCATTTCGGCTTAGTCCCTTTATTAATCTGGGGTCGCCACAGCGGAATGAACCGCCAACTTATCCAGCATATGTTTTACACAGCGGATGCCCTTCCAGCCGCAACCCATCACTGCGAAACATCCACACACACACACACACCCCCATTCACACACATACACTACGGACAATTTAGCTTACCCAATTCACCTATACCGCATGTCTTTGGCCTTGTGGGGGAAACCGGAGCACCCGGAGGAAACCCACGCCAACACGGGGAGAACATGCAAACTCCACACAGAAATGCCAACTGACCCAACCGAGGCTCGAACCAGCGACCTTCTTGCTGTGAGGTGAAAGTGCTACCCACTGCGCCACCGTGAGGCCCCCTTTCTGTAAGTGTACGCTGAAAATAGAGGTTTGCATAAACATCCCAATGGCTTTGACTGAGGTATTATTGTCACTCATGCCTATCATGATAATGGCTGCCTATCGCACTCTCTCTCTCTCTCTCACACACACACACACACACACACACACACACACACACACACACACACACACACACACACACACACACACACACACACACACACACACACACACACACACACACAAACACAGACAGATGGAGAGAAAACCTGCTCTGACCTGTTGGGTTTCTCCTCTCCTGTGTGTCAATCAGTAGACACACACAGCTAAAAAACAACAAAAAACTCTTCATCATTCTCTCCTTCATCCGCGCTCATCCCTCCATCAGTACAATGAAGATTGTTCGTGCTCGCGTTGAAAACGAATAAAAATAAACACTCACCAGGACTCACTCAACAGATTGCAGATTCCCTTTCATTCTCCTTTTCTCTTTCCCCGTATATCTGATAAAAGTGGAATAACGGTAAATCTGTTCCACGCTGTTGTATATGAGTCAACTTTTCAGATTACAGAACAGAGCCAGCCACAGCAAAAAGGCAAAGCGTACCCATTAGCATGTTGTAATTGGTGCCTAATTAATTTCTCTCAGCATGAATACATTAGGGCTGCATGGGAGACTCAAGCAAGGGTGATTGTTTTAGTATGGGCACAAACATATGAATAAACATTAAATCAGACCAGCAGGGCCTGCAAGAGTTTTATTTTTTATTGCGGATAATTGCCAGGTGTGGAGGAGCTAGAACTTCATGATCTGAAAGGAATAACGTGCACACACACATACACCTTTCTGTTCTCAAATACTTTCTAAATAAGTCTGGAAATGTTACCTCGAACTTAAGTGCTGTATATGTTGATCTGTATGTAAGCACTGGCAGATTTGGTAGGTTCGGCTGGGCCGTATTTAACCAACATAGGCTCATTCTGAAAGCGTAGTCCTATATATATTTCTGGAGATTGCAAATTGCAAAGTCAGAGGTACATATGGCTGCGTTTCGTCTTTAAAACAAACGCTACGGGGCGGTATGATCCGTTCCTTTTCGAGCTAGCACTGAGCTCTTACCTCCGAATGGACTGCTTTCCCGCTGTTACTAGTTTGTCCAGTGGCTCGCTGCGTATGCCAGCGGACGTGAGACGCAGAGAAGAGCTGACTGCTATGACAGGGTTTGAGTCTGGCGAAGAACGGTTCCAGTAAGCAGGTAAGACAAAAGCCAAAAAATTAAATAAATGAGTAAATAACAGGGTGAGAATGTGGTAAAATCTGAAAATGTGCCAAAAATCAGGGGGATCGGTTGGGTTTAGGGAAGTGGTATCGGTCGGTTGGTCAGTCAGTCAATTGGCAGATGATTAATATAGACTTTAGTAAAATGAAAAGGAATAATAGTTAATAGTTTCTTGTTGGTCTGTTTAGGAGAGCCAATCATGGAACAAGCAATAAATAAGTCTTGAAAACTTATAAAAGAATGTATATTATGTAGGCACTTCATATTTAATGATATTGGATAAGCTTAGTGCATTCATAGGTTATACCTTTTGTTAAATTTAAAAGTTTGCAATATGTGTCGACACCTATAGCCTTGTAGTTAGTGTGTTAACATAACACTACGGCGTTCATTACGACCTCGACTCGATTCCCGTTTTGAGGTCTTTTGCCGATCCTTCCCCTCTCTCTGTTTTCTTTTCTCTAATCTCCACTGTTCTATCCCAATAAAGGTGTAACCCCCTAAGAAAATAATTATATACAGTATAAAGAAGTTTGAAGGGTGACACGGTGGCTCAGTGGTTAGCACTGTCGCCTCACAGCAAGAAGGCCGCTGGTTTGAGTCCCGGCTGGGCCAGTTGGCATTTCTGTGTGGAGTTTGCATGTTCTCTCCGTGTTGGTGTGGGTTTCCTCCGGGTGCTCTGGTTTCCCCCACAGTCCAAACACATGAGCTATAGGGGAATTGAATAAACTAAATTGGCCGTAGTGTATGAGTGTGTGTGTGAATGAGTGTATACTGACTTAGCCGGGACTCGAACCAGCGACCTTCTTGCTGTGAGGCGGCGGTGCTAACCACTGAGCCACCGTGGCTAGCATTTATTTAAAATTAAATCATTCATTCAATTATTTTAAATTAGTCGTAAAATATCTAAATGGTACGTTATTATCAGTTATCTGGAGACCAAAGGATGACATCCCTACAACTTTCTAACCAACAATGTTTTGATGACATGATCAACAAATATCTAGAACATCAGAATTGACAGTGGCCTGTAGATCTTTTTCTATAGGCCACTGTCTATAGAAAAAGATTTATGTAGATTTATATTTAGCATATAAATACTTTAAAAGTCTTTGTAGTACAGTTCAGACTCAAAGAAACGGTCTGTCAATTTAAATCTAGAGTAATGAACCATCCGTTTGGATTAGCCTAAACATCACACACAATTTATAAAGTCAAAGTGGTCACCCACATCTCATTAGCCTGCTGCTCTGTTTCTGCATTCATTCGACCAGAATAGACTTGGTTTTCAATTTTAGACGAACTCTTTCTTTAGTTCCTAAAAGAAACCCTATTCAATTGACCAGAGAAGTGCTCACATTTAGCCAAGACCTTCAGATCACAATGCAGACTGGATCAGGAGAGAGTGTAATACTAGATTCTCCATTAAATGCATAAGAGCTATTATGAGGGTTTATAATGGCTTTTATGGTTTACTTAATCTAAACAGGAATCTAGCCGAATACTCTTGTTTCTCATTTCACAGCAGAAGTGATTTCACCAGTGGGATATTTTGCCTGTGATTTCTTTTTTTTTTTTAGAAAAGCACACCAATAACGGGGAAAAAAATAGATAGTTATTTCATAAGTGTTTTATTTCACTCACGTGGGGAATGCCTGACAGGCGAGTTATTAGATTGTCCCTGACTTTGATATACATATTAATTTATGCCATGACTGCTTGTGTCATTTAAACAAATTCCTAGAGATGAAAGCTTCCTCAATAATTGCCTTGAAGGCAAAGATTGAATGCAAAATGATGGTGGAATACATTTGTGTGTAACAAAACTATTAAGGTTATACAAACTATATACATTTAACATTTCATGATTATATTGTATTGGCATTTTTACCTAGAGAAAGCATTTAGTGTTTGTACTGAGTCGTAGGTAAATATCCCCCACACAGCCTTTCTTTGTGTTAGCCATGCGCTTCTCTTGTCCTGGGTGCTTGTTTTACAATACCAAGTCCTTGTTTGCCTTATTGTGTTTACCTTGTCCTCATGTTCCCTCTTCTCTATATATTGTGCTTCATGGCCTTTTGTCTTAGCTGGTTTGCTGTATGTAGATTGTGAGTTAGTATTGTTGGAATCCCAGGCAAATTTTGAATCATTGGCTTAGTTTGTCTTGTAGCATTGCCTTGTTTTGCTAGGTCTCTTGTCTTGACTTGGTCAAAGTAAAGCTGAGATGGCAAACAGATCCAAACGCTGTTCAAGTTTAACGAAAAAGCCAAAGAGCACAAACACAGAGTTTCTTGAGTAAAAGAAACAACAAAAGGCAAAACACAGGGAGCTAGGGCAAAACCAGGAACACAGACGCATGAATATCCAGCAGACGTCAACTAACAGCTAAGGAACAAAACACTGGGGTTTTGTACAGGGAGAAAAACGGGGCTAACAAGATAACATGACAGAGCTGGTAACAAATAACCCAATCAAGAGGAAAACTATAGGTTTATTTCCAACCTAAATCAGCACACTTGGCTTTTTATTTTTAAATGATCCTGAAAAGCTTTTATTAGTTGTTTCATGTGTGTTAGAATAGGGAGCAGCGCTTATGATCACTGAGGCTGTTGTGATTGATAGCAAAGAGACCATGGTGTTTGTGAGTGCTGAATCCAGGGTGCTTGAGATCATTTAGGCTGCAAGACAAGTGAGCACTGAGGCCACAATGGATTGTTGAAAAGTCCTCTACTGGCCATCTATAGGCCCTACAAGTAATCAGCAACTAATCAGGTAAGTCAGGCGTCACCAAACTTGCTCCTGGAGGACCGGTGTCCTGTAGAGTTTGGCTCCAACCCTAATCAAACACACCTGAACAAGCTTATCAAGGTCTTACTAGGTATACTTGAAACTTCCAGGCAGGTGTGTTGAGGCAAGTTGGAACTAAACTCTGCTGGGTCACCGGCCCTCTAGGAGAGAGATTCTGAGAGATCAGACCCTGAGGTAAGTAGTCTTCCTTCTTATCTGCTCAACTAGTGGGCTGCAACAATTGTACGGTGGAACAAAAATGCTAAACAGATCTTCATGACAATCACTCCAAAATATGTATGGCAATAACAGCAAAGAGAAGATACAGTGGTCCCAAGAGCAGAAATAACATTCTTGCACCCCGGTGTGAGGGTCAATTTACTAAAAGGTATTCAAATCAATGAATTAGGACTGAATTAACCAGCAAATGATTAAGAATTAAACGTTAACCTTGCCAGTTCTGTGGCATGACGCTTGTATTTTACTCCAGCTTGTATTGTTCTATTAGTAGGTTAGTATTACTAGCACTTGGTGTAAGTATTGTCTCTTTAGGATGAATTGCTTGATCCTTTCCTCATTGTAAGTTGCTTTTGATAAAGGTTTCTGCTAAAGGATTTTAGGTAAAAGTGTCAGGAGACATTCAATCAATTTGGTGAATTCAAAGACAACTGTGAGGAAATATTTGTTACCTCTGGATGTTCTTGAAGGGGTTCAACCCAATTGATTTGGAGATTTACCCACAGGAAGGGCATTCCTTCCTCTTTTAGCGATACTGTCATTTCAATGCATGTAAAATCATGCAGGCATTGGTTCAGATTTTCAATTGCATTGATGGCATTGCTGTGTAATGTCTGTTGTTTTAAGGGTGAAAATGGTACATTGTTTTGCTGAGATTTGCTGTTTCTCCAGGGGCTGTTTGTCAGTCTCCTTTGGATGTCCAGTTTCCACAAACCTTTGCTTTCCCCCATATGATTAGGGTAGGCTCAGTTAACTGTCCCAGTAGCATTTGTGTAACCATGACTGGTGCCAGTTATTGCCTGATAAAGCCCAAATGCATGTGCTTGTTCTTGGGTCCATTCCAGTGGTATAGTTGGTTGCTTAGGTCAGACACTGGCAAGGTGAAAGCTGCTCTCCAGTGTTGGGTGCCCTTTGGGGGCGTCCTAGGTCACTAATTAGTACCCCATTGAGAGCAGTTGTGGCCTAATGGTTAGAGAGTTGGACTTGACACTGGCAGGGATTGTTGGTGTTGGTAGTCCCTTGAGCAAGACACCAAACCCTTAACTGCTACCCTCTGTGTGTTTGTGTGTTCATTTTGATGGGTTAAACGCAAAGCACACTTTCTGATAATGGGTCACCATACTTGGCCACATGTTGTCTTTTCTTTCCTTCCTTTTCTGATGACACCTGTATGACAAGTCTCTCAACTGCTGCATGGTCATGATGCCAAGGTGGTGGCATACCCCAGTATGGAGATTCCAAACAAGTTCGTCTTGAAGGTTAAGTTCTCTTCAGTTCTCTTATCAGGATCATTACATGCCCCCAAAAATGTTCATCTGGGTCTGTTGTCATAGGCTTGGGATGCCTCATGCTTGACCTGTTTGCTTTCAGCGGCAAATACTAGTCCTTGATCAGACTCTGGGATTGTAAATTCTGTGATGAGCGCTTGTCTGAGAACGTGGTAGTTCGACATTGTGTCTTCAGGCTGTCTGTCCAAGAAACTCTGCACCTTAGGGCTAGAGATTATCCAAAGAATGTTAAGTTTGTCTCTGTTTGTCACATTGGACCTCATTTCTAGGTGAAAGTCAATGCTTTTACCCTGGAAGTTGTGGAGATGGTTGAGTGTTTGTCCTGTTAGTCCAGTTGTGCATGGGTCAGTGCTTTCTGGTGATCTAAGGCTTGTTTATTCCTGAACTTGAGTGCAGCAGTTAATATGGTAACTACAACTTGGTGACTGAGTTAAAAAAGAGTAAAGAGATGCCTTAAAGATAACAAAACAGTGGCAACCACAACTTTGTACAATTTGCTTTCTGTTTAATGACTTAATTACAGTGACTGTTAAAAAAATTTCTTTGCTTCACAAATACTGTAGCGATCAGAAGAATGCAACACTAATGTTTCTTTTATTAATGTTGAGACTCGGTAGCTGGAACAAATCTATAATCAGAGATTCTTACACTTATTAGACCCTGACCTTATGAGAATGCAGACTTGCTCTTCAAAAGAGCACTGACAAGTGTAAACGAGACTCCCACGAAGGAGCTCCAGAAGGATAAAAGGATGACTACGACAGTAATGAACAAGAAAGAACCAGACCTGTGATATTTATGTTGAAATATTGTTAATGTTTGTGTAATGGCTGTTACAGACAATACAAAAACATACATTCACCATGTGGAAAATAAATGTTGGTTAGGTAAGCATGGCTGGTTCAGGCAGCTGTGGGTTTTTGAATGTCCAATCACTCACACTTCCTGTGCAGTGGTAAGGGGACCCGTGTTCTCTTGTTGAAGCTGGGAGTCTGGGGACGCATTTAAGACACATTAAGTGTTGGAAACCCCTTCGTTTTTCTACCTTCACATCCTATATCAGACCTTTCACACACTTGTTTCCGCAGCTTGGGAAAGCATTGAACACACATCCAATTCTAACTGGGAATACAGCCAAATGTTGCAACAGAATAAACGTCAGTCATGAGTTGGATAGATCTGTTAGGACAGAGAGTGCTGCTATTAAGTCTCAGTTTGAGGACAGTGTAAAGGGTATACAGCTCTGCATAAACCATAAACAGCATAAAAATATCAAACTTAAGCATACAATTGTATTTTGGCCTAATGTATCTTGATACAGGTCTCAGTGAAACTTCAGTGAAACTAAAATAACAGTTTTCAGCCACAGCCAAAACAATTGTGTTCATTCTACTGTGACTTAATGGCCAGTGCAACATCTGCATCCTGAAACAAAACCATAAACATGCGATGTAGTGTAAGTGCAAATTCTGGATCACTCTGTGCTTAATTATTTACAACTCTTTTGTTTCTTTTATGGGGCGACGCGGTGGCGCAGTGGGTAGCACAATCACCTCACAACAAGAAGGTCGCTGGTTCGAGCTTCAGCTGGGTCAGTTGGCGTTTCTGTGTGGAGTTTGCATGTTCTCCCCGTGTTGGCGTGGGTTTCCTCTGGGTGCTTCGGTTTCTCCGACAAGTGTATGAGTGTGTATGGATGTTTCCCAGTGATGGGTTGCGGCTGCATAAAACATATGCTGGATAAGTTGGCGGTTCATTCCGCTGTGGCGACCCCAGATTAATAAAGGGACTAAGCCGAAAAGAAAATGAATGTTTCTTTTATTTTAATGGTCAAGTTGTGTCAAGGTCCAGTAGTGCTTACTGTATATACAATTTAACACTCCAAAAATGTTTCTCTACTAGTACCACACACTATTTTTTTTACCAGTGACCATTTTGTGTGGGTTACATTGTTAAATCATTAGCAAGTGACTTATAATCATTGAATTATTCACTCAGCCCATTTGTTGAAAAAGATGTGCTAGTGGGATTCTGCTGTAAATTTGTTTAAAATGCTGAACTGTTTATTCAAACTCAGTAATTTATTATAAGCTGTAGTTTCAGAAAGAAAGGAGGAAAGAAAGGAAGTTTTTATAATCAAGTAATGCATTTAAACAAGCGCTTTTCTTCCTAAAGCTACTTACTAAGACGAAAAATGAATATTAGCACTTCCTCATAGAGCCAAACAAAACATTGATTATATTTATACAACAGTTCTGTCTGGTTCTTGAACCTGATTGGCTGATAGCTGTGCGATATTCTGTAATAACAGCACTCAGACAGCCTCTTCACCCTTGTGTGTTACTCCGCCCACATACAGCGACAAGCAGAGGACACTCTACAGTTTGACAAATATCGCAGCTGTTGGACAACATAACGTATTTTTGAGGCTTTTTAAAGCGATAATGTAGTTGTTTATATTGCTGTTTATTTTTAAGGATAGTGCCTATTTTAAAATATGTATAAATTCAGAGATTCAGTGCGTCGCCCGCCATCAGCCTATTTGAGCAGACCAAAGAAAGTGATGGTTGACGTTCCACCACAAGATGGCGACAGAGACCGCATAAGTCCTTAGAGGGAGAAAAACTCACCGTTTTCTCAACGTAAGTTTCAAACTACAGCATTATAAAACAGGTCAGTGACATTGTAAGTCGATCTCTCTCTTTTGTATGTTGTAGTGCTGTATTTATACCATAGTAAGCTGCTAGTGTTTGCTTTGCTTTGGCTTTTTCGAGGTTAATTATTGTGATCTTCCGATTGCAGCAGAGAAATACTGGGAAATCTCTGTAGACTGATGGCATTTCATGCCGTTCAGCCTTATTATCTTGAAATGTGAGCAAAATCAGCTGTTTTGTCATCACTTTAGACATTACGCTAGACAATCACTCAGACACTAGCTCTACAGTGACGTTGGTGAATGAGCAACGGTTTCTGCTGTTGTGACGTCAGCTGCAGATGTGAATGAACGGCGGAAGAAAGTAGTTCCTCATACAAAAGGGGCTTTTTTATATATATATATATATACAAGGTATGCCATCAAACTTTTGCCATCAAACTTTTGTATATCACACTCGTAGCAGTGCGATATGGCTGTATATCGTCACTGGTGGTACACTAAGGCACTCGGCCTCAGCCTCAAGCCAACGCACGCTGTGAAATGGCTTCCTGAATGAGAAAAAAACAAGATGAGAATGAGATTTTGTCATTAGGGAATGTTTTTGATTGAATATTTACTTTGCTTACCCTTTACCCAAAGCAAAAGTACCCTTTACTTTGCTTGACACACAAACTAGCTTATTGCTAACATCTAACATTTCTTTAAATACAATATTTCTTGTGTATTGGGAGAATAGTGAATTTGTTGGCCTCTTGTGCAGCAATCTCTTTTTTATTTTCCTGCTGAATGGCTTCTTTCCTCCAGCACATAAACTTTATTTACATGTAATCCCTGTCCTGTGGCAGAGGTAGAGAGGAAAGTGACTGCCTGCAGAATGTGGCGTAGAGGCTCGAGACAAATTAATTGTCTTGTTTGGGTGATGGTAATTTGACAGCCATTAGAGGAGTGATACAAGGGCAGCAGCGGGTGAACAGGCACGTGTGTGTTGTTGTGTTAAAGGTTCGTTTCTTTAAGCGGTTTCTGGCAGACCCTCCCCCCCTCTTTTCATTAGTGCAGTCAGAGAGACGCTGGAGCGAGGGCACAATTGTAGAACACTTAGTGGAGGTGTGAGAGACAAGATGTGAGTGTGTGTGTGTGTGTGTGTGTGTGTGTGTGTGTGTGTGTGTGTGTGTG
>CAIGQW010053540.1:5913-19215 GCA_903798125.1 Danio choprae
ACACACACACACACACACACACACACACACACACACACAGGAAATGAAACTTAAGCTAAATACTGAATATAGAAACAAATACAAATCAAATATGGAAACAACAAAAGTATAATGACATAAAAAAGCAAAAGTAACTATGGAAAAGTTTACATGTAACATGAGATTACATTACATCTGTTTTAGAGCTAAAACGTTTTAACATCAAGTAAACTGAAATTATGGTTGGAATGACTGTCAGGGGATTTAGTCAGGAGACTCAGGTCAGGGATGTAAGAAAGGAAACAGAAAGCAGAAAGGAGGCATGAAGTTGAAACTGTGGAGCAAGGTTATTCTAGTAAATGAAACCTAAAACTTAGACTGAAATGAAATAAAATAAATAATGTTTTGTAAACAGAAATAAAATAAATAATATAATATTTATAATAAATATATAATAAATAATATAATATAAATAATATAATAAAATAATAATAAATGAAAAACGTAATTAAGTTAACAACAGTCACCGAAAAACTGCCTGATATAAATAATACTTATTTATAATACTACATTTATAATCATTTTTAAAAATGATTAAGCACATTTTCTGTAGATTGGGCATTTTTTTCTTACAGCCAAACACATCAGTCAAAACATCTTTTCAAATGGGACATAAAATGTTCTATCGCCTGCCAAAAGATTTGAACTAGTTGTGTTTTACTGTACAAAGATATTATCTTTAACATGAAGTCATTTGTCTGAACTCTTTATCATTTTAACTTTTATACGTTTAGTATGTTTTGGGTTCAGCTTTTCTTTCAACAATTATTTAAATTCGATTGCTAAGAGGTTTGAACAAGAGTTAATGTCATTATATAAGCTGTGCAAACATAAAAGTTTGCTTTGGTTGACACTGTTAACTCTGCTAAACTAGAATTATTCATTCATTCATTTTCCTTCAGCTTAGTCCCTTATTTATCAGGGGTCACCACAGCGGAATGAACCGGCAACTATTCCGGCATAAGTTTTATGCAGCGGATCCCCTTCCAACCGCAATGCAGTACTGGGAATCACCCATACACTCTCATATTCTATATTCTATTGTCTCATATTTTGCTAACCCACTTCACTTATAGCGCATGTCCTTGGACTGTGGGGGAAGCCGGAGCACCTGGAGGAAACCCACGCCAACACGGGG
Source organism: Danio choprae (assembly GCA_903798125.1). NCBI lineage: Eukaryota > Metazoa > Chordata > Actinopteri > Cypriniformes > Danionidae > Danio > Danio choprae. Next base: position 7,091 of record CAIGQW010053540.1, read on the forward strand.
AGAACATGCAAACTCCACACAGAAACGCCAACTGGTCCAGCCGGGACTTGGATCAGTGACTAAACTAGAATTACTAAAGCTAAAACTGAATCTAAATATATAAAAACTGAAAAAAACAAAAAAACAAACTAAAACTAAGTTATAATAAAAGCATTAATGAAACTAACTAAAACTAAACTGACATTTATAGCAAATTAAAAATTTAATTGAAATAAAAACTCATTTAAAAACGCACCTTGTGGTACCATCACAGGGATGCTCTAAGTCACTTTCCAAAACCTTTCCCCTTTCCACACGAACTGCTGATGCACTAGTATCATTCAAACGACAACTTAAAGCACATCTCTTCCGTGATAACCTGAATCCCATGTGAACAAAACCAGGACCCCCTTTCCACCAATAATCAAAACATTATGCAATTTTGAGTGTGCCTCACAGAGGTGAGTGAGCTTGTCAAACCACCTGTAGAAAACACACTCTTTCATCTCTGCCGCTTGCACCAATTTTGCACCAGACTCTTTCTTACAATCACTCCATATATATAAGTGGTGTGCCTAAGGAAAATCCATATCCACAGGCTGCGGGCCAGCCTGACCTCCCACCGGTGCCCTACCACACCTGCAGCTTTCCACGATGGATTTCCAGCTTCTCCTGCCTCCGTCGCCTAGACTGCAGCTCCACACAGGAAGTTTGGCCAGAAGAATATTGATCGTGCCCAACAGAGCCTGGTTTCTCTCAAGGTTTTTTTTTTCCCCTTCACTTCATCAATTGGTGAAGTTTTTTTTTCCTCGCCACTGTTGCCACTGGCTTGCTCGGATCAGGACTTGTGGAGCTGCGCTTCGGTGGATTTGCTCTTCAGTGGTTGAACTTTCAGCAGTGAAATTTAAACCACACTGAACTGAACTGAACTAAACTGAACTTAAAATCTGATATCGGGACTTTACTAGAACATGTTAAGCTGCTTTGACACAATCTGCATTGTAAAAAGCGCTATATGAATAAACTTGAATTGAATTGAATTGAATTGAATAAATCAGCGCTGGGTTAGTTGTGGGCCAGGGTGTCTTATTAAATCATGAAATATGTTGGGCAGTGAGAGCTTTCTTCTGAGGCATAGAGGTCGAGCTCTGCCTTCCCCATGACAGAACAGCTTTTCTGAACTCTCTGAAGATTTAGTATCCATTCTCTTGGGACTACATTGACTCTGATAGGGGAAACACATAGGACGAAACACAAGCTTTAAGCCAGAACTGAAAGGGCCGCATGTAGAGCAGTCCTAAAGAAACAAATGCAGCATCTGGCAGTAAGCTGAGCATCCTCAGGAAATTTTTGAGGGGAGCATTTCATTCCTGTTTGAAAGATACCACTAGACCACAGGTGTCAAACTTAGTTCCTCAAGTGCCGCAGCTCTGCACAGTTTAGCTTTAACACTATTTAAACACACCTGATCACATTAATTGAGTTCCTCAAGCTTGTTTGAAACCTACAGATAAGTATGTTGAAACAGGGATGGAACTAAAATGTGCAGAGCTGCGGCCCTCTGGAAACTGAGTTTGACACCGCATGCACTAGACGTTAAATAGACAGGGACTGATGGGCATGATCCCGCATTTGATTTGAGTTCAGTATTGTACGCAGAAAGACAGTGCGCTGTCTGGGAATCAACAGGCTCTTCTGTGGGTGAACCTCTGGCTCTCATTTGATTGAGGAGCAGCTCTTTGTGAGCTAACAGTTTCTATTCTGATCTTGCTAAAAGCAGCCAATCGTTGAGGTAGTTCAGGTTGTGGATGCCCATCTGTCACCTGTTTTGCAGCTCGGATTCAGACTTCTATTGAGGCAGTGACTGGAGATGTTGCTGCTGCGACACTGGATTGTCAGGTGCTGAGGGAAGAACATTGTACACTGAAGCTGAGCATTTGGGAATAAAGTCTTGCATCTCAGGAAATTACTTATAAATCTTAGAGAACTGCCCTGTAAACCTGTCTACAGCTCAGCCAAACAAACCTTTCTGGGACACGGGCAAATTGAGATATGGTATCTTCTCAACATCCTTCAGTTCAGTAAGGTTGATTAAGAGATAATTCTTGAGAACAACCAAACTGGTGCTCGCCTTGCCAATCACCTGGATCATTACTTTAGTACCCCAGAAAGCCAGGTCTATGGTGGCATGGAGATTATAAAAAGCATCTTGATTGGTGTTCAGACTACATATCGAAGAGAATTTTGGCATGGAACACTTGAAGCATCGTTATTGAGTGCATCCCCAAGTCATCCTTGCCGGCCGCTGCATACACCTTATTTACCTGCGCAGAGATGGCTCTGCAGGGCTTGGAAGGATGCACAGTGTCGGCCAATTGCAGAAGACAGACAGAAAGGTGAAGTAACAGCTTATTCCAGTCAGGGGAGCTTGGAATATCCTATGTGGTTGGCACTGTCAACAGTGGTGAGAGCAGCTGTAAAGGAAGATCTTGGTGAGCCTGTCATGGACGGCTGGCAATAATGTGCCGGGCCTTTGGCAAGGAGACGGCTGGCAGTTTCCATGCAGATACCACTCATAAAATGAGCTAGGGGCAGGCTCGTCGAGGGCTTTCCAATCAAGACGCCCAGCTAACAATAAAAGGTCCCAGGACATCCCTTAATATGCCTCTGTGAACGTTTCAATGTAGGGTTCTTTAGACATCATAACAACGTCGCAAGTCAGTTTGTGGGATGTCCCACACATATTTGAGGTATGTTAACAGGACATTGGTGGAACGTACCACAGACATTTTCGGGACATCTTAAAAGGAAAAGTTCACTACAGTTATTTTTATCTGTAAACATGTCAGTCGGGGAAAAAACTAAATTTAACTATAAAGAATTGTGTTTTTCTTCTTCTGTGTCTCTGGTTGTCAGCTGTTAGTCTGATGGGTTTTCTTCCAGTTTTATGCTAATGTAAAATAACAAAATGTATACATTTAGGAGTGTTATGACTTTAGAAATCAACTATATTTCTATTATTTATAATTCACTACTAAAGTTGATATTGACAATTTGGATTTAGACGAAATGCTAGGAGCATTTGCTGAAGAAATTGCATTTAAAGGGGGCTGAATGACTGCAGAGATGTTTATTGGCTTTGGTTTTCAACAATAATGATAGGCTGGCTTACATAAAGTCTCACTCTGCCACTTCTGGTTCATTAAAGATCCTTAGTTTGTGCAACTATACAAACACGAACCAATCAGGTTTTACTATTTGAGTAAATCAGGAGTTTTCTGGTGTTTATACTCTGGGTATCTTCAACAATGTATCAAAATGTGGGCAAATTAATTTTGATAGTAATAAATCGGGGGATGTATTATCGCAAATTTAATGAAAGAAATATATCACAGTTTATATTATGATCATGTACACAATGCCTCGTGGTTTGACAATGTCTACAAATGGAGGGTGCTTGTGACTGCCAACAGGCTTGTTGCAACAAATAGATTCATTGGGAATTTTTAGTAAATTATAAGGCACCCAAAATCAATTGTTCAATGAGTATTTCTTATATTTTTCCAAAACGAGACAAGACCACTGCTGTCAAAGGCTATTCAATAAATTCTGAAGATGGTATATGTTTCTTAACAATTAGCACTGGTTAGAAGTATTAGAAAGAAGACTCAAACTCACAGAGATAATGAAAGCACTTTTTATTTGGTCTTTGATATGCACATTAAGCATTAACATTAAGCATTTACAGTATTTTTAATTATTGAAATTAAAGGTTTAAAATCAACTAAAACAAATGACAGACATCACTCAAAAACGAATAACAGGATTTTTAATAAAAAGAAAGTTGATTTAGTTTAGTAGATTTGATTCAACCGAAATGCTTGTAGGAAACTGCCAAAGGTCAAATCGCTGAGCATTCAGATATACTGTGGACGCACGACAAATCTCAAGCTGTAGTCATCAGGACAGGGGTTCGGCAGGGCCATACTGCTGTTAGTTGGAATCACTGCCATGTTGTTTTTGAATTCTTGGACATGGAAGACATTGTTTTGATTTTTACAGGTAAGAACCAACCTGTTGTTGTAGCGAATGGTGCTGGAGTAACTGTACTGATTGCTAGTTGGGAGGAATCTTACGAGAGGCACAGAATTACATGAGATGCCACTATTTCGGCAGTCCTGAACACTACGAAAAACTTGGGCTTGCCACTGGATCATTTGCCCTCTGTAAAGAGCACTAGGGTGTGCAGGAGTGGAGAAATATTTTTCTATTCTGTTACTTTGGCCAAACCTGTGGTCATAGCCATACTCATAAGCGTTGTAGCGTTGGTTATTGGCAGTGCTCACATTCAAAACTAGACTCCACTCATCTCCAGTGTAGATTCTGCTTATATAATTACCACTCAATTTAACCACTTGATCTCTGATCTTTGAGAAGGGAAGAGCATTGAACTGAAAACCTCTAAGCAGCCCAGTTAGAAACAGTTTCTCATTACTCTGACGGAGAGCACTTGAAGAAAATTGCATGTCATAGAGTTTATCTACTGGGATTAAGAGGAAGCGGATGTGATTCAGGAGGTTGACCTGTTTATCTGAACTAATCTTGTCACCTTTGTCTTGGATCCATCTCTCCAGAGCTTCAAGAAGAAAAGCTTCGTCCTTCACAATCAGGTCTGAGCGCTGCAGCAGAGCATCCATCATGTCAAAGGAGATGGTGCTCCACACTGGAGAGCTTATGAGGAACTCACAGTTCCAGGAAAGATACTGAAGAACGTTCTCCTGCAGGACAAGGTCACCTGTGCGCACTCCATACTCGTACATTGACACCTGCGTCTGGAAGGTGTTGTCTTCAGGAATGAGTGCAGTGAAGACCCTGCCAACATCCTCCATGAGCTTCTGCACTCCAAAGATGAACGCCAGGTGATGGAGACACTGAGCTGATGTTGTGGAGACATCAATCTGACGTGTGTACAAATACCTAAGCAAAAAAAAAAAGAAGATATTATTAGTGTCTCTGTACTCTGACAATAAGTGTTACATTATATACAACACTCAGAATATATTTTTATGCTTGTCATGTGTGTCATGTGTTTTATGCTTGTCATGTTGCCCTATTTGTTGTTTCCTGTCATCTTTAGTTAGTTTGTTATTTACATGATAGTGTGACAACATATTTTATCAATGTGTAATTACTGCCTTCGCTTCTCTGGCTTCCTGTTTTTCGATTAGTAAGGTAGGGCAGTTTCTCACAAAATGATCATTTTGTGTTTGTTTCCCTGTTCCTAATGGATATCCTTGAATTTGAATTTCTTTGCATGTAGCATGGAGATCGCTCCCTTAAGGACCACACTAAGAACTTCATTTTTCTGGTGATTTCACCACCTTCATCTAGTCATCCAGCCCAATCTCTGCTGGCCCCTATAACCCCCTCATCTCACCCTCAGCCAACTCCACCTTCTGGTAAGGATTATCCTTGGGACTTCTAGTCACCAGTGCACTTCCCATGTCTGAGGACCCCCTGTCTTCATCTCGGCCCTCCAATCCATTGGCTCCACACTCCCTTGTCTTCATTTGTGGCCCACCAGCTCCATCAGGCTTCCTCTTCTCTTGGGCTCCACCTTGGTCAGTTGTGCACCTGCATCCACCTCGGGACTTCTCTAGCTGTGGCTCGTCTCTGTCTCTCTCTCTCTGGCACCTTAGGGCTCTTTCTTCCCCTTGGCTCCACATCTTCCCTCAGCCTCTGCCTTTGTTGTCACCCTGGCTTTTCATCTCCTCTTCCCGCAACTACACAATGGGCTTTGTCATGGATGATCTCTAGGTTCCTGTCTGGCTTCCCCTTCCAATGGCAGATCACAAACCATAAAAATCGGATAGAACTGCAAAACTGCAACTAAATGCATTCTTAAGATTCATTCAAGGCAGACAACATGGATCCTCATTATCCCCTGGAGAGCTGTACTGGTCTGTTTAATTTGCTTGGTCTTTTTGTCAAACACTTGAAATCCATTACACATTCCAGATTGAGCGACAGGCATGTTTACACCGAGAAGAAATGGAACCTGCTAAGGAGAGAGCTATTTTGTATTATAAAGTGGCAGGCGTCTCCATTGACAACTTCCTTGCCGCTCTTTAGTACAAATTCATGAAGGGTCCTCCATTGCTTTTCTTCCTACCACTTCAGAGAGTACTGAAGAAACAGTTACTTGCTTGCATCTACTTAACAGAGTCGAGTGGGATGAGTGACTAACCCTAACCACCTAAACCACCAGACAGTGCTTATGTGTCCTCCTCTGTTAATAATCAACCACACACCAAAAGACAGGAGCAAGATGCTTTCCTTATGTTTAGGTTAGACATTTCCAAGTGAAAAGTTTCTGACCTTTGTTAGGATTTTTCTTTGTCAGTTTAGCATGGTAGTGTTTCAAAGGAGTGGTGAAGAGCTGCAGAATGATGGTAATGATAATATACATACAATAGCATTTTGTTACTGTGGGTAGCTCAGCATGCATGCACTGGCCTTTTAGCTGTGATTAAAGGTGTCTCCAGCAAATGATCCAGGAGCCCAACATCGTATAGCCATGAGCCATGTGGCTGGATGAACCAGTCATGCCAATAATTTGTGAAATGTTCTTTTTTGCATCAGTGTGTAAAATGGTTTGAATCAATTTATGCTCATTTCAACTGCTAAACTATATACATTTTTTAAAGATTGAGAAAATTCAGCCATAGTGCCATGAACAACGGAATTTTTTGTGTCTGCATCTTTCAATCCAAATCTTCTATATGTTAAGGGGTTGCTCGCACTGATCATGTAATACAAAATGAAAACGTTTCTCTATAACATTTCAAACTTGTTTGCATGAATGAAAAAGTCATTTATTTATATTGAAACTAGAGCCATAACATTAGATTCCAGTTTATCCCATTAATAACTGACTTTCGAGTTACCTGACTAAAGCCAAGACATGAGAGTGGCATGTCAGGTTGATGTCCACTGTGAGGTTTCTGGAGTTGCTGGTTATGTTAAGCTCTGGATAAATCATGAGGATCACACGGTGCACACAAAAAGTCAATTCAGCTTTTTCGCTGAGATCTCGTACAGTAATGGTGAAATCACAACCATCTTCACTGTCAAACAGAAGACCAAGATCATCTGACAAACCCAGACTGTTATCCACAAAGATCTGACGAATGCTGCTTGTGTTTGTACCTGGAAAGAAAATACAAATAGATATAATTAACAGAAATGTAGGTTATTTGGGAACTTCTGTGCATATTTATGTTTGGCGTGTGAGAGTCCATATTGAACTTTCATGAAATTCATAGTTGTAATAGTGTTGAATAGTGTGAAGTCAATGTGCACACCTGCATCAAATGAATGATTATAATCCATTAGGGAAGACACATTTAAGAAACAGGTAACACCACTGCTTAAGAAACCTTAGACTGGCTGTCCTCCTTCTTTTCATAGCCAAAACACTTGAAGGGGTTGTTTTCAAACAGGTTTACAACGACTTGCTCAGAATAACCTTCTGTACACCAACCAATCATGCTTCAAAAGTGGCCATTCTCCTGACACAGCATTACTATCAGTCACTGAACCCTGCAGATTGTTAAAATGGGTTCCAAATAATCAGTTCTGCTTTTACTGGACCTGTCTGCTGCTTTTGATAGAGTAAATCATCAGATTCTACTGTCCACTCTCTGTTCAATGGGCATCACTGGAACCCCACTATGATGGTTTGAGTCTTACCTCACCGGCAGATCTTACAGGGTTGCCTGGAGAAGAGAGGTTTCCTAAGCACATCAGCTGGTTACAGGGGTTCCTCAGGGATCAGTTCTTGGACCCTTTGATTCTCAATTTGCACCACATCAGAGGGACCCATCATCTAATCACATGGCTTTTCTTATCACTGTTGTGCCAATGACACACAGCTCTATATTTAATTTTAACCAAAAGATTCAATGGTAGTTGATTCTCATGAATCTCGCACTGCCTGGTGGATATCTTCATATCACGTATGAAAGATCATTATCTACAGCTTAATCTTCAAAAACAGACCTTCTGGTCATCCCTGCAACTCCAGCTAAAACCCAAAATTTCTCCATCCATCTGAGATCATTGACTATTACTCCTTCCAAGGCAGTAAGGTATTTTGGAGTGATTTTTAAGCGCCAACTGTCTTTCAAGGATCACCTTGCTTACACAGCATGATCAAGCAGGTTTGCACAACACAACATTTGAAAAATCAGACCCTTCCTGACTGATCATGCTGCACAAATGTCTTTTTTCTATTTCTAAGCTGGACTACTGTAATGCTCTTCTGGCTGGTGTCCCATCTTGCACCCATAAACCTCCACAAATGATCCAGAATGCTGCAGTTCATCTGGTCCAGAAAAGCCCATGTCACACCTTTCTTCATCTCCTTACACTCTTTGCCAGAGTGCCATCTCGTGATACCATCACAGAGAGGCTCTAAATCACTTTCCAGAACCTTTTCAGTCACTGTTTCTCGTTGGTGGCACAATCTTCCCATTCGCATATACTGTAAACTACTAATTCAATGGTAACGTTCAGTTGGCTACTTGAGTACATTTCAAAAAAACAGTCCTTTCCCGTTTCTGTCCCTACCTTAACTCATAAAAATATTAGAACCTTTGTTTAAGTAGCACTTTTTGCCTATAGCCTCTTTATAATCAATCATTCAATGTTTTCCTCATTTGTTAGCTGATTTACTGGACAAAAGTGTCTGCTAAACGATTAAATATAAATGTAAATGTTTCACCAAAATTGTAAAATGTCTGTTTCTATAAATAAATTCAGGAGAATACAATAAGTCATTCGAAAAATGTACTTATGAAAGGGCATGCAAAAACATCACCATCTAGTGGCAGAGATTCCATGTAGCCATCGAAGGGGCACACATATTCAGTCTCCTGATATTCAGAAATATTACATAGCGCTCAAAATAAATCTTACAATACAAAAGATATGAAAACAATGAGGCAATACAGTATCACAAGGCCAAATCCATTTACACAATCAAGCATAATTTCTTCATGATCCAGTAGGTGTCTTACCAGTCTTGCAAATCACTCCTGCGTCCTCTTTATGTGTGCAGTCATTGACGCCCCAGCCTTTAAAGCTGCAATCAGACAATAAGCTTTCTGAGCCTTTGCAGTTCATATCGTCCAGCCAGATTGGACCAGAGCCTAACAAGTACAACAGAGCATGAACAGGACAAAATAGAACAGGACAAAATTTTAACATCCCAATAGCTATGCGAGCCTGAGTCAATTGAATCATACCTCCTTTACACTGCTCATTATTTATCCAAGGTTAACAACTAATCATCAATTTCAGGGTTGCCCAAACTCAAGTGTTGGTGGGCCACTGAATAATTTTCGAGATGCCACTTTTTGTTCAAATGGTAACGCCTCTTGTGCATCATCTAATTGTCTTTTGGGAGAATCCATTCTCGGCCCTGACGGTGGCGCAGTGGATAGCACGTTCGCCTCACAGCAAGAAGGTCGCTGGTTCGAGCCTCGGCTGGGTCAGTTGGCGTTTCTGTGTGGAGTTTGCATGTTCTCCCCGTGTTGGCGTGGGTTTCCTCCGGGTGCTCCGGTTTCCCTCACAAGTCCAAAGACATGCATGCGGTACAGGTGAATTGGGTAAGCTAAATTGTCCATAGTGTATGAGTGTGAATGGGTGTGTGTGGATGTTTCCCAGAGATGGGTTGCAGCTGGAAGGGCATCCACTGCGTAAAACATATGCTGGATAAGTTGGCGGTTCATTCCGCTGTGGCGACCCCAGATTAATAAAGGGACTAAGCTGAAATGAAAATGAATGAATGAATAATTCACCTATAGCGCATGCCTTTGGACTTGTGGGGGAAACCGGAGCACCCGGAGGAAACCCATGCAAACACGAGGAGAACATGCAAACTCCACACAGAAACGCCAACTGACCCAGCCGGGGCTCGAACCAGCGACCTTCTTGCTGTGAGGCGATTGTGCTACCCACTGCGCCACCATGCTACCCTCATATTATATCATGCCATACAAATCTTAATACCCGGGGTTTCTTTTTTTTATTTAAAAAAAAGAAGCACTAACCCAATTTTTAATTGAACCCTTTCTTTAACCCACTGTTGTGGGTTAAAGAAAGATTTATTGTCACAAATGACAATGTGATTTAGCACAGTCTGAAACATCAACATATAACATTTAAATTCTCTTTCTCAGGCTGTGAGTGTACCTTCACCATATTGTCCTCCTGGAGCAACTGATATGGCTCCAGGAAAACCCAGCTGACGACACACCACCTGCGCTTCGGCCAGATCCCATCTGTCATCACAGACCGTACCCCACTGTCCATCATGGTAGACCTCCACACGGCCAGACGAGGGAAGACCTCCAACCAGTCTCACAACACCCTTAGGCTTTGATTGCTCATCTGTCATATGCCATAAAGTTATTTAAGGGGTTCATGAAACAGTGCTCAAGCAACAACAAACAAAAGCGAAGTGAAATGAAGATTAGATTAGCAACTTTGTACGCAGTATATTCAAAACATGATGTTCAAACTACTTCAATTTGAAATGACATGCGTATTTGTGTAATATTTTAAGTTCCTTTGCTTACAATATAGGAAATCCATTACATTTTAAAGCAGTTGCAAGTATATACTGTATACTAACCAAACAGATTCCAACGCTGAGCTGGCACATGAATAAACAGCAATGTCCATATAATATACTTGATCATACTTGCTTGAGACTCTTTAAAGCTGGTCAAAAAGTTCTCGTTGAATATCTAGAAATTTGGGTCAAGCATTGTGCAATACCTCACAGAACACATGGTCTAGCTCCGTCCAATCAAATATGTGTAAACAAAATCAGATAACCTGACTTACATGTTCAAACAAAGCCCATTCCAGTGGCTTCAAGTCTATAAAAGAAACAAAAATGCATATGGTGCAAAGAGGACGTTCTCAAGTCTCAAAATCTGTTTGAACAAGCCTGACTGTTTGCTTTTATGAGATTTTGGAATCCTGTGTGTTTTTGTCACATATTATTATTATTATATTAGGATTTTTTATACAGATGACTGTAAATTTAAAAAAATCGCAGGTACAGTACAACATAATTCTAACACAGGATTTATGAGTATTTTCAATAAGGCCAAATCAATTCAATTCAATTCAATTCAAGTTTATTTATGTAGCGCTTGTTACAATGTAGATTGTGTCAAAGCAGCTTAACATGTTCTAGTAAAGTCCAAATTTCAGAGTTAAAGTTCAGTTCAGTTCAGTTCAGTTCAGTGTGGTTTAATTTTCACTGCTGAAAGTTCAAACACTGAAGAGCAAATCCACCGAAGCGCAGCTCCACAAGTCCCAATCTGAGCAGGCCAGTGGCAACAGTGGCAAGGAAAAAACTTCACCAATTGACGAAGTGAAGGGGAAAAAAAACTTGAGAGAAACCAGGCTCTGTTGGGCACGATCATTATTCTTCTGGCCAAACTTCCTGTGTGGAGCTGCAGTCTAGGCGCCGGAGGCTGGAGAAGCTGGACGTCCATCGTGGAAAAGCTGCAGGTGTGGTAGGGCACCGGCGGGAGGTCAGGCTGGCCCACAGGATCAAAGCGTGGACTTGTTTGTCGCAGTGGCCTTTCAGGAATCAGTCTCATGCACTCCAGTCCTCCATGACCACCACAGCATCAGCTCGGGATACGGCCTGGTCCAGGATACCTTGGGATTATCTCTTCACAGGTCTTGGATCGCATCAATGGCGCTGCATAGTCTGTAGGGGCCTCGGGATGAGTATCCCCAGGAGGAAATAGAAAATAAAGAAATAATTAGCGTAGCTGCTGTTCATAGTGTATTTAAACCAGATGCAAAAAATGGATTGTTATAGATGAAAATAGCAGTTATATAAACAAACATGTAAAGCATATGAGAGTTTCTAACACAATGTCTGTTGCATTAAGACAGGAGGAGTGTGTTCTACAGGTGGATGTCAAGCCATCTGGACAAAAAGAGGAAGCAAAACCTTATTGACATTCTATAAATCTATTTCATTTAAACACGCACACACGCATATACACACACACACACACGCACACACAGACACACACACACACACACACACA
>CAIGQW010053567.1:108469-125983 GCA_903798125.1 Danio choprae
TGTGACGGTCAATACTCAGTACAACTACTGTTTTTACAGTACTGTGAGGGTCAAAACTCGGTACAACTACTGTTTTTACAGTACTGTTACGGTTGGGGTAGGGGTAGACGTTAAAAAATAACATTAATTGGGTAATATACTAAATAACATAATCAATACTCAGTACAACTACTGTTTTTACAGTACTGTGAGGGTTGGGTTGGGGTAGGGGTAGATAAATACAATTAACAGAAAGTTAAATAAATAATATAAATAATTCTCATTAATGTCCGGTCACAGCCATATCCGATCTTGAAACAACCAGTAGAGACTAAAGGTCTTTTCGAGTTATCTGGAGCTGTATGACTATAATATAACAACATTATTAAATATTACAATTATAACAATATTAACAGCAGGGCTCATGCACAATACACGGCTGATTTAGTGGTTGCCTAGTGACATAAAAAGCGCAGCGCACGTCTTTTTTATTGTCAACAAAAGGCACTGCGGTGCGCCTCGCGTTCTCAGAACAGAAAAGCGTGTTTGGTGTGATGGATAGCCATAGTAGGAAATGAAAATACTATGGAAGTCAGTGGCTGATTTTTTTGGTCAACAGAAGATAGAAACTCTAACATGTTTGGATCAAATGATGACAGAATTGACATTTTTGGGGGTGAACTATAAAATGACAGGAAGATGATGTGACTCGGTGTACTCACACTAGGTACAGTTGTTTTGAACCGTGCCGAAGCGTGATTGTCCCCCCTCCCCTCTCCCCCTCAGCCTGCACTCACTCTGGTTTTACCTTCTGAGCCGGAGAACGCGTCCGTCATCGATGATGCGCTGTTCAGTTTAACAGAGAGAAGCGCTCTCGCTCAGCACAGTGGACATTGCTGCAGTTATATTGTTTAGTATTATTTTTAGTGGTTTGGGATGCAGAGACACACAGTCAGATATTCTGCAGAACAGATCCAGCACTTTTGACGCTCATAAATGATCATAAAAGTCCTCATGCTGCAGGTATTAGGAGGTGCAGCTGATGTGCAGTGAGGGGTTTGTGTCTTTAATAAACTATGACAGTTTGTGTTCATTGAAAATTGAAAGTGTGCCCAAAGTGTGCCTGGGCTCGATTCTTAGCACTCATACTTGTCAAACGAACCGGGAAACGCACCCTGGCACGGTCCGGATAGCCTAGTGTGCGTGCACCCTCAAACCGAAAGCTTTTTCTTTTGCCTTCCTGAAAAGTTTTCTATATTTAAAACTGTTAAAAAATAAAATGAAGCAAATTAAAAGCACTATTCTGCATGGCAGGCCAGTAGTTTAAGCAGTTTAAGAAAACACACGGTGAATAGAAACAATAAAAGAGAGATTAGATACTCCTGCAAGCCGACAGCCTGAACGTATGAAAAGCATATGCATGATTTCTGTAATGGTATGTTTTTTTAATGAAGCCCAAAAGCATGTTAAGCAGTCACACTGCATTAAAAATGTGTTCATTTGAGATAAAAATGGTGTTGTGTACACAGCCACTAGATCAGATTGCAGTGATGCTGCTGCTGCTGCCTGGCCAATCAGTGCTCCAGATTATCCACATGCTCTCTGACAGAGTATTAACAGGCCTGACTTGTTAAATCATTTTTGTGGTGCAAAATGTAGTCTCAGAAATTTGAGCAAAAAGTGATATTATTGTGTTTTTAAGAGCCTTTTACGATCATGTAATGATACAGCAGCACAATAATGCACATTTTAAGACGAAAGGTTTTAAACGTCCTGCGAAGTGCTTTGAAATGTGATTTAATTTAATATGTTTGGTGTTTGACAATCTCAACTGAAACACAAAGAGAGGCTGGGACATCAAGTAGCCCCTCCCCCCTTTAATAAAACAGCCAATAGCGTATTGTTTTCTCACAGCTCTGCCAGTGAGAGTGAGTTGAGCTCAAGCACATCAAATGAGAAGGGGGCGGGACATGTCAGATACTAGAGAGCATCTGATTGGCCAGAAGATTTGATGAGAAGCTGAAGTATGAGGTGATGTAAAAAATAAATCCTTGATCCATTTAGGTGGAAGTGACAACCTGCAAGCTTTAGATGTTTATATCTTCTAAATGTGGATTTCTCACTGAATTAGACCACTCTAGCTTATAGATATCCTTAAGACTAACAAAGCAAGCCATTGCTCCTGTACAGAGATGTACACGTTTTGTTGTTTTATCCGTCACTCACAATCACATGATGCGATTTAGAGTTATCAAGATGCAAGTCAGTATACAAAGCTTGAACAGTGGAATGCATCAACATGCCAAACTTGTGGCACGAGTTTGCATTGCCATTCTGCTGCATTGGCATGGAAGTCTATGGGGCGGAAAGTACGGTGTGACCGCGGCTTTAGGACTGATTCACACCGAACGCGTCTTTGCTTCTAAAAACGTGAGATGTGGCACTCAGAATTGGGTTTACAAAAATGCACAGCATAGTGTGAGGTCCACGTGATGCGATATTATGAACGTGATGTAATGACGGACCCATTGGAAATAGGAAAACCTCCGTCATGATATAACGGTAAATAAAGCAGTTGTCATGCCAACTTTCTACTATAAACAGAAGCTTGCAACAGTTGCCCCGCCTCCGAGCTCTTCTGATTGGTCCCCTGCTTTTGGACCTGACAGTGATGAGCTGAGCTGTGTGTGAAAGTGTCTAAAAAATGCGTCCGTCCAGCACGTTTACATTGAAAAACAATAGAAAAGAAGCGCATTGGAGAGCGAAAGCGCATTCTGTGTGAACGGCCCCTTTATCTGTAACAGCTGAAAGAGCGTGTCAGTTTTAGCAGCTTTAGTGTGTCGTCTCTCAGCTCTGGATGCAGAATTGTGACCTATCTCCAGATATTCTGAAGCACAGCTCGAGTCTCATGAACAAATCGCTGAGGGTTTCCCACAGTTGCATCATGGTCCTCAGCGAGATGAAGTAGCGTCTCGCTTCCCCTGTTGTCTTCATTACAGGTTGAGGAACAGGTGTGTGCCGTGAGGTGCTGGAGAACACCTGACATGTGCACAGTACAGTGAGGCAGCTTGGGAGATCACGTCCACCTGAGCCATCACAAGTGCACACTGGATGGTGTGGAAAGAAAAGTTTCTTATGCAAAAATCGTGTTTAACCCCAGTTGTGTGTCAGCAGTGTGTGAATATCTCCAGCCTCTAATGGGAAACATGAATTAATTGTGTTTGTTATAATCAGACTTGATTAAAACAGTCTGCAGAAACACTTTGATTGACATTCTTCCTTTGTACGTGTCATCAGAGGGGGAAAGCCCCGCCCACTAGTGACCATCTCACTGAGGCACAGGCATTTGTAGCTCCACCCTCTGACTGGGAGCACAATTTAAATTTAAAGCGACAGTCACCAAAACGCCACAATTAGGATGAAGGCCTAAAAGGGTCCGTTTCAGAGAGTTATGAAGCATTATTTGTGTGCTATTTCGAGCTGACACTTCACATACACACTCTAGGGACATCAGAGACTTACTCTACCTCTTGTAAAAAGGGGCATAGTAGGTCCCCTTTAAAGCTGGGGGATTGGAAAGATCTGGTGCTGTAATGAACGAATGATTATGGTCACCCGTTTGTTCCCACATGAATACAATACTATGCATTTATAGTGCTTTTGAACCTACTATAGAAAATTACTTGAATAAATCTGTTGTGGTAATTCAGGTAATGCAACATTATTAATATTTTTTATACAAACATTAAAGTATACTACAGTATTTACTGCAGTTTGTCAGTCCACTAATGGTAATACTACAGTATGCTGGAGCATTCATTAACAAAGAGTTGTAAATACTATAATATATACAGTATAAAGCCGCGGTCACACTAGAGTTTGAGCACGCACAATTCTGTCGCATGGTGCTGCAAGAAGGGCTGGGATAAAAGATGATTAGACATTTATAAAGCAAACCATTGCTCCATACTTTACATTTCTGTGCAGCGTTTTGATCGTCTATTGGATTTGTCACGTTTTGATCATCTATTGAATATCCCAAGATGCGATTTCGCAGGTCAGAGTTCACCAAGCTTGAAATCATCCAGCTAGTGAAGTTAGAGCATGATAACTTTAAAGATGACAGTAAAGACACTTTAAAAAGGTTTACGATTCATTACGAGTTCAGACCACAGGGATCACTTTCAGATCGAATAAATAATAAGACACTGACAGCCAGTCAGAATCCATTGGAAAATAAAAGGTTTGCGCAATTTAAAGTCTCAGGTGACATTATGGAGAAGCTCTGCTTGACGTTAAGCCCTTTTTTAAAGATTATTTAATGACCGTTTGGGAAACAATTGGCTATACAATGCGAAATAATAATCGAAGCTAAAAGTACATGGAAGCTAATTTATTGAATATAAGTAAAGGTACCCCTCAGGTATCCAGTGCTAGTTGTTGTTGATGTTTTCCTGTTGGGGAAGTAGTTATTAATGTTGTTTTTATCCCACTACGTTGACTGCGATCGCTAAAATTCCCTGTTCGATTCAGTAGATTACACGAGCTGGATCCGCTGGTCAGATGTGCACACTGTGGACACCTGCTGGTTACAAGGGGGAATACAAGAATACATAAACTAAAAATAAATAGATTGGTATTGTTCGTCACTGAAGATACAAATATAGCTATATTTTTATTTATATCATGTGTATTGTGAACAGGCCTTTCCAGGTGTTTCTGTCAGGTCCAGAGCTTTACGTTTCCTTCCCCCACGAGTTAATGGTCAAACCAAGAGGACAGGATGTCAGAAAGCGCTAGTTATCAGCTCACGTTACCACTTATCTAGAGTCAGGTGTAGAGTTGAGCCGGGGCCGCGCCACCTGTCCGCAGTATCCTGTTGCCTTTCCAATCGCTTTAAGAGATACTGATTGAGTAAATAATTCATATCCATTTCATTTCAAGCTAAACCCATTGAGGCTCGCGGCTCACAAGCGTGTGGGCGGATGCTGCTCAGAAAAGAAAAATACATCTTCAGAGCTTCTACAACTTCTGTTTTTTTTTTAATCAAGATTAATCAAGACTCTCTCTCCTCTTGTGATGTTTTTCTGATCTAAACCACCCCAGTAAGGCTAAATATACATCAGCTGCAGATGTCTTTGTTTTACGCACTGCCGAGATTTCTGCTTCACACTCACGATCGTGTGCTGTGGCGGGAGACATTATTGGTAAATAAAGAACAAAATACCAATATTTCGCAGTTACAAACAAAGATTATTGGAATTTTACAAGCAAAGACCATTTACTACATTGCAGTTTGAATATAATTTCACCAGATGAATTGAATAACTCTATTTGGAAATAATTCATAATTTTACATCTGTACGTGTGTGTAGAATATGATAAGCATTACAAGCATATGTAAATACAACTGAGCAAAGATATATGAAGTGAAAATAAAAGTGCTTTATGGTAGAGCTGCATTCATTCATTTTCCTTCGGCTTAGTCCCTTTATTCATCAGGGGTCGCAACAGTGGAATGAACCGCCAACTATTCTAGCATATGCTTTAAACAGCAGTGCTCTTCCAACCGCAACCCAGTACTTGGAAACACACATACACACTCATTCACACTCATACACTACGGCCGATTTAGTTCATCAGTTCCCCTATAGCGCATGTGTTTAGACTGTGGGGGAAACCGGAGCACCCGGAGGAAACCCACACCAACACGGGGAGAACATCCAAACTCCACATAGAAACGCCAACTGACCCAGCCGGGACTCGAACCAGCGACCTTCTTGCTGTGAGGCCACAGTGCTAACCACTGAGCCACCGTGTTGCGCCGGTCTCGATAATAGTATATGAGAAATCCATATCGGAGAGAAGTGTAATCCATTCAATTAATTTAATATGCCATGCATTTGTGTGCTGCATGCATAGGTTGTTTATCCAAATCTGACCAATCAGATGAGGTCTTTACTATCTTTAGCCCCGCCTCTCCAGTAGGTGAACCCAGAGCTGAAAATAAACATTAATGCTTCGAGACGAGAGACAAAATTGACCATTTTTAATGAGAATCTAAATTTTCACTAAAGCTTTTAGTCAATCGTTGTACTTTAAGGTCTAGATGTTTTTTTTTGTTTTATTTAATTAGCTCTGAAAAATATCTGTGATGTGTTTATTTTAGTGTGATCATTACATAAATAACATTTTAAAAAGTTAGTTATATCGTAATAAACATCATTAACGCAACACTAAACAACAACATTGCACATTTTCCCACTATCTTAGTATGGTTTTCTGTGAAGTTTAACAGTAGTGAGGTACAGAAATTGTAAATTACACTATATAGTCTTCATTGTGTAAATAATTAAATAAAGGGAATCTTTGGTAAAGCTACAATCTTGATCATTTGTTGGTTTAAATTCACTTTATCTTACACAGCTCTCAAAAACACTAAATCACTCACTCAAGGAGATCACCATTGAAGTGTCACCAGGACAAATGCTGGAATTTGTATCATATATTAATGTTAAAAAGCGTATTTAAGTTATATTTTCATTTGAATGTGGCTTTTAATTGTGTTTTTATGTTTGACATTTTGCAAAGACTCCACAATAGACATGCATTCTCAACTTTGGTGCCTGCTTATTATGATACACTATAACAAATGCTGCGTTCCACACAATAGATGTGTGCTGGGACAACATGAAGGAATTACGTTAGCTTAATATGTTTTAACACATTTAAGCTGATTGAACATAAAACAATTAAGTTAAAAAACCCTCAAGAATTGTGTTGTTTCAGCTCATTTTAAACAAGTTGATTGACCAAAAGTCTTTTCTACGTGTAATTGTTTGTGAAATGTATATACATGTTTATTGTTTCAGCATCGATAATTCATTCATTCATTCATTTTCATTTCGGCTTAGTCCCTTTATTAATCTGGGGTCGCCACAGCGGAATGAACCGCCAACTTATCCAGCATATGTTTTACACAGCGGATGCCCTTCCAGCTGCAACCCATCTCTGGAAAACATCCATACACACCCATTCACACTCATACACTACGGACAATTTTAGCTTACCCAATTCCCCTATACCGCATGTCTTTGGACTTGTGGGGGAAACCGGAGCACCCGGAGGAAACCCACACCAACACGGGGAGAACATGCAAACTCCACACAGAACCGCCAACTTATCCAGCATATGTTTTACACAGCGGATGCCCTTCCAGCTGCAACCCATCACTGGGAAACATCCATACACACCCATTCACACTCATACACTACGGACAATTTTAGCTTACCCAATTCCCCTATAGCGCATGTGTTTGGACTTGTGGGGGAAACCGGAGCACCCGGAGGAAACCCACACCAACACGGGGAGAACATGCAAACTCCACACAGAAACGCCAACTGACCCAGCCGAGGCTCGAACCAGCGACCTTCTTGCTGTGAGGCAAACGTGCTACCCACTGCGCCACTGTGAGGCCCTAGCATCGAGAATGTTTGGTTAAATCTGCACTAGTCCCATCACAGTCACTCAAACACTCGAAACATTGCCAGCTCTTTGTTCAAGTTACTTGTTTAAAATGAGCTGAAACAACACAATTCTTGAGGGTTTTTTGAGGACAACTTAATTGTTTTATGTTCAATCAACTTAAATGTGTATAATAAGTTAACTTAATTCCTTCATGTTGTCCCAACACAATTCTGTTGTGTGAAACCCAGCATTTCTTTACAGCGCAAATGAGCTCTTAACCAGTAATTTCCTTATGGACTCTGCATTGGTTGATTCTGGATGCACACTGTAAAAAATGCAGGGTTCAACACAATTCATTCAAGTTGCCCCAACACAAATCCATTAAGTTAACCTAATCGGGGGGTTTTTTGGGTCTTTTTTACAAATTTAAGGGAATTAAACATAAACCAACCTAATTGTTTTCTATTCAATCCACTTAAATTTGTTAATGCGTTAACTTAATTCCTTCATGTTGTCCCAACACAAATCGGTTGTGTGGAACCCAGCATTTCTTTACAGTGTACAGTTTGAATTGGCTCTAACCCAGTAGTTACTTCCTTGTGGACTCTGCATTGGTTGATTCTGGATGCACACTGTACAAAATGCAGGGTTCAATACAATTCCTGCATGTTGCCCCAACACAGATCCATGACATTAACTTAATCGTTTTTTACTAATTTAAGTGGATTGAACATAAACCCAAAAAGACCGTAAGAGTCGTGTTGTTCAACTCATTTTAAATAAGTAGTAAATAAAGTTATTATTTGACTGTACACTTTAATACACTCAAAAAATATATGTTTGTTTATATATCTTCTTATTTAAAATGAGCTGAAACAACACAATTCTTTAAGTTTTTTCGGGGAGGACAACTTATTTTTTTATATTCAATCCACTTAAATTTGTACAAAAAAAATGAATAAGCTAACTTAATTCCTTCATGTTGTCCCAACGCAAATCTATTGTGTGGAAGCCAGATTTCTACAGCGTACAGTGATGATTGCTCTAAACCAATAGACATGTTGTGGACTCTGCATCGGTTGACTCCTTCACAGATGTACACTTTAATAGGCACACATGCACACACACTGAAAGTCTACTCTAATGGAGCCTTTTCACATGCGTGTGTTTTTCAGCAGCACAAGCGGTCATGGTTGCTAAACTCAGAGCGCAGTGAATGGCAGAGTACGACAAATCATTTATTACAGTCCTATTTGCTGACATAATGACAGAAAAACTCCAGGATGGTGTTATCAAGACTTTCAGAAGAAGGAAACACTAGTGTGAGACTGATAGCGGCAGCCAGAAGAGAGAATCATGTCAGATTCACTGTCCTGCCCCCCCATACACACTGCATTACACACACCTCGTATTAGCGGGAATTAGTTTTTAGTAATTTGATGCAAAGGTGATGTATTATCTACGTAAATACATATAAATGTACATAAGTTTAGTTTTTTAATCTAAATATTCAGCATTTAAACATGCTGATGAGTGTTAATCGCGTCATAACAGTCTTGTGAAAAGGGTCCACTTGCTTCTGGACGTATTCGTCTGTGATTATCTGAGTGCAGAAAAGCGCGTTTGACCCATGCGTCTGTGGCGGGGCAGGTTCAGGCAGTGGGGGTAGACAGGCAGCCAGTGTTGGCCTCCTCTTGGGCCTTTGTTCCCCTTGGGCTTTGAGGCTGCAGTTGTGTTTAAGTGGCCCACAGGGGAGCGCATGAA
Source organism: Danio choprae (assembly GCA_903798125.1). Classification (NCBI taxonomy): domain Eukaryota; kingdom Metazoa; phylum Chordata; class Actinopteri; order Cypriniformes; family Danionidae; genus Danio; species Danio choprae. Next base: position 117,680 of record CAIGQW010053567.1, read on the forward strand.
TGAGGAGCTGCAGTCAGACAGGTGCCACAGGGAGCAGGTGGGCTTCAGCACAATATACATCAGCTGCTTCTGCATGCACACTTACACACTACACATCAAGTGCCAGAGGAACCACTTGCTCACTCATTTACATAGGGAAAGAATGGTATAAAGTAGTGATGCACGACAATACGCGATTAGTGTTGCGATAACGATCATTTATACGATATAACGATCCAGCAGTTTTTGAAACAGAAGGTGCTGGGAAAACATGTGATTATTTTTGCAATGATTAAACTAACTAGCAATTTAAAAATGTATATATTTATGTTATGATCGTGCCACTGCCAGTCATTATCCACGTCCATAGGCCTAAGTGACGGTGATGATGTCTGCAAGCATCTGATGTTGTTTTGTTATGTCTCTTTTTGCGTAGTGCGCACTATTTACTGCATAGAGACACTAAATAATACACATCAAGTGCCAAAAGAACCACTTGCTCACTGATTTCCAAAAGAAAAGAAGGGTATGAAGTAGTGTTGTTGAGTGTCGCGATAACGATATTTATTATGATGTAACTAACTAGCAATTTCTGATTTATTTTGTCTATATGACAGCCAGGATGTGTTTTGAAAGCTGCTCAGAGTAATATTGATCTCATCTTGAATAGTCCAGATTTATGAAATCTCCATTTTTATTTCTGTCTTTAGGCAATACGGAGTTCTTCATTCATTCATTCATTTTCATTTCGGCTTAGTCCCTTTATTAATCTGGGGTCGCCACAGCGGAATGAACCGCCAACTTATCCAGCATATGTTTTACGCAGCGGATGCCCTTCCAGCCGCAACCCATCGCTGGGAAACACACACACACTACGTACAATTTAGCTTACCCAATTCCCCTATAGCGCATGTGTTTGGACTGTGGGGGAAACCGGAGCACCCGGAGGAAACCCACACCAACACAGGGAGAACATGCAAACTCCACACAGAAACACCAACTGACCCAGCAGAGGCTCGAACCAGCGACCTTCTTGCTGTGAGGCGATTGTGCTACCCACTACGCCACCGTGCTGCCCAGTTCTTAATTCAAAGGAATGTCATTGCATTCATATGCAAACATGATCTCTCCCCATTAATGATAATTAAAATATAGTATATATATATTTGTTGATGCATTTCATGTGTGATTTTGAAATGTTTGCATTTTAAAAAGGAGTTAATTGCAGTTATGGTAAAATATGGTAACAATTAAAACTTGTTTTACATTCATGGTGTTAATCATAAAATAATGATTGTTCAGGTCCAAACAGGGATTGAATGCACACAGTTCTGTTTAAAAACACATTATGGCCAATTGCATTTAATTATATACTCATTCATTCATTCATTCTTTTCGGCTTAGTCCCTTTATTAATCTGGGGTCGCCACAGCGGAATGAACCGCCAACTTATCCAGCATATGTTTTACAAAGCGAATGCCCTTCCAGCTGCAACCCATCACTGGGAAACATCCATACACACCCATTCACACTCATACACTACGGACAATTTAGCTTACCCAATTCCCCTATACCGCATGTCTTTGGAATTGTGGGGGAAACCGGAGCACCCGGAGGAAACCCACGCCAACACGGGGAGAACATGCAAACTCCACACAGAAACGCCAACTGACCCAGCCGGGACTCGAACCAGCGATCTTCTTGTTGTGAGGCGATTGTGCTACCCACTGCGCTGCCATTATATATTAATATTCCTAATTATTATTATTATTATTTATTTCACTGTGCTAAGGGCATAATTGCAGTTGATCATTTGCATATACTGCAGGTGTTTCCCCCCCTTAGACTTCCACTATAGATCATGTGTTTATGGACAGCAGAAAGTGATGCGCTAGTGATGTCACTGCCATAAAGTGCCCCCGCTGCACATTTAACACGTATCTGGTTTCTTGACCGTGTTTGTAAACTGAGTGAGGGTTTTATATGGTGACGCACTACAAATCCACATCTGCTGTAGCATTTCAGAACACGTATTTGTAGCATTAGGAAGGACACAAAAGAGTCTAGCCCTAACCTTAACCCGAATAAGTCTGTTTATTGGAATCCGTTGAAGTCAGCATTATTCGCCCTCCTGTGAATTTCTTTCCAATATTTCCCAGATGATGTTGAACAGATTCAGGAATTTCTCCCAGTATTTCCTATAATGTTTGTTCTTCTGGAGAAAGTCTTATTTGTTTTATTTGGGCTAGAATAAAAGCAGTTCTTCATTGTTTTAAAGCCATTTTAAGGTCAATATTATTCGCCCCCTTCAGCAATATTAGTGTTGGATTGTCTCCATAACAAACCACTGTTATACAATGACTTGCCTAATTACCCTAACTTTACCCTAATTACCCTAACTTTACCCTAATTACCCTAGTGAAGCCTTTAGTGTCACTTTAAGCTGAATACTAGAAGAATATCTAGTCAAATATGATGTGCTCTCTGTTAAACAGAAATTGGGAGAAACAATATACAGGGGGGCGAATAACTCAGACTCATCATCATCATCATCATCATCATCTCTGAGCGATGCTGAATGGCTCTCCACATTAGATCTTCATCTCTGAGCAGTGTGCGCTCGCGTTCGGGATCATTAGCGTGCGCGCAGGAAATGGCAGGAACGCTGGGTAATCAGACGTGTAGGGCTGAGGGGGAGGTGAAGCAAGCACAACACCACCTGCACCCTTCAGGTAAATGAGGAAGAGGAGGTGCAGGAGCCTCCGGGGAGACACGGATAATTAACCTGGAGAGACCTGATCATGGAAACTTGTGCAGCTCAAAGCCTCGTGCTGCTGCTGTATGCTCAAACACGGCTTGTTTACACGCTACATCACACAGACAGAACACCAAAACCCCTCCTAGATCTGTACGTTAAAGACATTATATAGTTTCAGCATCGATATCACAATGTCGAGTTGGGATTATACTGTGACTAGGCCTGCCACAATAATCAATATACCGACTGATCGGGCAATACTTGGAGATGAGCTCGATTCACAATAACATTAAAGCCATTTCAGAATGACATAGCTTATAACTGAACATTTACCTAATAGGACATTTAACAGTATATATATATATATATATATAATAGGACACTTAGCTTTTTAACATCAAATTATAGGATCTAAATAACCTTAAGCATGATTAGTATTTTAGTGTTTACATTATTAAGCTGTTATATAATCATTATATAATCTCAATGAGCTCAAAATGACACTAATATCGCTTATCGACTATATCCCACAACAGAAATGCCTAACTGTGACTGCGTGAGGGATTTCCAGAGGGTTTAAAGCGCTCAGTCACAGGAAGTTATACTTATATTTGTAAGTTTTAACACAGGTTAGTTTTATTGACTGTTTTATGCAAAGAGGGTTATTCTGGCAGCACGGTGGCGCAGTGGGTAGCACATTCCCCTCACAGCAAGAAGGTCGCTGGTTCGAGCCTCGGCTGGGTCAGTTGGCGTTTCAGAATTGGGTAAGCTAAATTGTCCGTAGTGTATGTGTGTGAATGAGTGTGTATGGATGTTTCCCAGTGATGGATTGCAGCTGGAAGGGCATCCGCTGTGTAAAACATATGCTGGATAAGTTGGCGGTTCATTCCGCTGTGGCGACCCCAGATTAATAAAGGGACTAAGCTGAAATGAATGAATGATTATTCCATTTCTGTACCTGAATACTGTTTGACTCCACAGAAAACCATAAAGCACTGTTTATTTCATTTTAATCTTTGCTCTGTCGTACACTGTATAAAGCGATTAGTTGACTTTACTTAAATAAGAGAGTAAACATCAAATTGTATTAATATTGCGATATATAACAGCAGAAAAACGAAATATCGCAATGTCAGCTTTTCCCAAAATGCAGCCCTAGTAAAGACATCCCAGCTTTTACTGATTTAAAGGGATAGTTCACCCAAAAATGACCATTTCTTGCTTTCGTTTGATTGTGATTTTGAGTTGAATCTGATGTTCTTGGTTCATATAATGGCAGTGAATGGTGACCGGTTTTTTTAAGTTAAAAATAAGCACATACAAACGAGTCCAAATCAATAGCCATGGCTCCTGATGACACACTGAGGTCTTGTGAAGCCGAACGATCGCTCCGGGTGAGAAACTGAACATTATTTACAACATTATTAGCTGTAATAGACTGTCAGACAGATTTTGTGGCGAGAGTGAATGTAGTCCGATTGTAGTCCTGTCTCCAGTACTCGCACATTCATCATCAATAGTGACAGGACTACGGATTAAAGCTAATAATATTGTAAAGGATGTTCAATTTCTTACACAGAGCGATCGTTTGGCTTAAGTGTGTCATCAGGAGCCATGGCTATTGATTTGGACTCATTTGTATGTGTTTATTTTTAATCTAATAAACCTGTCACCATTCACTGCCATTATAAATATCAGCAATGACCACAGATTCAGCTCAAAATCTCCTACTGAAGAAAGAAAGTCACCTACATCTTGCATGACCTGTGGCTAAGTAGATTAACAGGACATCTTAAATGTTTGGGTGAACTACGCCTTTAAGTGTTGCTGTTCTTCAGCGAATCTTCAGGAGGAAAATCTTCTGAAAGCGAGAGGAAAGCCTGCTGAGACGATTAAATATTAACTTCATTTATTGCTGTGGGTACGGCCGGCGTTCTTCAGTCACTGACCTGCACAGAACACACAGATAACTGGTGTGTGTGTGTGTGTGTGTGTGTGTGTGCAGAATCACACCCTCACAGCACAGGAAGTGACCCGAGCGACATCAAAAATATTAGCTTTCATTCTGTTAACCATCCTCTGGGGTTTTTAGCACCGCATATATGAGTTGTTATAGTTCAACTAAAGCTTAATCCCCATAAAAGACATATTTACTGAAGTGAACTATAACTAAATAAAAAATAAAACAAGCATTTTAACTAGTTAGCAAATACATTTAGCATTTTCACATTCGTTTATGCACTAAATTGTGTCAAAATAATTGTACTAAATGAATTAAACTGAAATAAATTAATAAAAAAAGAAAATTGCAATGGTTAAAAAATATTAAGTTTAAACAAATTTGTAATTGGAATTTCATAAATACAGGGCCTAAAAGTACATTTGTTCCACATTTATTATATATATATATATATATATATATATAAAATGTAGTTGGCGCAGTGGGTAGCACGATCGCCTCACAGCAAGAAGGTCGCTGGTTCGAGCCTCGGCTGGGTCAGTTGGCGTTTCTGTGTGGAGTTTGCATGTTCTCCTCGTGTTGGTGTGGGTTTCCTCCGGGTGCTCCGGTTTCCCCCACAGTCCAAACACATGCGCTATAGGGGAATTGGGTAAGCTAAATTGTATGTGTGTGAATGAGAGTGTATTGGTGTTTCCCAGTGATGGGTTGAAGCTGGAAGGGCGTCCGCTGTGTAAAACATATGCTGGATAAGTTGGCGGTTCATTCCACTGTGGCGATTCCTGATTAATCAAGGGACTAGGCCGAAAAGAAAATGGATGAATGAATATATATAATATGTTATATTTATTAGATAATATATTATACTTTTACATATTATATTAGAATACAACTTAAGGTGAATCATAAATCTGAGTAAGTTAATCTTCAGTCTGAGCATCTGCTTCTGCGTTTGGATTGGCTGATTCTCTGATGATGTCAGTTTGACGCTTCACACATAATATTCATAGCCACGCCCCTCTTACTGTTAGTTCGCTATGAGGGAATGATGCACAAAAAGAAAGCCCCGCCCCCTACTCAATATTCAGATTTAGCTGGAAGTACGTCAACATACTGAAACAAAAGTCTCTGCAACTTCTGGCTCACACAAACTTTAATAATAGTTTCATTAACAACAATGATTTTTATTCACATTTGATGCCTGCTAATATTAGGCTCTGCATAATTACATTAATAATATCGCAGCGATGCTAAGATAACACTCTTATGTCCCCCTGCAGAGATCAGATTCCTCAAGCGTGTGTGTGTTGTTGAGCAGAGTGCTGCACCCATTAAACTGCTGTAAAAATGTTGTTGTTTTAAGTTGATATGATATTTAAATGGACTTATAGTAGTTATAGTTTAGTAGTTTTATAGTAGTGCTGTTATAAACAGTGTTCTCTGTGTACTTAATCATTTTGTACAAATTAATTTGCCCCCATAAACTTGTTAAATTAAAAATCATCATCAAACCTTCTCTCCCTCCTCGACATAATTTTTCTTCATTTCTGGTCACAAGGAATGCTCTGTGGGCGGGGCTATCAGTCCTTTTGGGCGGAGCTACCAGCCCTTTAGAGTGAGGCTGTCAGTCCTTTTGGGTGGAACTGCCAGGACTTTAGGCTGGGGCTATCAGTCCTTTTGGGCAGAGCTACCAGTCCTTTAGGGTGGGCCTATCAAACCTTTTGGGCGGAGTTATCAGTCCTTTAGGGTGGAGCTATCAGTCCTTTTGGGCAGAGCTACCAGTCCTTTAGGGTTGGGCCATCAAACCCTTTGGGCAGAGCTAACAGTCCTTTGGGGTGGGGCTATCAAACTTTTTTGGACGGAGCTAACAGTTCTTTAGGGTGGGGCTATCAGTCCTTTTGGGAGTAGCTAGCTGTCTTTTAGACCGAAGCTATCAGTGCGGTTCTCGTTTCTGCCCTGCTTTCGTCCATTCATCAATCTTCCTTTTATTTTGTTAGCAACGCCCATCTTCCAACAATCCAATCGGCTCTCAAAAGAAACATGAAGAGAGGGCGGGACATAGAGTAGCCCCTTCCCCTTTTTAAAAAACAGCCAATAGCGAACCACTTTCAAAACCAATTAAGAAGAGGGCGGGGCATGTCAGACACTGGTGAGCATTTGATTGGTCAGATTTGGTGAGAAGCTGAAGTATGAGGAGACAGAAAAAAAAGAACATTTTGATCCATTTAGGCTGAAGTGACAGACTGCAAACTACTGCTGTTTATATCCTCTAAATGTGAATTGTGTCACTGTGTTGGAGCGCACTAGCTTATAGATATCCTCAAAACTAACATACTGACACTAACATCTAAAAAACACTATTTTAGGGTCACAGGAGCTTTAAGCTGTTGATTTTGTGTTTTAAAGGCGCCATGCAGACCCCAGAGGCAGGCGCTGACTCCACCGTGTCCACCGTGCCCCTCCAGACCAGCGTGCCTGTGCAGCCTGCGGTCAGTGGCCAGCAGGTGGCGTCTCAGGTGCCCGTCCAGCAGCAGGTGAGCCTCTGCACAGATATCTCTCTCTCTCTCTCTCTCTCTCTCTCTGTGTGTGTATGTGCGCTGTGATTGGCTGAGCTTCCTACACATCTCTATCAGGACTGAACTATTGTTTTAAACTGTCTATGCTTCTGCCGATATCAAATGTTCTTGTTGCAATCAATTGCTGAAGCCTTTATCATGATATTCAGTTGAAGTCAGAATTATTCGCCCCCCTTTATATTTGTGTCCCCCAATTTCTGTTTAACAGAGAGCAGATTTCTTCAGCACATTTCTAAACATGATAGTTTTAATAACTCATGTCTAATAGCTGATGTATTTTCTCTTCGTCATGATGACAGCACATAATATTTGACTAGATATTCTTCAGGACACTAGTATTCAGCTTAAAGTGACATTTAAAGGCTTCACTAGGGTAATTAGGGTAAAGTTAGGGTAATTAGGGTAAAGTTAGGGTAATTAGGGTAAAGTTAGGGTAATTAGGCAAGTCATTGTATAACAGTGGTTTGTTCTGGAGACAATCCAACACTAATATTGCTGAAGGGGGCGAATAATATTGACCTTAAAATGGGTTTAAAACAATGAAGAACTGCTTTTATTCTAGCCCAAATAAAACAAATAAGACTTTCTCCAGAAGAACAAATATTATAGGAAATACTGGGAGAAATTCCTGAATCTGCTCAACATCATCTGGGAAATATAAAAAAATCCACATGTTCTGACTTCAACTGTATATCTAATTATAGTGGTATTTACCATGAACAACATTTATTCTGAATGTTTAAAGTGGTGAAAAGCACCTCACAAATTCACACAAGTCTCTCATTTGGTACCAAACCAGACGTGTGGCACTCAACGCACATTATATTATTATATTATAAGTTGCTTTGGATCATAAATTGCTGGACATTTCAGATGAAAAAACAAACATGACCTATATTATGGAAAATACGGTATAAGTACTTTACTGTGGTACATGTTTGCCACTAAAAGCACTCATTTCATCACTCTACAGTGTTTGTGACTCACTGTGTGTGTGTGTGTGTGTGTGTGTGTGTGTGTGTGTGTGTGTGTGT